>JAUIMM010000183.1:4825000-5300000 GCA_031769625.1 Taudactylus pleione
TGGCTGCTGCACGGAGGGAGCCGGCTGGAGCTCACTCAGGAGCTCCGTCTTCCGGCTCCCTCCTCAGCGCGTGGATGCAGAGCGGACGGCGCGGGAGCGGGGATTTAGGTAAGTTTTTTTTTTTTATGTGTGTGCTACTGGGGGGCACAGCTACTGGGGGGGACTGCTACTGGGGGGGCCATTCTACTGGGGGGCCTGCTACTGGGGGGGCATACTACTGGGGGGCCATACTACTGGGGGGGCATACTACTGGGGGCCATAATACTGGGGGCCATACTACTGGGGGGGCCTGCTACTGGGGGCGCCATATTACTCAGGGGCCATACTACTGGGGGGGGGCCTGCTACTAGGGGGGGCATACTACTGGGGGGCCTGCTACTGGGGGGAGGTCTGCTACTTGGGGGGGCATACTACTGGGGGGACCTGCTACTGGGGGGCATAATACTGGGGGCCTGCTCCTGGTGGGCCTCTACTGGGGGCCATACTACTTGGGGGGCCATACTACTGGGGGGCCATACTACTGGGGGGCATATTACTGTGGGCATTGTGTAAAAGGGGCACTACTGTGGGCATTGTGTAAAAGGGGCACTACTGTGTGTCGTAACATAAATGAGACACTACTTTATGGTGTAATGTGAATCAGGGACACTATGTGTGGTGTAATGTGAATAAGATTGTGCACTGTGACTCTTTGTAAACAAGTACTGTGATTCTGCTGGCCGTACCCCACTGGGTGGGTGCACTACTTTTCATTTCTGCCACTGCTGTGTGGCAATGTGTCATAGATGTGCTTTATACTGTGGTGTCTGTGTCGTTGTGCCGCTGCTCACTGCAACCTTTGGCCAATAATGTTGAAAACAATATTATAAGCTGTGAGGTGTTTTAAATTGACTGGAAATTAATGTTATTGAGGTTAATAATACTCTAGGAAGAAAAAAAAGACCAATTTATGTGATTTTAGCTTTTTTTGTAAATTTAAAAAAAATCCAAATCCAAGCCAGTCACCGCAGTGTGGCAAATCCGAATCCAAACGACGAATTAGAACCAAATCCAAATCCGGCAAAAATGGTCCGGCGCACATCCCTAATAATTAGGCACGCCTGCGTTCGGATCTCCACTCTGCCGTTTTCAAGCACCTTCCCGTTACCACCCACAAACGGTTCATTCTGTCACTCAAACTAACGACCTGGCTGTGTTCAAGGAGAGAGAAATTTCTGATCGTAAGAGCTAGTTTGCGCACGCGCATTGCGAACTTTACGCATGCGCAGTTTAGCGAACATCGGTGGTGTACGACCGTGCGGCCACAATGACCGACTCTGAATGAGGTCCTCAATGTCAACAGAGTACATGTCAACATGTTTATGTTGACATGCACAATGTCAACATGGAACATGTTGACAGTGCCATAAAGCCAACATGTTGAAATATCGACACATCAGCCTAAGACGTATTGTCGACATTATGACTGTATAGCCATGCCATTTGTTGACATTTTAACCATGTCAGCATCCCCTTGAGAATGCAAGCTCTTGCGAGCAGGGCCCTCTACCCTCTTGTGCTTCTCCTTAGTTTATTTTCATCTACTTCTAAAGCTGCATACACACACAACGATTTTGTTACCAACAATTTTATGAACGATTTTCTGTCTGTTTATCTGTCAGATTTTTTAAAGTGTAATGAACGATTTTTTTGAACTACAAACGATTTTTGCATATTCCCTTAATGAAAATTGTTCAGTTGGTCAGTCTGACTGCACTACAAACTACAAACGTGAACGCGCATGAACGATAAAAACAAAACTCAGAAAGTGAACGATTTTTTCAACGATTGAATGATAAACTATATCATTAATGATAATCGGCAAAAAATCGTTGTGTGTGTATGCACGTTTAAGGTGCATACACACACAACGATTTTTTGAACGATTATTGTTCATCGTTCAGACATGTCAGATTTACCTTAAAATATGAACGATTGAACGATTTTTAAAATCGTTATCGTTCAGATCTGAAGAAAAATCTGACTGTATGTATGCACCATAACACCTGAGCTGTATACACACACAACGATTTTGTTACCAACGATTTTCTGAATGATTTGCTGAACGATTATCTGTCAGATTTTTTAAAGTCTAATGAACAATTTTTTTGAACTACAAACGATTTTTGCATATTCCCTTAATGAAAATTGTTGAGTTGGTCAGTCTGACTAAACTACAAACGTGAACGTGCAAGAACGATAATCGTTCATTGTTTTAACTCAGAAAGTGAACGTTTTTTTCAACGATTGAACGATAAATTATATCGTTATCGATAATCGTTAAAAAGTTGTTGTGTGTGTAATGTATGCACCTTAAAGGTGCCCACACACATAGCGATTTTTCATCCAATTTGGCCGATTTCGACGAATCGTGAAAATGAATTGGGTAACATAAGTCCAAACCGTGAGCTTATACTCACGAGCACGATGCGTGTCCCCGCTCATCGTACCTCGCATCCTCTGATCTTCCGTTCTGTAGGTCAGATTAGCCAACCTGGATCACGATGGGAGCCGATCGTGAGGGTTTTTTTCTCACAACGAATCGTACGATTCATTCCACAACGCGTAATTTGATTGACAGCTTCCTGTGCACGCCCCATTGCCATCTTGTGCAGCATTGTGTATGAAGGAAGATAGACGCACATTGGAGCCTGCACACTGAAGTGTTGTTTTGTTGGAAGTTTAGTGAGTATATTTGTACAGTTTAAAGTTTAAATGCATCCACACTGACCACCAATATGTGCCCCCCCACTGCCCACCAATGTGCGCCCCCAGGTAATAAATGCCTGACCCAGCCACCGCCCGCCGTAATGAGGCGGGCGGTGGATGGGTCATGCATTAAGCTCCCCCACTGCCCACCAATGTGTACCACCCACCTAACCAACTGGCCACCAATGTCATGGGCCAACCTAATAATAAATTAGAAAACAATTCAACTTTTTTAAAAATTAATAAACAAATATATTCAAACAAGATAAACAAATGCAGGAAGATTCTTCATGTTGAAATTACATAAAATATTTGTCAAAACATGTTTACAATCAAATACAATACAGATAAAATACAATTACATTTAAAGTAATAAAACTTAAAAAACAAACAAAAAAAACATGTGTTTACTGTAACCAAAAAACACCATACATGAAACATTACATTTAAAAACACACATCATTCCTGTAAAAAAGGGGTGTTCAATCTTTGGTCCGCTGTTGTGGAACTACACATCCCAGCATGTCCTGCCAAGGTTTGGAAATATCAGCATGCTAAAACTGTGGCAGGGCATCCTGAGATCTGTAGTTCCACAACAGCTGGAGGACCAAAGATGGAAGACCCATGCTGTAAATCAAAGAAAAAAATTAAAATACCACAAAACAAACACATGACATTCCAGTAAAAGACAACATGAATACAATACCATACCTACCAAACCTTTATAAAACCTGTAAAAAAGAAAATATTAAAACATACAAAAATGTAACCATAACAACATAAAATATAACAAAACTATATACACTAATAATTATATGTCCTTTTTTTTCCTCTTCATAGATATGTCCATGGATAGTGAATGTGAGTTCGTTACAGGATTCATCGAAACCCTGCACTCGAAAGAGTGTCTGTAGAAGATCAGTTCTCGGAAGTACCACAACAAGTCGCACAAGTTGGCCGTACTAGAGCTGCTCTTGGAGTATACCAAAAAGTACATTACTGATGCAGACCTGAAAACTGTCCGGCAGAAGATTCAAAACCTCAGGACAGATGACTCCAAAAGATCAGGAGCGGGCACAGATGATATATATGAGCCCACGCTCTGGTACTACCATATGATGTAATTCATCAGTGATCAAGAACCTCAAAGGGAATCTATCATCTTGATGGCTGAGCGCGAGGGAGAAGAGGAGGTTGCAGAAGTGTCTGGACCATCAGGAGAGTCTTGGTAAGTAGTGACAAAGTTTAAACCAAAATCCTTAATGTTTTTTTGGGGAAATCCAAAATGTCCAATTTAGTCAGTAGTTCACAGACAGTCCTCCTGTCATGGCACAGCACCTGGTCCGTTAAAATAGCCCATGTACTCCTCCCTCACTTCTTTGGCATGTACGGTGGATGTTGTTGTAATTGGTGATGCAGACACAGATGTAAAATGTCCAATGTCTTCCAGGGGTCCTACATCTTCTGGTCTAGCTGGGACTGGTCATCGTTGGGTCATTTTTCTTCGCAGAAAGTTACGCAGCACACAGCACGCCATCATGACCCAGTCTATCTTATCCACATGTAGGTTGATGGTGGTGTGGAAAATGCGGAAGCGGTTGCTCATTATTCCAAACGCATTTTCCACAATGCTTCGTGCCCGGGATAGACGGTAGTTGTAGATCCTCTTCTCTCTGGTCAGGCCCCTCTGTGCAAATGACTTCATCACATGTTCATGCAATGCAAAAGCCTCATCTGTGACGAAACGTAATTTAGGCTGTGCTTTGCCTGGTCCAGTGAGGGCAAATTACGGGTTTTGTTGGTGATTCTGGTAGAAAATCGTCTCTTTGAAGGACCCACCATCTGAAGCACGGCCATTCTTGCCGACATCCACAAACAGAAATTCATAGGTGGCATTCACCACTGCCATGAGAACGATGCGGAAGAATCCTTTGTAGTTGTAGTAATATGATCTGGTGTTGGCAGGTGGGTTGATGCGGATGTGTTTCCCATCGATGGCTCCTCCACAGTTAGGGAAATTCCAACGTTGTTCAAAATCTTCAGCGATGCTCTTCCACTCCTCCACGGTGTTAGGAAATTGTAAAAATAGTAAAAAAGGGGTTAAAACATGACTATAATATTTTTTAGATCTTTTTTTCCTATATAGACTCCCACCCAAGACCCTGATTTGGGATCTACACCGGACCTCTGCTCGGTGGTGACAGTGAGGTGGAGAATACACAACTGGCAACACCCATTGCACCTGGACCCTCATCCTCTTCCCAACAACCCCCCAAAAAAACAAAAAAAACAGGGGAGAAAGGAGAACCATACGGAACGGGAGGACATATTTTTACACAATGCAGAACGGCTGCTTCAAAAACCTCCTGATTCTATAGATGACTTTACAGCCCATATAGACAGCACTTTGAGGAAATTTGATGAAAATACCCCAAAAAAATTTCTAAGGTTAAATTATGACCTATTGAGTAGATGCATGAGCAAAAATATCCACAATTCAACTTATATAGCTGACCCTATGCTATTTTCCCCTGCCCCAAACACCTATGTCAGGCCTCCCCAGCCCAGTTAGATATTACTCCCCCACCCAGCACCCCAAACAGCAGCACTACCATATTTAATGCTCTGCTGGATGCAGAAGATGAATCGCCCCGTTATACAGTTATGTGATTTTTTTCTTGCTTTTAAAAATATCACCAAATTTTATGATTCCCAATCTGTGCCGGCTGCATGGGATAGTGTGGTGACGACACTGTTTGGACAAGGTCACTACACACATGGCATAAGTACACATTGCTGGAAGCCGGGGCCACAATGTATACTTGTGCCATGTGTGTATTGGCCTGTTCAAAATGGCGTCTGACCCACCCTATCACATACAGCCAGCTACCTATTGGGATTCATAAAATTTGGTGATAATGTTGCATACATTTTAGTGCACACTTTGGGTTGCCTACAGGTCAGTGCAGCCTTTTTTTTGCTGCATAAAAATAACAATTTTTTTTTATACCAAATAGCTGCTATGCAGAACAGATTTCTGCCTTAATGGAACAGTAATGTTGTGTTGTTTACACCTGATGGCTGCTATACAGCACTGTTTTCTGCCTTATTGGCACAGTTAAAAAATCCAATTTAAATCATTACGTGTGAAAAAATAAAAACATTTTTTTTTTCTTTACACAAGAAACCAATGTGTGGTGTGTTTTTTTTACTTACCTTACAATACTGTAATACTGTAATCCTGAAAATCTCATTCACATCTCTCCCACAAACTCTGTCCCTTTATCCTGTGCACTATGGAATGCCAGATCAGTCTGTAATAAACTGGTTCCCACCCATGACCTTTTCATCTCCAACAACTTGCATCTCCTAGCCATTACTGAAACCTGGATTTCACCTTCTGACACCACTTCTGCTGCAGCTCTCTCCTCTGGGGGCCTCACCTTCTCTCACACCCCTCGGCCTGGGGGTCGCCATGGTGGTGGTGTTGGCGTCCTTCTATCCCCTGGTTACACCTACCAACTTATACCCCCTGAACCATCCCTTACATTCTCTACAATTGAGGTTCATACTATACGTCTTTTCCAACCAGTACACCTGCGAGTAGCTATCATTTACCGTCCCCCTGGCCCTCCCTCCAAATTCCTTGACAACTTTGCTTCCTGGCTCCCTCACTTTCTCTCCTCAGACCTTCCCTCCATTATTTTAGGTGACTTCAATATTCCAATTGATATCCCCACTGAACTCTCTGCTTCCAAACTCCTTACCCTCACAATGGACCTCCTCACCCTCCCATGTGAGTGGGCATTCGCTTGATCTGGTCTTTACTCACCGTTGTGATATTTCTGATTATTCCAAATCCCCATTCCCCCTCTTTGACCATCACCTTCTCTCTTTTAACTTATCCCTCTCCCCTTCCCCCCTCTACCTCCCAAGGTCACTATCACTAGGCGTAACATTGACACCATATCCTTTTCTTCCCTACTTGACTCGCTTCTCTCTCCTTTGCTCTCTCTCTCCTGCCCTGAACAAGCTGCTTCCATATATAACACCTCCCTTACTTCTGCTCTTGACTCTGTTGCTCCGGCTATCACTACTCACCCTCGCAGATCCACACTTCAACCCTGGCTTTCCAAATGCACCAGATATCTGCAAAAGTGTTCCCGAACTGCCGAGCGACAGTGGAGAAGGTCACGCTCTAAGGCAGATCTTCTCCATTTCAAATTTATGATATCATCCTACAGTGCTGCCCTTTCCCTCTCTAAACAGTCATACTTCAAGCACCTCATCTCCTCCCAGTCCTCAAATCCGCAGCATCTCTTCACCACCCTGAACTCCCTCCTCTGCCCATCCCCTCCTCGCCTTCCCTCCTTGCTCTCTGCCCTTGACTTTGCTTCCTACGTCACATCTAAACTTGACTCCATACGTCAGGATATCATATCCCACCAGTCCCCCAGCACTATACCTCCTCCTTTCCCGGGTCATCCCTCCCCTTACATTTTACCTACACTAACATCCTTCTCCCCTATATCTGGAGAGGAAGTCATGGCCCTTATCCAGTCCTCCCCCTTTCCACCTCTCCCCTTGACCCTATCCCTTCACGTCTCCTCCACTACCTCTTTCCCTGTGCTTGTTCCCATCTTGCCCACCTCCTCAATCTCTCCCTCTCATCTGGCACTGTCCCTTCTGCATTCAAACATGCCCTTGTGTCCCCCATTCTTAAAAAAACTACTCTTGATCCTAACACTCTCGTCAACTACTGACCCATCTCTCTCCTCCCTTTTGCATCCAAACTCCTTGAGCGTATTCTTTACAACCGCCTTACCAGCTTTCTTATCTCCCACTCCCTCCTTGACCCTTTTCAGTCTGGCTTCCATTCTCTCCACTCCACAGAAACTGTAAGTAGAGATGAGCGGGTTCGGATTTACTCGGTTTTACTCGGATCTCAAAACGGCATTTTATTGGCTATCGGCTATCACGTGTTTTGGATAGCCAATAAAATAAATCCGAACTAATCCGAACTTGCGGTAAAATGGCGATAAGAACCGAGTAAATCCGAACCCGCACATCTCTACTTGTAAGGCGCTGCGGAACACTTCTGGCGCCATATAAATAAACAATAATAATAATAATAATACTACTGGTACTGCAGCACTTTATCGATGGTCTTGCAGGTCTCCAGAATGATAACGCCCAAGGACTGAGGTGAGATGAGGGTCCCAAACTTCAGGTCTTCCAGTGACCTTCCTGTAGCCAGGTACCTCAGGGTAGCCACCAATCTATCTACAGCAGGGATTGCCCTCCGCCACCTTGTGTCCTGGAAGGTGGCATCATCCATGCGCAGGTAGTTACGATAGTCGTCCGGGTTGTTCTCCTTGATCTCCATCAGCAGGGACATGTGAGAGCGGGTATCCCTTTGTAGCAGCCACTCCTTTGTCCAGCATGCTCTCGACCTTCTTCGCTGGACCCTCTTCCTAATTCCAGCTTCAGCGACCAACACTCTATACCGATAGGGATCCATCAGCACAGAATTCAGGAACAGGATAGAATGCAGGTAGGTAGCACACACTTGCAGGTAGAATAAACTATGTAAAAGGCAAGCCAAATACAAAGAGCACAGTAGCAATGTACAGGATTCAGCAGGAATACACCAAGCCTCATCTAGTAGCAGAGCAGAATGTACACAGAGGGCCTGATTCAGAGCCGGACGCTCTGACCAGAGCGCTTGCTCTGAATCAGGGCCGGCCTACCTAAAATTGGAGCGGCCTCTTGGACGCTCGCATAGCTGTGGGTTACCACCCACAGCTTATGCGAGCGTCCATGATGATGGTCGCGATGGTCAAGACCATCGCGACCATCGGGCTTGCGACGAGACCCTTGCGGTAGGTTCTCGTTGGCCGCAAGCCCTGGAGTGATTTTGGCTCTATCAGAGCCAAAATCACTCCCACTGACATCACTAGTGATGTCAGTGGGGCCGGACCAAGACGGTAGGCGTTCCCCTTTGGTGCGAGACCCCGAGCGACGGCTTCCCCGTCGCTCGGCGGGTCTCGCGCATGCGCACGAAGGAGCAGCCTCCGTCGTGCGTATGCGAACTAGGGCACCATCAACCCGCTTGCGAGCGTTCAGCGCTCGCGATCGGGTCAGAATCAGGCTCAGAGTTTAAAGGGCGCCTGCTGTTTATACTCCCTAGATAGCCCCTCCCATTGTTATGGCTATTTAAATTTCCCACCAATAGTCAAGAGCCTGGTTTTTTTTTTTTTTTAACTCACGATTTGTTATGCCCAATCTCACCATGCGTACGATCCGATAAATCGCGAGATCGTAAAACAGATTGGGTGTCTTTTTTCCAAAATCGTGATCACGACGGCAAGGGAGCTCCCGTGAAAGTTCATGAGGAAATTGGACAAGAAATCAGATCGTGACCACATCGGTATGTGCTTATGCTCTGTTGCTTAATTCGGTGTTATGGCCACCAATGTATCAATGTATATTACCCATATCCTTGTTCTTCATTGTATTGTATTTTACTGTAAAGGTGCATACACACACAACGTTTTTTTGAACGATTATCGTTAATGAAATCGGTTATCGTTCAATCGTTGAAAAATCGTTCAGTTTCTGAGCTATAACGATGAACGATTATCGTTCATGCGCGTTCACGTTTATAGTTTGTAGTTCAGTCAGACTGACCAACTGAACGATTTTCATTAAGGGAATATGCAAAAATCGTTTGTAGTTCAAAAAAATCGTTCATTACATTTAGTAAATGAACGATTTTAGTAAACGATTTTCATTTACAAAATTCGTTGTGTGTGTATGCAGCTTAAAGTCACTTTTTTGGTTCTGTACCTTGTAAGGCGCTGCGGAACACTTGTGGCGCCATATAAATAAACAATAATAATAATTATAATAATGGTGGTGCAGGTGTTGAGATGTAGCATGACGACATATTAACCATTTCGACATGGATCAGTTTGACATTGCAGTGTTGACATAATGACTTTCTTTATAGTTATTGTCGACATAATGACCATATACTGCAGCTTCCAGTATGACTTTGATTCGAGTAAAGAATAAGGTCATCTTTGTCACAGCAGTGATATAAATAATTATCATGTGATTATGAACCATCTTTCTATAATTAGCACGCTTATAAAACAACATGGATGCAGAAATCGTTATTACTGACTATGGTAAGGGAGTGACTTTATGGGTATTTACTTTACAGGGAAAGAACCTGTGTGTGCAGTCAGTGTCTATCTACTAAACAAGGAAGGAGGACTGAGCAGGCAGGCGCTGTAAGGAGCTCTCCCACTCAGTCAGGCTGCTGAAGGCTGGTCTTGTGTTAGATCAGCAGCACTGCAGGGCGGGGAGTGTGTATAGGAAATGTTGTTCTCTCTGGTGAGAGTATGGAGGAGTCTGACAGGCAGCAGCACTGAGAGGTAAGAGGAAGCTGCAACCTGCTTACTATCTGCTGCCTGTAATCTGCTACTACTCGCTATCTGCTGCCTGTAATCTGCTACTACTCGCTATCTGCTGCCTGTAAGCTGCTAAGGTGAATGCTGTGTGTACAGTACTTGCTGGTAGGCTTCCTCTGGTTAGTAGTATGCATTGCTGATGCTGGGAGCCTGTGATAAGCAGTATAACATGGGCTCAAAGTTTCCCTGATGCTTCCTATAAACATCTTAATCTCCATTTCTCTAAATTTGGCAAACAGGAAGCTGCAATATTGTGTGATTCTACGGCTGGTTATCCTTTGTTTATCCAAAGTCCCTGACTTTATTTATACAGATCATTGTATCAACCAAACTATAAAATTTGTCATTTAGTTTGTATTGAGAAAAAAATAGGGCAACTATTTATTGCATGTTGTAATGAAATGTCAATACAGTGCAGATATATCAGCTAATGCTTTATTTCCCTATTAGTCCCATTGTTATTCTAATGAAAATGTTCCAAAAGTAAGAATGACAAACTGATAAACTGGGTACACACTGAGCGATGTGTACCTGACCGATCTGACATATGGGATCCTGGGTACACATCAGAACGATGTAACGAATGACTGAATGATCAATCATTACACTGCATGGCGCCACATGCGGTATTGTCAGGTTTGATGTACAGCACTTCAAACCTGACTACGTCACATGCAACCACGGGTTCGTGCATATCATTCATACACACTGCACGATTCGTCGTTCCGATTTGGCCAAATTGGAACGACTTCGTTCCAGTGTGTTCCCAGTTTTAAAGTGGGAATATATTTGTTACAAATACCACTTTCGGACAGAAACCCCAGCTTTAAGCTGGTTTCAGTACTTACCGCCCTTCACACCGAGTTGTCGCCATTCAAACCAGGGTCTTCCAGTGACCTGAGTCTTCTGTCACTCCTTGGAGATTATGTAATCTCCAAGACCCCACTGCGCCCTCCAATCAGCTCCTTTTAGCCATGACTCGGGTCATGCCTTTCACACAGGAGGCTTCCCGGGAATAACCTTGGTAGCAAACAGGTTGAAGTCTCAAATTTCCACACAGAAAAAGGACTTGTGTTGACCCGGCTTGCCCTGGCAAATTACCAGGTCCTTTCCTCTGTCTGAAAGGGATATAAGTTAAATTGTTGCAAGTTAAAGTTTCACCAAGATAAAACGTAGTGTTCATGATGAATCGGTACAAGTAAGGACAGATCAACTGAACTCGTATAGCATAAAAGAATGACTGTATGGGCCTTAATTATGTTCACATAATTGAGCGATTATTTGCAACTCCATAAAGTCTTGAGTGTACACGGTGACTAGGAGTTGGCCTGAAATTAATTTATAAAAAATCTGTTACATGGTCGTGTTATGGGAGTGTCCGCGAATGGCTGTCTTCTTCTCAGATGCAGAGGCCGTGATCTCAGATGCACAGCCGCAGAGGCCGTGCTCTCAGATGCACAGCCGCAGAGGCCGTGCTCTCAGATGCACAGCCGCAGAGGCCGTGCTCTCAGATGCACAGCCGCAGAGGCCGTGCTCTCAGATGCACAGCCGCAGAGGCCGTGCTCTCAGATGCACAGCCGCAGAGGCCGTGCTCTCAGATGCACAGCCGCAGAGGCCGTGCTCTCAGATGGAGAAACTACACCTGCCATAGGGCTGATGCGAGTGTTGATGATGCACCAATGGTGGCGTGTCCCTGATCACCAGCGGTATTACATGCAGAGACGCTGAAAGTGTGTGTATCACTGCTTGCACATTCACACAGGGGAAAGTTGATTTGTATATTATCGCAGCCGTGTCCATCACTGAATCAGACCCCATGTGTTTATATCAAACTGTGGCCTGCGGGCCAAATGCGGCCCATCCCCTCTGCTTATCATGGATTCCTCCGAAGCTCAGGGCAGTGTTAAATGCTTGGTATAGCCTGGCGATCTCATAGTCTGGCTGCCCTTTCTACAGTTCACTTTCCAGTCCGTCCTGCCCCTCTCGTCCAGAATCAGCGGACTCTAGGCTGGCATATAAATTCATGAGAGGGGGTTGTGAGCTAGCATATAAGGATGCACATCATGTAATCACAACTCCAGTGTTCACATTAATACAGCATCTCATCACAGTTTGTAAAATTAGTAAAAAAATGTATTTTAAAATATTTGTAATCGTTTGTGAATAAAATGTTATCAGCAAACAAATCTAACCTAATTGCTGAGAGGCTAACTGAGAATTTTTTTTGAGGCCCTTCATTAATAGCTGTGGCAGAAAAAAGTGTGGATACCTCTGGTTTATAAGAAATATAGTGGATATATTTACTAAAGTGTGGGTTATTAGAAGTGGAGATGTTGCCCATAGAAACCAATCAGATTCTACTTAACATTTATCTAGCACCTTCTAGAACAGGGGTGGGCAATAAGTGGCTCTCCAGCTGTTGTTGAACTACAAATCCCAGCATGCATTGCATTTTAGCATGGCCAAATAGCAATCCTGTGGCAGGGCATGCTGGGATGTGTAGTTTTACAACAGCTGGGGGCTGCTTATTGCCCACCCCTATTCTTGAGGATAATAGCTAGAATCTGGTTGCTATGGGCAACATATCCCCTTCTAAAAACCTGTGCTTTAGTTGATATACAGTACACCATAGGGTCTATATGCTATAGGGAGAAAATGCCTTAACCACATGTTCTAGCCAGAGATGGGGCTTATCCCTAATGCCAAGCCTCAAATCTAATAAACATATTGTTGGTCACCTGATGCGATATTGTCATGCAAAACTTGGGAAAAGCCTTATTAGCAAGAAATTGTGGTAGTACATGTACTGCTGCAACACTCTGAGCAACATCATAGTATGGCAATGATTTTTTTTAATTAAGTAAAACATTTTTTCCTTTTAAACATATTTAAATATATAATATAAAAAAATATTTTTCATAATGTTTGTAGCATCTGCTCTAGATGCCCAGGATTCCAGTGCAGAGCGTATCTGTTAACCAGGTCAGTGTGTGTGTAGAATGACATTGACTAGCACAGTCAATGTCATTGGCAATGGGCAATGCTCAGCTTTCCAGAGTCTGGCGGCCCTGAAGAGGTAACCACTACCTCTTCAGGGCCAGGCTCTGGGGAGCTGAGCATTGCCCATCTATGACATGTGCAATCAGAGCTACATGGCATGCACTTACTCTCTGCTGACAGCTCCAACCGTAACTAATGAACAAGGAGTTGAGCATGCACTGCCAGTCCCATCTTACCCTGACCTAGCCAGTGACATGTGGTGAGGTCACGGCCCCCATACTCAGAGGCATGCCTCTATTAGCTCTCTTACTGTGCAGCACCACCCGCATGCTCTGCAAGCAGTGTCTGACATACAGAAGTGAAGCTGAGCTGTTGCTGCCTCATCTCTCGTCTCCCTGCAGTCCCAGGGAGCTCCACAAAGCTGGTGAGAGTTAACTATAAAAATGATTACAATATACAAAAGATGTTAATAATATCTTCTTTGTATTATTCTAATCATTTTTATATCAAACCTCAGGAGTATGACAGGGGAGGCTCTGCCTTTACTGCACATCCCTGGGCCTAGCCCAGTAGCAAACCGACAGCAAAGCCACAAGAGTCACAAAAGCAGGCAGAAACCAGCTGGGGAAGGCTCCGCTAAGGAAGCTACGTCTCCGCTTTTAGACCGGTGATCTGGGCTACGGATAGTCTGGCAAAATTATCTATTATATCAAGTTTGTTATACAGTAACAGGTGACCACAAAGTGGAGTAAAACACTTTTTTCATATTACTTTTTTTTTTTTCATTGTAGTATTTCACTAAGGAAATTAAGGGACATTTTTAAATCGCCATTTAAAGAAGACTAATGTTTGAATATAAAAATGAGCAAGGTTTTCCTCCGGGAAATTGCCCTTACTATTAATTTAATCTCCCCCATAGTGTAAATGGAATCGGTATGTAATCCCGGCGGCTGAATAGCTGCTGGATCAATACCGACAGTGAAAGACTGATAGCTGGGTAAAAGACTGGGGCTGGTAAACACCATAACCCTCCCCTCTCCCTAACCCTCCCTTAGTGGTGCCTAACCTTAACTTCCCCCATAGTGCCTAACTCTAACCTCCCCAAGTTGGTGCCTCACCCTAAACCTAACTCTCCAGGTGGTGTGCCTAACCCTAAGCTCTCTCTAGTGGTGCTTAACCCTAACCCTCCCAGGATTTAGTTTTCGACAACTATCTTTAGTCCCTTGTTGGGCTTTCAGTGTCTGAATTCTGGCGGCCGGTAACCTGACTGGATCCTGTGTAAATATTGTATTATTGATAAACTACACTGCAGTGGGAGTAAAAATACATTGTTTTGTTCCCTGACTGAACACAAATACTGTGTAAAAGGGTGTGGAATCATATGTCGACAGTAATAATGTCAACATGATAATGTCCACATGGTCCTAATTTCGACATTCCTTTTGTAAACAGTGATGGAATGTTAGAAAAAAGAGAAAAAAGAACTCTGTTTGGTGAGCACTCTAAAAATGTAAATCTATTGTAATTTTAAAATATAACTTTTAATATGTCATAATTGATAAGATGATGGAATGTTGACATACTGTATAGTCCCATTGGCCCAGCAGTGATTTACCTGCTCCTAACAGCTGTAGCGGCTCCAGCACGGCTTCCGGATCTTGGTGGTCATGTGACTCTCATTTCTGGGTCAGACCTGCAGCATTCTGGTAAGTATTCTTCTCCTACCCTAATCCTAACCCACCCTCTAGTTCCTAACACCTTTTCCCCTACAGCCCAATCTTAAGCCTCCCATCGGCAGCCTAACCCTAAAGTTGACATTCTGACAATGTAGACATTTCACGTGTCAACATTCTGACAATGTTGACACATTGCCTGTGTTGTCGACATTATGAATGACTACATCACGTATAAACATATTACATAACTGTAAATGTAATGCAAGTAATAAAACCTCTTAACCTTTAATCTCTACATCTAATTTATCAAGAATAGTTGCTTTGCTTTTTTCCGATATTATTGTGGACAAAATTAGTTTTAAGTGAAATATGCCAGGTGCACTAGATTAATTAATTATGTGAAGTGATTAGTGTTGTTAATTTCCAATCTTTTAGCCTTACGGAGATGGACAAATCTGGCAATTAAATGCTTAATAGGGCCACTGATCACATGCACAATAATCAAATTCCAAAGGGTTGCTGTTATGTTTCTCCCAAATAATTCCTAGAGTCACAGTAGGAAGGACTTCTGCTTATAACAATCGCATGTTGTTCCCTTAGAGTTAAATACTCACCGGTACTTAGGATTCCACCAGGTCTTAACCTTCTGGACAGTAGGGGCTTATAATTATCAGCAGATCGCAGTACTGGAATGTGAGGAACAATAATTGAGGCAGGACTGACACCTCACTATAAGTCACAGCTGTAGAGCCACAAGGTAAATAACAGGGCTGGAGAGATGCAACCAGACAAAAGTGAAATAATGGACATGTTCGCTGAGCAGGGCTAATGATGGAGTAGTCTGTGGGTGGTAATTGCAGCAGGGGCAAATGTAGTAACAGTAGTTCAGAGCCTAACAGTTCTAATAACTAGCAACTGAGACAGGGCCATGCCCGCCAAGAGCTGAGCCGGGCCCAGATAAAAAAGGGGGTGTGGCCTAATTGAGGGAGGCGTGGTCACTCCCCCTTAGGTTACAAAAAAAAGTTTTTCAGCGCTGCACGCTGGAGAGGGGGCGCAGTGAGCCCCCGCAGCCTGGTGCATAACCAGTGGGGGGCGTGATCAGCTTGATTGCTCCCCAACAGGCATAGGAGACTGCTGTGGATGCTTCTTAGCAGCCGCGAGCAGTCTCCCAGTGCAGCCCAGCACACAGCAGTGTGTGCTGGGCTGCAGTGATGGAAGAGGGGGGGGGGGAGCGATGCTGGGCCCCTTCAGCAAGCCCGGGTAATTAGTACCCGCTCGCCCCCCCTCGGCGCCCCTGGTCAGGGCTAGAGGCAAACCCGGCACAGGCTACAATAGCCAGGAGCATGAAGCCCTGTGAGACACTGCTAATCCCGGCCAGGACCACAATCCCCTGCAGCTGCCCAGGCATTCCCTGGTTGCATAGCAACCAGCGGAACCATCCATTATTGAGGCCGGGGAGACACTGCATTGCATCTGCTTAGTGGCGGGCGGGACCCCCATCAGTAATGAACTGTAAAAGTGGCTTATAACAGTTGTGTAAACCTTACCCTATCAGTTGTCCACTCTGCCTCAT
This sequence comes from Taudactylus pleione, assembly GCA_031769625.1. Taxonomy (NCBI): domain Eukaryota; kingdom Metazoa; phylum Chordata; class Amphibia; order Anura; family Myobatrachidae; genus Taudactylus; species Taudactylus pleione. Next base: position 4,841,476 of record JAUIMM010000183.1, read on the forward strand.
TCACCACAATAACTAAATTCTATGGGTCATGTACACTGTACCCAACTAATTGCCCATCTCATGATTTCTACTGGCCATTATAATAAGGTGTATATTTACTAAAGTGCAGGTTTTTCGAAGTGGAGATGTTGCCCATAGCAACCAACCGGATTATAGCTATAAGTTTCTAGATGAGGGGTGGGCAATAAGCAGCCCCACAGATGTTGTAGAACTACACAGATTGTGCTAGATAAATTTTATGTAGAATCAGATTGGTTGCTATGGGCTGTATATGCACATTAATAATGTCCCCATGTTAATGTCTGACCATACAGCCCATCCTATTGATATAACCCAGGTGTGCCATCTTCTACTTCTCAGTATCTGTTTGCAACTGACCCCAGCTAATTATTCTCACTTGGTGCGAGATGTATCAATATTCAAATTTTTTGTGTGCACTGCACCCTTCTACATTGCAATATCTATTAAATCCTATTCGGCGGGATGTTGATAACATTTTAATGCAAGGCTTATTGCAAAGCTTCTTTACTTTAGAAACTACCTGCATTCTTTTTTAAGAACCCAACATCATCCTGTTTGCAAGTGGGGTCTTAGAGGATATCTTGCTGGTGGCCTGGCCATTTTTGCCAGCTGATCCTTCACCCCAAACCAGTTGCTACAGCCTCCACTTTATTTTTCCGTCCTGACCTGCTCCAGGTTGAGTACACAATCGCGGTGGTCAGAGGCCCGACTGTGACCATGCTGGCTCCGGAGTCCTGATGGTCAACGTCCCGATGCATGTTGGTAAGTATTCTAACCCTTACTCCAACCCTTCTGCAGCCTAACACTAATCAACCCCTCCTGCAGCCTAACCCTAAGCTTCCCTCTAGTGCCTAAACCTAACCCCTAACCCTAATAGTTAGTATCAGGATTCCAGAGCTGGTACTCTGATGACCGTCGAGATCCTGGGCATCGGGATGCTGACGACATCCCCCTGCTCATACCTTGCCTCTTATTAGGCAGGGAATGGCACTGGGCCATCTGCCCTTCTTTATTATATAGGATCACCGACACCTCACTTCAAGCACACCTCCTCCCTATCCTCGGGCTGACCTCTTCCAATCTTTTACCTAGACTCAAACAAACTTGGAGATTCCCTTCCTTCACTAATGCCCTCGAGTAAGGCTGAGTGAGCCCCCGTGGGGAACTCGCATGACATCACAAGGGTGGCAGAGGTCTCTCCAGCTCCCCGGCCAAATGATGTCTTGGATTCCCAGCCTTCAGGGGACAGCCTAGATGGCAGCTATTCCAGACATATATCTTGGATCCCAGCACCCACTACTTCCAAAGCTGCCACCCAGCCTGCTACAGATTTTGTAGCATCCTCTTTCCATTATTTGCAGAGTATGATGAATATGGCACTTGTAACTACAAGACTCCTACTATTACTTTCTTGTATTCTGCTGGAAACAAGAGTAGGTACGCACATCTACTACTATGTACCCTTCAAGGCCAGATGTGATGCTGCTCACCCCCTCTTCCTTTCGTTCCCCATATTCATCTGTCTATATTCTCCTTTTCAATGGGAAATCTTGCAGTTCCTCCTCCTAAACCAGGGGAACTTCCCCTGATTACAGAGTGACAGCAGCACAGGTGCCAGGCTTCCTGATGTGGTCATGATCTGCTCACTGACTACTATTGGATGCAGTGGCAAACGCAGGATTTCTAGAGGGTGGTTTCCAAATGCTTCATTTTAGAGCAAGTGTGGCCAGTCCATGAAGAGATGCCCTCTTCATGGACTGGCCACACTTGCTCTAAAATAAGCACTTAACCAGCTATAATATACGTCATACGAAGTATAATGTATGTAATTATTCTCACATGAACAGGACCAGCGATCACAGTGTACCATTATAACCGGAAGTAGAGCTTGAATGTTTTTGTTTCAGATGTGGGCTCCATTGCAGATCATTTGAGCAAGTTTGGGAGTCTGGGGGAGCACCAAGAGAACCTTGCACTGCTCTGGATATCTATGTACACATTGGTCTTCTTATGCACTGGATAATGTATTATTAAATAGTATTAATAATTGACCCTATAGATGGTCTATATCAGTGCACCCCTAACAGTGCATGTTTTCTAGATCTCCTTGTAGGTGCACAAGTTTATTCATTACTGGCTCACACATTTTAAAAGATCAACAGGTGCTGCTAATTATTTCAATTTTGACATTGAGGGGATCTTAAAAACATGCAGCTTTAGTATTATATGACATTTCTATTGTGGTCATCATGGTGTGGGCTAAGGAGGGGGTTTCCAGGCAACCAGATACCCCCCTACGTTTGCCTATCGGATACTTAATATAACTTGAAATAAAGACAAAACATCACTAACCCTTCTGCAAAGCAGATTCCTCCCCTTTTTCCCCTCAGGATTAATGTTAAATTATTTATCTGAAACCATACACAAAGAGTTAATACTCCATATGCCTGAAACATGGGCAGCAGATGGGTGTTTTAGAATGCTGATTTTTTTTTTTCTCCCATTAAGAAAGCATGGCATTTTAATGGGATGTTAAGCTCAGTCCTCAGTCTGGTTAACAAGACAGTAACTGGGGAGCGCTGTCAAAAAAGCTGCATGAAGTGCTTTGACAGAGGACCGGCTATGGTGTGACCAAGGAAGAATATTCTCAATATTTAATGTGATGCTGACAGCACTCCCTCACTTTAGAATGCTCGTTTCATTTCCCCCCTTTATACATTGTCCACCAGCATGCAGCAGAGAGAATACTTATAACCAGTGGCACCACTGAGGTAGCTAATTTCAGAGGCTATAGAGAATTAGACACTGAATATGCTCAAAATCTAGCAGAATATTCTAGTGCAGAATAATGTGGTTAGATTGTCCTCTATATTTTAAGCTAAGCAGATGGGAAGTATATAGCACTGTGTGTAAAGTCCTCTCCTCATAATCAAAACTTGCTGAGCGCTACAGAAAATATATAAGTATCAAATCAATTTCACATATGTTTTCTTTTATACATATTTCGCTGCTGGGATATTGAGACAAAATTAGGATTTAAAACTATACTTAATAGAGCTGTATATTGTAGTGTAAAAAAGAGTTTTATTTTCTACTTCAGGGTCCATAGGGTATCCACAGGATACCTTGGGGTATAGGTGTGACGTCAGTCGCAGGGCACCAAAGAGTTAAGCTTTCAGCCTCCCAGGATGCACTAGGTCCCCCTATACCCCGCCCCCGGGCCAAGGCACCCCAGTTTAGTTTGGTGCCTGGCCGGAGTATGGTGCACCTGTTGGAGTGGGGGCTAGAAGAGCCCCTGAAGCTTTTTCTTCATGCAGCTGTGGCTGCACATCTGGATGAACAGCATGGACAGTAAGTCCTGACGTCCATGCTGTCTTCCCTACACCCCGCCGGTACCAGAACGCCGGTACTGATCCGGGGATGCTGGTGGGCGTCTGGGGTCACAGCTAGCGGTGACCCCAGATGCTCCGGACCATGGCCGGATTCAAGGGGGACAGAGGTAAGCAGCGGGGTCCCGTGGTGGGTCCCCGCTGATCACATGGTCCTAAGTCCCCGGGCAGGGGGCTCCCTGGGGACTGGCTGCAGCGTGGAGCCAGGCGACCAACCTGCGCTTCCACTACCCCCGTGGGACAGCGGACCGCAGCAGAGCGGTAGCGCTGCGGCGTCCCAGGGGTTAAATGCATGCCAGGGGAGCGCGCCTTCCCTGTCTCACAGCCGGCGCCTCCCCCGCTGCACACAGCCCTCTCTGCACTGTGCTGACTGGTCCTGTGTCAGCGCTCCTCTCCCAGGCCAGCTTCTCTCTGCTCCTCGGCGGCCATCTTCTCTGCAACGCATGGTGAACGCTGCTGGAAGCCTGGAAGGAAGCATCGTGGTCTGGGTCCCCCCGCATACCTCTCCTCCGCTGTGGCTCAGGTCTGTGTATGCAGCGCTGTGTCCTACCAGGCCCTGTGTCTGTGTAGTTGAGCGATCAGCGCTGTTAGTGCAGGAATTGTTATTTCTCTGCATTGTATGTGACTGTGCTAGCGCTGTTGTCTGTAACTTTATCTTCTCAAAACTGTCAGCTTTATTACTGTCCCTGTTCTTTCTGCTAAAGCCCTTGCAGTGCGGTGCTGCAGGGTGGTCTCTCGCCTATTTAATACTTAATTGGTGAGAGAGGTCACATACGTGGTGCCATCATGTCTGAAAGTGATTTTCCCCTCCGGCTACAGTGTACCACGTGCAAAGTACCGTTAGCGGAGGGGGAGGGTAGCGCGGAGGGCCTTTGCCGGCAGTGTTTGTCCATGGCGCGGCCTATTACGGTTACAGCACCGGTACAGGAGCCGCCCTGGGCTTGTTTCGCTCAGGCGTTAACAGCCTTAGTGGGCCAGTTAGCTCCGCAGCCCGCGTTTACTCCGATGGGTTTGTCCCAGCAGTCTGTGGTGTCGTCACCCATGCAGGGGTTACCACGACAATTGGTGGTACCCCACAGTCTCCCTATTTCCCCGCTCCCGGGTTCTCAGGAGCCAGCGTGGGTTAACTCCCTGACGAGTTCTGTACAGCACTTGTCGGATGTGTTGCAAGGGGAGTCTGTGATGCGGCCTCATAAAAGGCCGGTGGCGTCCCTGTCCGCTCCTTATGAGGATGATGAAGGGACGTCTGATGATGGGGAGATTCTGGATCCTTACGATCAGGAACCTCTCCATACTAAGGACGCTGATGCTAAGTCCAAAGTATATATTCCTGGACTTATTCGGTCGGTCCGCACAGCCTTGGTGATTGAGGACGAAGTTCCCCCAGCGGCTAAATCTAAGTATGCCTTTTTCAAAGATGTGAAGGGCGATGCCACAGTCTTTCCTCTTTCGGGTCAGTTGGTGGACCATTTAGAGGAGGCGTGGAAACAACCTGACAAAAGATACCAGCCGCAGAGACGCCTGGCGGTGGCTTATCCGTTCGCGGATAATTATTTTGCTAAGTGGGAATCCCCTCCACAGGTGGATTCTCACGTGACCCGTCTTGTCCGTAGTGCCACATTGCCGATGCCATCCATGTCCTCCCTTAAGGATGCTACAGACCGCAAGGTAGAAATCTGCCTGAAGTCCGCTTATTCCCTTGCAGGGGGGGCAGCACGGCCGGCTATGGCCATTTGCTGGGTTGCCAGAGCGATGGAGCGCTGGGCGGATTCATTAGAGGCTTCTTTTGAATCCGACTGTCCGGCCGAACAGGCGGAGTTGATTGGCAATCTCCGTGATTCGGCCACCTACATCAACGAGGCGGCTCTAGACATTAGTACTCTGGTGTCTAGGATTTCTTCAGCAGCGGTAGCTGCTCGTCGCACCTTGTGGCTGCGATCCTGGAAGGCGGACGCAGATTCCAAGAAGGGTCTGGAAGCCTTGCCGTTTACCGGAGAAGTTCTCTTCGGTCCGGATCTGGGTAAGATTGTGGCCACGCTGGCGGCAGCCAAATCTGCTTGTCTCCCGTCGGCCGCTGCTCCTTCTGGTTCAGGACCATCGCCCTTTCGGTCATCTAGGGCCCAGGGCAGGCCCAAACCACAGTCGTTTCCTTGTCAGGCTGGCCCTAGGAAATCGGTCAAGCCCCGGAAGCAGGCATGGAGTACCAGACGTCCGGCCCCCAAGCCAGATGACAAGCCTTCGGCCTGACGGTCCGGGCCTCCCTTTGGGGGATCCCAGGGTGGGAGGCCGCCTGCTGCAGTTCGCCCAGTGTTGGTCGGTCACTACGACAGACACTTGGGTTCTGGAAGTGGTCTCCCACGGGTACGCCCTCTCCTTCCGGCACAGACCCCCGGCTCGATTGTTCACCACGGGTCTACCATCAGACCGGAACAAGGCTACGGAGCTGCGGAAGGTATTGCACACTATGCTCCAGGCTGGAGTTATAGTGCCTGTTCCATTCTCCCAGAGGGGCCAGGGTTTCTATTCAAATCTTTTTTTGGTACAGAAACCCAGTGGGTCGTATCGTCCGATTCTCAACCTCAAAGCACTCAACAAGTCTTTGCGGGTACCGAAGTTTCGGATGGAGACCCTACGGACCATCATTCTGGCGCTGGAACCGGGGGACTACATGGTGTCATTGGACATACAGGACGCTTACCTGCATGTCCCTATTCTTTTGCGCCATCAACAGTTCCTCAGGTTTGCAATCCGCAGCGACCACTTCCAGTTTCGGGCGTTACCTTTTGGCCTGGCGACAGCACCACGTGTCTTCACCAAGGTGATGGCGGTCATGGAGGCTTCTCTGCGGCTGCAGGGAGTCCGCATGTTGCCGTACTTGGACGACCTGTTATTGGTGGCGGGATCTCCAGAGCTCCTGTTACGCCACTTAGACCTGACCATTGCCCTGCTGCAACGGCACGGCTGGCTAATCAACTGGCAGAAGTCCACTCTAATCCCGTCTCGGAGGATTCTGCATCTTGGAGCCTTATTGGACTCGGGACAGCAAAAGATCTTTGTGACAGAGGAAAAGATCTCTGCTTTGCAGTCAAGGGTGCGCAGTTGTCTGCACAGCCGCCAGGTGTCTCTACACTCGGCGATGAGGTTACTGGGCTCCATGGTGTCGGTGTTCGACATGGTGGAATATGCCCAGTTTCACTCCAGACCTCTGCAGCACCTTATCCTGTCAAAGTGGAACGGGCTGCCTCAGTCTCTGAAGTCCCAGACGATTGTGTTCACACCGGAGGTTCGCCTGTCCCTTGCTTGGTGGTTACAGACGACCCACCTTAGCGAGGGACGTCCGTTCAGGATTCCAAATTGGGTCCTGTTGACTACGGATGCCAGTCTTCGGGGCTGGGGAGCAGTTTCGGGTCCACATCTGTTCCAGGGCAGGTGGACTCCGACAGAAGCGGAGCTTCCAATCAATATTTTGGAACTCCGTGCAGTCTTCAATGCTCTCCAGCAGGCACATCGGTTTCTCCAGGGTCACCCGGTACAGGTCCAGTCGGACAACGCTACCACCGTGGCCTACATAAACAGGCAAGGAGGAACCCGAAGCCGGGCGGCTCTCGTAGAGGTGTCTCGGATCCTGGTTTGGGCGGAGCGCATTCTTCCGGCCATATCAGCGGTCTTCATCCCGGGAGTGCTCAATTGGGAGGCGGACTTTCTAAGTCGCCAGGACGTTCATCCGGGGGAATGGTCCCTGCACCCGGATGAACAGATGGGGTCTTCCAGAGATCGACCTAATGGCGTCCCGGCACAACAACAAGTTGCCGGTGTACGGGTCTCACACAAGAGACGAAGGGGCGTCTCTGGTGGATGCTCTGTCCGTCCGGTGGACGTTCCGGTTCGCATATCTGTTCCCTCCGGTATCCCTTCTTCCACGGGTAATCCGGAAATTCAAACAGGAAGGAGGGACGCTCCTGTTGATGGCTCCCGCGTGGCCCAGACGGCACTGGTTCTCAGACCTTCAGGGTCTGTCCGTGGACAGTCCTCTGCGGTTGCCGCTACAACCGGACCTCTTGTCTCGGTCCTTGTCGTCACCCGGACCTGACTCGGCTGTCTTTGACGGCGTGGCTGTTGAGACGGCCATGCTGAGGTCCCGGGGGTTTTCCAGCTCTGTGGTGCGTACCATGTTGCGAGCTCGGAAACCGTCTTCCGCGAGGATATACCATCGCGTGTGGCATACGTTCTTCCAGTGGTGTCGACCGAGAGGTTATGCACCGCGGGAGTTTCGTCTGTCTCGGATTCTCGCCTTCCTGCAAGCGGGACTAGATCATGGGCTTCGCCTTGCTTCTTTGAAGGTACAGGTTTCGGCCCTGTCTGTCTGGTTTCACCGTAGGATTGCTACAATCCCGGATGTGCGCACCTTTATGCAAGGTGTTGTCCGCATTCAGCCGCCCTTTGTTCCACCTGTGGCGCCTTGGGATTTGGCTGTGGTCCTGAGGGCTCTCCAAGGACCGCCGTTTGAACCACTGGGCTCAGTGGATCTTAAATGGCTAACAGCTAAGACTGTTTTTCTTCTGGCGATTGCTTCGGCCAGACGTGTTTCTGAGTTAGGGGTTCTTTCTTGTAGACCCCCTTTCTTGGTTTTTCATGGGAACAGGGCAGTGCTCCGCACTCGGCCCGAGTTTCTTCCCAAAGTTGTTTCCCAGTTTCATATTAACGAGGAAATCGTTGTTCCGGCCTTTAACTCACCGGGTCTTTCCGTGGGTGAGGCCTCTTTGGATGTTGTGCGGGCCTTAAGGACTTATGTTGACCGCACTTCTTCGTTTAGGAAGTCGGACGCTTTGTTTGTCCTCTATGGCTTCCGTAAAAAGGGTTGGCCTGCTTCAAAGCAAACTTTGGCAGCCTGGATCCGTATGGCTATTTCTGAAGCTTATCTTCATGAAGGCCTGCCGGTTCCTCCTTCTGTGAAGGTTCATTCCACTAGGTCTGTGGGTCCTTCGTGGGCAGCTTGACGTGGTGCCTCTGCAGTCCAGATCTGCAAGGCTGCTACGTGGTCCTCTGTCCATACCTTCGTGAGGTATTACAGGTTTGACACCTTCGCCTCTCAGGATGCTTCCTTCGGGCGGCGGATTCTCCTTTCAGCACAGGAGCATCCCCACCCTTAAAGGATACTGCTTTGGGTCATCCCCAAGGTATCCTGTGGATACCCTATGGACCCTGAAGTAGAAAATATGAGATATGGTAAGAACTTACCCTTGTTATCTCTATTTCTACGAAGTCCATAGGGTTCCACAGGACTCCCGCCCTGTCGCACCTGTGCTGCAGATGGGCTTTGCTCTGGTCACCGGTTTTCCGTCTCCCTCTGGTGAGAATGTGATTCTTGTATGTGTCCAGATCTTTGTTCTCTCTCTTCCTTCTCCTCCTCCGGCCTATGGCTTGGTAACTAACTGAGGTGCCTTGGCCCGGGGGCGGGGTATAGGAGGGGGACCTAGTGCATCCTGGGAGGCTGAAAGCTTAACTCTTTGGTGCCCTGCGACTGACGTCACACCTATAACCCAAGGTATCCTGTGGAACCCTATGGACTTCGTAGAAATAGAGATAACAAGGGTAAGTTCTTACCATATCTCATATTTTTGTTGTATTTAATACCCAGGGCCTAATTCATCAACGAGTTATCATTCACAACGAGTGATAAAACTCGTTGCGTATGATAGTTGGGAGCTGATTGGCTGGAGCACCATTTGTCATTTTTCAAACAGATGACTGTTGGGAGTTGATTGGCTGGTGCACCATGCACTATTATCATAGGAAACAAGTTTTCTCACTCATTGTTAATGATAAAACTCGTTGATAAATGAAGCATACTTGCCAACTCTCCCTGATTGCCAGGGAGACTACCTGAAATAGTAGCAGTCTTCCTGACTCCATGAAGAGTCTAGCAATCTCCCTGATTGCACATTACCCCCATTATGTAGCTGTTATATATAAATAAAAACTGATATATACATTCAAATGGGATTTAGTATCATTTGGTTATAAGGCAAAATGATCTCTATGGCTACCTGTATTTTTCTGAAAAGTATTCATCAACATGTAGATCTTACTAACTGATTTGAGGCTCATTTACATTTGGATGTAAGTCAGTTTTATGGCACGCCTCCCAGATGTAGCTGTCACAATCTCCCTGAAATGCATTTTCAAAATAAGGCAAGTATGAAATGAGGCCATCAATGACATACAAGGTCACGCACTCTATTGTGTTTCAGGTAGACGGTAAAGCGCTGATGTCTTATGGCTTTATCCATTTTGTTGCAGGAGAATTTGTAAAAATGTGTAAAATATGAATAATTAAAACTCTTGAAAAGGCAAATTTTACACTTTTTTTTTTTTAAACTTTTTTGTTAAGAACAATACTTTTATTTTACTATACAGCATGTTATCTATTTTTTCATAAAAAATAGATTATATCAGCGGACCGCTAAGTCCAATAAACATTTTATACTGGCTTGTCGCAGTTTTTATGCACGCGGGTAGACTGAATTCTGCAGCTAAATGTTTAACTAAATCTACCCAGTAAAACAGTCCTAAGCAATTATGTAGTGAATCTCAAATGGCTTTAGTTATAAACAACTAAAACTTTAATGAGTTCTATATCTTTCTAGAGATTAACTCGCATTTTAGGCTTAATGATGGTTTAATACATTTTTATTAACCATGTTAATTAACACTGATCTTCACAAAGCCTTAACAACTATAAACTCTCTTTACTACTCACAAAATATGTTACATTAATATTTATTTTCTTGGCTGCAGCATAAAGAAACCACAGCTGTGCGGAAAATAGATATTTTTGTATTATTATTCCCAGCACTCTGTAAGCCGAGTACGGTTCTTACTGTTCTAACCTGAAATCTCTCCAGAGCAAAGTTATCTTCACAGCAAATAAATAAAAGGCTATCGGCATTATCCTTAAATTCTTATATGGCATCTAAATGTTGCCTGTTTGTAATAATGGGGAAAATAGAAAACCCTTTAGATATTGCTGCATAAAGTTGTAAACCAAAGGCGCAAGTAATTAGTGTCCCCCCAAAAATTTATTATCTAGTAACAGTATATATTCTTGTAAATTACAGGAAGACCTGATAAGGCTCCATGTTTCTGTTTGTATTAGTTTCACTGTCCTGATCAGGTCATCCTGTAATTTGCAGTTGCAGAGAGTTGCAGCAGTTTGGAAAATGTACGGCTGAGGCAGGCTGGTAAATGTTGTGTTCTGTAAAAGTCTCCTAAGGTTTAGCAGGGTGCTTTTACCATTTCATCATGCTGGATATATTTTTTTATGGTTGAAGGACAAAATTGTAATTATATATTTAAGTAAAAATACATAGTGGATTAGGGCCGTAACTAGGGGTGTGTGACCTGTGCCATCACACAGAGCGCAGGACCCTGGGTTTGGCACCTCTGCTGCCCCATAGCACTTGCATGTGGCTTTCAGGGTGCAGAGCCACCCGGAGCGACCAAAGGATGCTCCGGGCAGGCAACCTGCAGCATGTAGAGCGGCATGGAGCATCCTTGGGACGCTCCAGTTAGTGCTCTACTTCCCAGAGCTGGCTGCCCCGCCCCCTACGTGTGACATGATTTCACAGGTTTAGGGGGCGGGATCAGCCCCGGGCGCACTACTGCCCTGTTATGGCGATGGCAGTAGCTATATTCAGCTGCAGTGTCAAACGTGTTATTGGGTATGTTGCTAACCTCTTTGAATTGGGGAGGGCCATCGGGAAGGGTTGACCCATTTTACCTTCATTACTAATTATCTGTGGACCCTCAGCAGACAAATCGACTGGCACTATTGCCTTATGCTCTGACAATATAGTCCTTTTTTCTGACAGATGGGTATGACCATTTGTTGCTGGTTGTTGATGCTCTCGGTGGTTTTTTGGGTCTCAAGACAAATTGGTCGAAGTTTGATATCTATTCTTTGTCATGAAATTCCATATGAGCAAGGGATACAACATTCTTTGCAATGAACTTTGAAATTCAAGGATCGTGTATGAATAACTTAATAACATCTCAGAATAGTAGCATTAAATATAGACTCTGTTATGGAACATATCCCATTGAGGCCCAAAGTCACTGTTGTGAGATTGTATTTGTAGAAACTAGAAAGTGGATAATGTCCCTCCCTTGAATCCCGCCCTTGAATCCTATGCTGTGACAATTTTGGATATCTGTAAAGGAAAGTGAGGGTAAACCATACATTTACTGATATATTTATTCTGACGTTACAAGTTCATCTTACTAAGGACTTCCTAATGATTGTGTCCAATGTCTGGTGTTTAGTATAATTTGTCACAGGTGCGAGGCCAGTTGTGTTGCTGTATCTTCTATTGGACACCTTGGAGGCACTGTACAAGGTTTTTAAACCGCGCTGTGAAACTATACATGTGGCGCCGGATGCGGCCGTCCCCAGCTGCTTCGGAGAACCAGATATATTTTATTTTTATGCAATAATAATTGAGTTTTATGTCATACTACACTATGGTGGCTCTTTCTGGCCTGTAATTTATCCATAAGTAGGAGATTTTTATCCATTGGTGATTCTGATCAGCGTAATGATGGACCATCTTATAGATGACAGTGGAAAAGTTAAACACTGCTTTGAAGTAGGCCTACTAATTTCCTTAGTTGCAAGCATCTGAACTTTGTTTCTTGGAGTGTCATATGTAGAACATTAATTTGAAATGAGGGTGACAAATTTTGTCTAAGAAACACTAGAACCCTGTGCCAGAAAGAGCATTGGCGCCCCCCTCATTTTTCAAAGGGACATAACACACCCAAAAAAGGGCCATGGCCTCATGGGGAAGGGCCAGGGAAGAGATAGGAGATGCTGGGGATGAAATAAGAGGAAGCTACAGGCAAGAATGATAATAAACAGAGATTTGACACACACAAACAGCACTCCCTGACCTGTGGTGCCCTGTGCGATGGCACCGGCCGCACTACCCTAGCTACAGCCCTGACTAGAACTAATACAAATATCTTGAAATGAACATGTTTAATGATTTTGCTCACTGTGATTAGATGCTGTAGTAGGGGCTGACTGAGTCTGAACTGGGCGGTGACAATGCTATTACACGTAGCCACCTGGACTTGTCAGACTGTCATGGGAATGTTTTAAAAGCTCCATATGACTTTGAGTTGTGTGTACAGGGTAGAGAAGGCAGATTCAGGCATATCTTTTGTACCTAGCATGGGGCTTGTGCAAGTGCGGATACTAGTGGCAGATGGTGTAAAATCAATGGGCTACACGTGCGAATCCTCGTTGTAGTTGATTGGATACTCGCATAAGGTATTAAATCAGGCTAGGGCATCTACAGCCACATGGCGTACTTCTCAGAATCATCCCCTTAATGTGAACAATGGAGCTGTGACTTTGATTGCGTGATGGGTCTGATTCAGATTTAGGAATAGAGTAAGAAAGAGCAATTAACTGCATCTTGATAAAACCATGCTGCACTGCAGGTGGAGCAGACTTAGGCTGCGTAAAATGGACCCACCAGCGAATTGGACTGATATATCTATAGGTGTGTATGCAGCCTTAGAATGTACAGAGAGATTAAGATTTGGGAGGGGTGTGTCCAAACTGAAATCTAAATTGCAGTGTAAAAATAAAGCTGTCCAGCATTTGTAGGCTACATGCAAAAGCAGCCAGTATTTACCCTGCATGCAAAAATAATGTATGCATTTGCACCCCTTGTATTACAACATGTTTTGTCCAAGTACATAGAGCAAGTAACTATCTTAAGGCCGGTACACACTAGACTATGTCTAGTGTGTACCGACCTCGTCAGCGATGAGACCGGTTGGGGTGTCGGCATCAGCAAGTGCAAACACATTTGCCAATGCCGGGAACGACAGTGGGGGCCATGCTGCATTTGGCAGCATAGCTCCCGCTGACGATATTGTCAGTTGGACCTGCATGCAGGTCCAATGGGCGATTGCGCATTGACAGTGACATAGCGGGTACACACTAGACAATGTACCTGATATATACGATGTGCCTGATATACTCTAGTGCGTACCCTCTAGTGTGGGTAAATTTACTAAGATCCGAGTTTGGTCGAGTTTGAGATTACAAACTCAATTAAACTCGCCATCGGCCCAACTTGAAAGTACTTTCAATAAAAAAGATACAAATCAGGAATCGTGATTACAATCACTGGTGTAAGTGTAGCAAACTCGAAGCTAAACAGATGTTTGAAATAAACCACCTCCTGGGCTGAGAGTTTGGCAGAAACATAAACAGATCAGTGTGATTTCTGTATGTTTCTGTGTGTAAACTACGGAAATTGTTAGTTAATCTAAAACAAAATGATGTAGGGTCCAACACCCGAAACCACCGCTCCCCCCCCCCCCCCCCCAAAAAAAAAAAAAATAAGAAAAAAACTTAACCAGCCCGGGTCACTCAGCCAGTCCTGTTTCCTAAAAATAAGGGGGGGGGAAATAAGTAGGGTTCCCCCATATTTTAGGTACCAGCACTGGGCTGCTGAGCCAACCTGGTTTTAATAATAAGGGGAAAAAATTGTGTAGGGGTTCCCCTATTTTGAAAACCGGCACTGGGCTCAAATCCGGCCGGGGTGTAATGCCACAGCCAGGGGACAATTTCTCTGGGTCTCCCCGGCCAAAACATTTTCACCCCAAGCTGGTCAGCCCAAGCCGCAGATCTCAGGAGAGGTAGGGACCCCCTCAATAAAAGGGTCCCCCCTCTCCCGAGCACCCCAGGCTTACACTGAAGCCCGGTAGTGGTGAAAATAGATATAAACCACTGTTTTTTACTGTGGACCTACAGGTGCCAGCGTGCCTGCCCTTTGGCACATGTGGAACTTCAAGTGCCAGCAGGTGGCCGGCACCCGTACTCCGGTTGTTAAAACATATTTAAAAAAACAAAACACAAGACACACACACCATAATTGTACAATTTTATTGTACACCTACCACACTCACACATACTTACCTGATGCCAGGTGGTCTGTTCCCTTCTCCAAATAGCATCCGATCGGTCTTGGCAAAACAAAAAAACGACTGTACCGTTCCAGCTCAGACAAGTATAGGTATATGTGATACGTGCAATGACAGAAGACGTGTCTCTTCTGCAATCAACATGGCCCGCCAGCCAATCAAGAGGCCGCTCACATGTAGAGGCCGCTGATTGGCTGTGACCCACGTTCTGTAGAGTGACAGGCACGTGGGTCACAGCCAATCAGCTCCCGCTACATGTAGAGCGACCTCTGATTGGCTGGCGAGCGGTGTGAATTTCAGAAGAGTAGCGTCTTCTGTCATTCCGCGTAGTATAGGTATATGTGACAACACCTATACCTATACTTTTCCGAGCTGGAACGGTCTTTTTGTTTTGTTAAGACCCATTGGATGCTACATGGAGAAGAGGACCGAATCTATGCCAGGAGGTAGGTGAGTATAGGATTTTATTTTTTACAAGTAACCCTTTGGAATTCTACATGGACAAGGGGACAGAACATTTTTGCAATAGGGAAGTATGTGTGGGTGTGGAAGGTGTGTGCAATTTTATTGTACGCATCTACGGTGTGTGTGTCTTGTGGTTTTTTAACTATTTTTATTGCAGTGGGAGTACGGGTCCTCCTAAGGAGGAGATGTACTAAGCTCTGGAAAGTGATAAAGTGGAGAAAGAAAGTACCAGCCACTCATCTCCTAACTGTCATGTTACAGGCTGTGTTTGAAAAAAAAAAAAAAAAAAAAAGACAGTTAGGAACTGATTGGTTCGTAGTTTATCACTCTCCACTTTATCACTTTCCAGAGCTTCATACATCTGCCCCTAAGGGTTTAGCAGAGTGGCAGTGGAACGTCAGATATAGGGCCTGATTCAGATATGTACGTAAACCCGATGGTTTATGTACATATCCGATGTTTGTGGGTCTGCGCAGAACGAGTCCTGCAGTGTCCGCATGCAGTACTCTCAAGTCGCAGCATGATTGACATGCTGCGGTCATTTGGGGAGGTGTAGAGGGCATGCTGCATTTCTGGAAATGGGGGTGTGCCCATTTCCTGGGAGTGCTGAGGCCAGAGTCTGCGTTGTAGGACACAGATCTCTTGGTAAGCTTCGATGGTCGCAATGGTGATCCGAGGCAGTGCGTACAGACGCTGCTCTCTGATCGCAGATGCATGCAGGAGGTGTCTATTTACTACATTGCTCTGTTTCATACTTGTCAGCTAACAGCGGGGGCGTGGACGGCAAGTGATGTCACACTGGGGCGGAGCAGGGGCGGGGCCGCACGATCGCGTCATTGTGGCCCCACCCACTCTTCACAATGCCGTTATTTTCGGCATTCTGAAGCAGGGGTCAGGGCCACGATGACTCGATTCAGCGCGAAACGCGTCACCGGCCCCCCTGCTGCGGGGGTTTCTTATTTAATCTGGGGGGAGGTCGGGAGGGTCGCTGGCTGCTGGGAGGCTTGCCTGTCTTTCCGGGGGGCCGAGAGCGGCACCCAAAAATCGGGAGGCTCCCGGCCAAATCGGGAGGGTAGGCAAGCCTGTTCTATTTACTGTCTATTTACTACAGGCACCTCCTGAAGCATTTGCCTTTTAGTTGTATGGTATTGCACAGCTGCTTCTACGCTGTACAATACCATGCACATCTGAATCAGGCCCATAGTACATTATACTTTATAGCTTAAAACATGCTTTGTTTTTTTGTGATGAAAGAAAAACAATATATGTCAATACCTTTCTTCTTCCTTTCCAGAGACTGCCACCATTAATGATTCTGAATTGTAGACAGGAATATAACTATGACCCATTCGGAACATCCATGTAAAGAGAAAATGCAGGAATTACAGAAGCAGCTTAGCTCGGTCATGCACACCATCAATAACAACTCCAAGGTCAGTTCTAGCTCTTCTATAATCGGGCTTAGTGTTAAAACTTTGGGCCTGATTCAGTAAGGATTGCTATTGCGTACGCAGCTGCCATTTGGTACGGAAAGCGGCAGCGAAAATCTGCTAATGCCTGACACAGCTCAGCCAGCTACTGCTGCTTTCTCATATCCATCCAACCTCGTAGTCCTGCGTATACATCGGTACCATGGACGTACATCAGCCCGTCACTCAGCATTACACCAGATCTGACTAGTTGCAGAATCTACCAATCTCGTCGCACACAGTGAGTATTCAAGCTGGGTATGCAATCACAGTGGCTAATTTATGAATGCCCAGGAAAGGGCGTTCAAATGGACAGACAGGTTTTTCCAACCACTCCCCCGTCACCACCCCCAAACACTCACAGCTTGTCACTCACTCTGCGATGGATTCCTCAGTGCGTCCGTAATCGCAGTGTGATGCATTCACAGCTAACAAACGCTCGATCTGCGTACGTAACTGCAATTGCTGATGCTGCTGAATCCGGCCCAATGACTGCTGATTAGTCAGTTGCAATTAATACAACAATCAGAAACCATATAAAGCTGTGGAAATAAAGCTGTACTTAAAGCAATACCAAACTGCTGCACACCAGGATCTGCTGAAATAAATGTGGGGTTAGTCGGTGAACGCCTGTATTACCTACTTTACATATTCTTTAGGTGACGGACGCCCAAATCCTGTTTCAGGCAAGAAATAATAATTAAAACAAAAAAGTTAGTTTCACCCTTTAAATGGAATTTCTATTTTTTTTTTCTTTTAATGTTCAATTTCCCAAAGTCACTATATGATTTGCACTATATTTGACCATTTGTTGCTCTCTTTATTGTTCCTGACCTATTTAGTTGTGCGATAGAGATCGGTGTTTAACACGGCAGTAGTTATAATATTCACTACAATAGAGTTGTACATGATAGGATGGGATGCAGTCAGGATACCGGCGGGCGATATCCCGCGTGCTGACATCCCGACACTTGCATCCCGACATGGGACTAAAGATAGGCATTGAAATCCCGACGCCTATCATTAGATGATGATGATCCACTATGGAATCCCGACACCCGGTATACCGAACGAAGTTATGCCGGGTGTCTTAAGTCTAGCCGCAGGGGGGAGAGTTAGGTTTAGGGACCCCCAGGGGGACTTAGGGATAGGCAACCCCTGGGAGGGTTATGGTAGGGGAACGGGGGGTTAGGCTTAGGCACCATTAAGGGGGCGGGTGTTAGGGTTCCCCCCCTGTTGGTTAGGTTGAGGGTGCGGGGAGGGGGGGTTAGGTTTAGGCACTAAAGGGGGTAGGTTGGGGTTAGGCACTAGGGGGGAGATTAGGGTTAGGCACCCCTAAGGGAGGGTTAGGGGGGAGGGTTAGGGTACTTGCCTTCAGCTGTCTGGATTTCAGTCGGGCTGCCGCTGTCTGTATTTGATCCGGTGGCTAAACAGACGTCTGCATTACATACTGATTCCGACAGGATACTGTGATTCCAGTTTCACGTACTCTTATGCAACCTCTTCAAAGCAGATGAGCCCCAGCGTTACAGATGAGCTGATAACTAAATGTTTTTAATAATATCACAGCTCAAATAACATTTTTATTGGCTATCTGCATTAAAGTTTGTAAAAAAGGTATTTTAGCTCCAACTTCAACTACACTACACACACGCGCACACACACACACGCATATGTATAAGTATGTGTAGGCAGGCAGACAAATTTATCTGAATATCAGCTTCCTACATAAACTATTAGACAAATAAACCACAAAGTAGGTGCTGTTATGTTCAATTTTGGAGTCTTTCAGGAACTGCGAGACTAAAGGGCTTTTTCTGTAAATATATAAATAACAGACTTAACCGCGTATCCCCTTGAAGATATAAAAGGGCGATTGAACGATATCGTAATCTTTTAATCGTTCATTAATCGTGCTATAAAATGCCAGCGGCGACCAGCGGTGCGCGCTCCCGCTGGTCGATGTTGGCATCGCTCATCGCCCGAACATTACAGTCAACCTGCCGATATTGTCAGGTTGGGTATGTTCAGGGATGAGGGAGGGTGCCTGCACTGAACGACATATCATTCAATGTGGGCACTGCACAGTATAATTAACAACTTAACGATATCGTAATTGTTCAGTCCTTCATTGTCAGCCAGTGGATACACACCTTAAGGAGCATGTGGAAGAAAAGAACGTGATGTGCACATGCATAAAAGTGACACAGATAAAATTAAAACCACAGTGCTTTGTAAGGCGCTGCGGAACATTTGTGGCACCATATAAATAAATGATAATAATAATAATGCTGCATGACAAACACAATACATTTATATATTGGATAGTGACTATTTCCGAAGCTAAGTAACTTTGTGTGCTGAAAGTCTGGAGCTGAATTAGAAGATCATTACATTAAACAATTTGTTCTGCAGATCAGATGAGAAAAGTGTATACATGCAACAATTGATCATTTGCTTAATATATCTTGTAAACTTCTAGGTTTACTTTACATCAAAAATGATTTTGAACAAAGGAATGACTCCAGTAGGCAAATGGTAATAGTATCACATCTAAGGTAAAATACACAATAAAATAAGTTGATCTCATCTCCTGTCAAGGCCATGTAATACTATCTATAATGAGAACATCCATTAAAATATTACATTCTATCTCTACATCTAGGCACAAAAAGCATTCTTAGAGTACTCTAAGTAATTGTTATGTAGATGCAGAAAAATAGAACATTTAATACTGCATTCATATTGTTCTATTAGCCCAGCGGGAGAAAAAATGTGTGTATGTATGTAATATAGTGTAAAAGTGCTTTATTCTCATACGTTGTCATGATCTTATCATGACAATAACAATCAAGTGGTTTGTGCATAATATTTTCAATACTTTTTTAAAGCCTCTACCAGTGGAATTTATAATCTTTATCTTATTCAGAAATCTTGGTGGTCATTTGACTCCCTAAAAGATGTAGATTTACTGACCTTTAAAATATTAAACAATAGGGATAGTAGATGTTCACATGAGCATAGATATTTTAAAACCAAGCCCCCATACCCTATCCAAGAGAAGCCAGCATCCAGCATCCTCTCTTGTATCACATACTACATCAGGTGGTTTACTCACTACTTTTGAGTGGTGGAGTTTTGCAGCTAAAGGGCCCATACAACAGTAATAGCAAAAGAAGGATTCGCAGATCTTTTGATTTCCGAACCCCCCCCCCCACCCTCCCCAATCTAAAGATTCCCCAATCAATCAATCTGTGCCCATACATTACAGATATTATTCAGTGATTTGCAGATCTTTTTCAGGAAAGGCAGATCTGCCAGTCTTAAGCGGCCCATACACGGTGCGATTTTGTTTTATTTTTTTTTTACATGATACGGCCGATTTACATCATTCGTAACGACCAATTGTGTGAAAAATGGCGTTTTCTATATGATTACAATGCCGATGTGTGTCCCCGGCGTCGTGAATTGGTATTGTAGATCAGATGAACCTGCAGTGAGATGTCGACCAATCGTGTACGATGTGACACATCGTATGCTGTGTTGCTTGTCGAAAGATCTGATGTAATCATATGATATATGATATCATATGATGTGAGCAATCTTTACAACACATCTGATCGTATGCTCGTTTGTACAATCGTTCCATTTCTTGGCACAAATTGTAAAGAATTTCAAGGGAAGAATCTGAAGGGAAATCGTACATGACATTGGAATGTTTGGAAATTGCACCGTGTATGGGCCGCTTAAGTGACTGTCAGCAAATTTGCTGACAGTTACCATACACATACAGTCTACAGCCCCGATTGGTCAGTGAAATCCAACATGTTGGACACCTGATTTACAGATTCCGATCACTTTTTGCTCAGAGTTGGCAATTGGTGTACGCCATACAATGCAGATTGGGGAAAAAAATAATTTATTGCAGATGTATGGGGACCTTAAAGGCCTCCATACATCTGCCGACCATTTCCCGCTTGGGCTGAAACCACCGAAGTGCCAGGTGCACAAATGCTCCCTGTGCCGGCCCTGCCTAATGAGCGAGCAATGTCAATATTTCAAGCAAGAGCTGGGTGTTCCTGGAGGTGACAGGGAGGTGGCATACAGATGGGAGTGGTGTTGGCGTACTCAGATGCTCAATCGTTCACTTTGGAGGCCATACTCAGACAGCAAATCTGCACCTGCCATAGAGCTGTTGCAAGTTTCGATGGTGCGACTGATGAAGGCGTCTAAAGACCAAAGTGGGCTTCTCGGTCCTTGCACATGCATACGCACGGATGTACACCAGGGAAGGGCTTTGTAGCAGCATTTGTATAAACTCGTAAACAGATGACCATCAAAAACACCGCCACGTCTGTGTCCACTGCTGAATCAGATCATGTGGCTCCCCCACCGGTGCTGTGCCACTTCCTTAGTAACGGGAACAGGTCTATAGTAGTAGCAGAGTATCAGTAGGTGTATGGGGATCCAAAGTCTATGAAATGGAGACTGCTGGGCCCATAGCCTATTAGCAGAACTGTGTAACAATGTGCTGCGCAGCAGTGGTGCTGGATGTAGTAGTCCCCCAGACAGTTTACCCACCAAGAAGGGGGACTTGGCCAAAGTATACATGAAGTTCCGTGTGTTGTGCAGTTGTTTGGTGCTGGTGGCGGTCAGTCCACACATGGTACAGCTTAAGCAGTTCTTAGGTTTATTGAACCAGGTAAAGCAACAAGTAGCATAAGACACTGAGAAATGACTGGTATTGTATAACTCTAGCATATAGAAGCATCCTGGAGCTTCAGGGTATCTCTGGGCAGTGTAGTGCTCCAGGTATCTGCGCGGTAAATGCACCAGCAGATGTTAGCAATATGCACATACAGTCTAGCACCGGTGGTGATATAGTGCTCTATTTAGTATATTAAGCCCTATATCGCGGGGGGGGGGTGTGTGTCAGCGATCACGGCGGTGTGGCTTAGCGGCGGGGCGTGGCTTGGCAATCGGGGGTAGCAGCGGCGGCCAGTCGGCGCATGCGCGGGGCACTTGTCACGTTTTTTTTGCAAAAATACCGTGATAAGGCTCCGGAGGGGATTCACAGGGACAGAGCTTTATCGCAAGCTCTGTCCCTACAAGGGATTTGTAGTAAATCCCTGTGATATTGCCTGAATTCTCAATGTGAATTCAGCTGGTAATATCACACTACAATCTGCACTACAAATGCGGATTGTAGTAAATAGAGCCCCTAGTATACTTTGCGGCAATTGTATAGGCTCTGCACGGCTAGTATGTTGGAGAATCTTGAAGGAGAGCAGTAGCGCATGTCTGAGGTTAGACCTCTGACTGAGCTCCAGCAGCTCCTAGAGAC
This sequence comes from Taudactylus pleione, assembly GCA_031769625.1. Classification (NCBI taxonomy): domain Eukaryota; kingdom Metazoa; phylum Chordata; class Amphibia; order Anura; family Myobatrachidae; genus Taudactylus; species Taudactylus pleione. Next base: position 4,863,165 of record JAUIMM010000183.1, read on the forward strand.
CACCGCTCAGCTTACCTGTCTGCACTGAGGATGTAGGCAGCACCAGGGCTCTCATCATCCAACATATAGCACTAAGTGTTGAGAATACAAATCTATAGTGTGAATAGAAATTTAAGAGTCAAATTAATGTATGTCTCAGTATAACCTCTCCCAGGAATCAATATTAGGGTGTTTTTCTATTAATATAATTTTACTAGGAGGAGTAGCATGTGGTTCAGGAAAAGCTTTGTTTTAATGCAGGAAGGCTAAAACACCAAAATGTCAATGCATGTATGTAAAAGGTGAAAGACACGAGCAGGGCCCTCTTCCCTCACGTGCTTTTCCTTCCCTCATTATACAATCCTCTCCTCTACACTGCCTATGGTGACACCAAACCCTTGGGTTCTGCCGGTGTTATGACCGCTGATGCAGCAATGTTTATACACCTTGTCCTGCAATGTTCTGTACTGTAATGCTGGGCACACACTGGCCGATATATTGACCGATCAATTGATCGGCCAATATATCGTGCTCCCGTCGGCCAGTGTGTACAGACGATATGTCTGTGAATGACATCGTTCAGACATATCTCATTGGCTGTGCTGCACAGCCGATGAACAGATATGTTTGCAGACATATCTGTCTATCGACAAGTGTGTACGGTGATCAGCTGATCGCCCGTATACAGGGGCACCGAGAAGGGGGGGGGGGAGCGGGTACTAATTACCCGTGTCCGGCACCATTCCCCCTTCCTCTTAGATCACAGCAGCCCAGCACACGCAGCTGTGTGCTGGACTGCACTGGGAGACTGTCCGAGGCTGGAAAAGCAGCAGCCCGAGCAGTCTCCGATGCCAAAGGGGGGGAGCGATCATGCTGATTGCACCCCCCCATTGGCTGTGCGCCGAGCTGAGGGGCACACGGCGCCCCCTCCCCAGAGCGCGACGTGAATGAAATTTTTTTATTTTATTTTCCCAAAGGGGGCGTGGCCATGTCTTTCCCGATTAGGCCACTCCCCCTACCCAGGCCGGCTCGACATGCAGCATGCAGATGATGGTTGTTCAGTGTGTATGAACGACCATCATCTGCAAATATATCTGCAGATCACTCGATCTGCTGATATATCGCTATAGTGCGTACCCACCTTAAGTCACTTCTTACTTGTTTTATTCATACTGTTTATGTACTTTGTAAATGAAGAATAAATATTATAATTCAGAAGTGGACGCAGGGAATCCATCAGACGCAAGTATCTCATGCTTTCCCTCTGTGCATGCGTCTCGATGGTTATTGCACAGAGAAGCAGATCAAAATTGCATGCAGATCCATGCAATTTCCATGGGCATTTCTGGGTGGCTGCCAGTCACGGGTGTAATGCAGGCATGTCAGTGTCAGCGTCAAAAGATGCTGTTACAAAGACTGGCAGTCATATTCATTTGGACATTCTGCACCTGGCATAGGGCAGTGTCCATTGATGTGGCCAGTGGTGCACCGATAGCACATCTTTGTACGCACATCAGTGGATTTGAGACCTGGTATTAGAATAAAGATGCAGTAGCAGCTGTGACAAAAGACGCAACCGCTTCTGTAATAACGTCCACCTCTGAATCGCCCTCGAGGTTTCTGTTTTATCATGCTTAGTTCAAAATAATTATGAAACCAGATTATCTGCTGTTCGGTCGGGTCCAGAGCTGACATCCATCACTCTAACCCCATCTACCTTTAATACTAGTAAGATAGAAGAAGCTAGTGCAATAGATCCACCCCCAGGGAAGATGTCAGTCAACTCATTTAACTGGGCTTTTTCCTTCATTTTTACTGCCGTGATGGTTATCCTTAGCACTTAGAAGGAACCTTCCCAAGCCATGTGGCAACATGAAGACCAGACATACTTCTAAGAAGAACTCCGTTACCAGTTCAGAATGTTATGGGCAGAGTTTGTGCTGGCTGGAAACTGACAGCTGTAAACGGCAGTTGTTTTTTTTTTCACTGTTTTTTAATTACCCATATTTGTTATAGTCACAACCACTAGAAAACCACCTGGTTAGAAGACGCCACTAAGCATATCACCATCAAAGTTTTTTTTTACAAGTTAACAATGGAAAACAAATGTGTCAAACTGCCCAATAAATGAGGTAGTTGTGACAGACAAAAAGCATGCTGTATAATCTATCTGGCCAGTCAGGGGGTGAGGAATCAATATACACTTAAAATGAGGGCAATCATTATGTACTGATTAAGGAGATAATTAACATAAGAGAATTGATTATGTGGGAAATATTGTCTTATTCATATGTTAGGGCAAAATGAATGTTTAATTTTATTAAGCAAGGAATATTTTTTAATACATCCAAGCGGTAATTTTTATTTGTTTATTGGTGTAAGTAAAATATGTATGTATAAAGGGGTGACATTTATTATGGCTCTATAAATAATGTCCACAGCAAAACTGCCCTTTAATAAATGTACCCCTAAAGTCTGTAAGTTGTCGGCAAAACTACACTAGCCAAGTTGACTCATCATGCATAACTACTCCACTTAAATCTAAAGTGGGAGACTAACGCTTGCAATTCTAGCTGAGATTTTGCTATAGACCGATTAGATAATAAGATCATAAACAAAAATCAGCATTGGCTGAAGCAAACACATTGTAAGCGCACATATAGAAACTTTCCAGTGTCTGTGCTTTAGATTGTCATTAAGTAGATACTGTGCAAACAGTAAATGTCTTTCTCATTAATATAGTAAAAGTGCAATTATTCCTACTATGAACAGATAGCCACTAAGCAAATTAATATATTTTTTTATTCCCCAAAATATTAGCTGGTCTTTGTAGTATTTGTTCTGTATACTTTAGTTATTTCCTATTTTGAAACAATCTAATAACATAAATGTTGAAGGGAGGGGAGGGGGGGGTGGAGAGTTAGGTTTAGGCTGCGGGGAGGGTGGTTTGGGGTAGAGTTAGGGTACTTACTGAGAGATGTCGGTATCCTAACCCTGTCGGGATGCTGGCATCGGGAATCTGACCTCCGGGATCCTGAACACCGGCATTCCGGACCCAACCCATTGCTAGATATCTCCATTCATTCGGTATTCTTCTTTTGGATTTTTTTTCCCCCCAATTCCTACACAGCCCAAACAGTGGTGTTTTTTTTTTTTTTTTTTTTAAATACTCTGTCAGAGGACTTATTTAGGTTGTCACCCAGTGTCACATGCTGGGGCTGATTATGACACAATGTCTGTGATCATGTAAATTAGCATTGTTTTGTGACTGCACATGCCACCCATACAGAAATCCCCTCTGGCAGCCTTTAGTTCTCACCTGCCACTGCAGGCAGGGGCGCAGAGAGTGGGGGGAGCGGGTACAAATTACCCAGGCCTGGGCATGCTGGAGGAGCCCGGGTCTGGCGCTGCCCCCCCCTTTACATCACAGCAGCAAAGCACTGGGAGACTGCTCGCGGCAGTTAAGCAGCAGCTGCAGCAGTCTCCTATGCCTGTGGGGGGCGATCACACTGATCGCGCCCCACACTGGGTATGCGCCGGACTTAGGGGCTCACAGCGCGCCCCTCCCCAGCTGATGGGATGCCGAAGGTAAGTAGCGGACTGGGGGGGAGGGTTAGGCACTAAGGGCGGATGGTTAGGTTTAGGGGGAGGGGCAGATTAGGTTTAGGTACTGGGGGCGGAGCTTAGATACAGGCACCAGGGAGGGAGGGTTAAGGTAGGGAGAGGGGGAGGGTTAGCATACTGATCACCAAGTGTCGATATGTTAACCCTGTCGGGATCCAGGTGTCGGGCTTCTGACCGCCTGGCTCCCGTCTGGCGGTATTACATACCGATTCCCTTAGATCAATAGGAGAGTTGCTTTTGTTTTTGTGGTGATCTAACATCTGCTTATAAAATCTTTATAAATAGGGATAGGAGCCTGCTTCCTCGTAGTGTAATTACACAAATGCAGATGTGGACACCTCCTACATTATGTTGTTTAAACTTACTTGTATAAATCACACATCAGTGTAGCTGTCCCTTAATATACAGTTTTTGTTATGGAAAAGTAACCTTGCATAGTTTAAGAGAGATCTCCCAAACTGGCAAAATTCCTATCTAATTCCTATGACTGTCCGTATTATTTAAATGCTCACCATGTATTCCGTTCTCACCATACCATACTTTTAATTCCGTTCCCTGCTGTTAGGGTAATCACACACCACAGCTATTGATCTTCAATGCAAACGGTGATAACTAGGAGAAGGCACTCTAGCTGGGAAGAATCTCAGCTATTTATAGCTCCAAAGCTCAGAAAACTGGCACTGTTCAAAGAAAACGTCATTACTAAATACTGCAGGTTCTTCAGAGACTGTAAAGTGGCAGAGTACAGACGCTCAGGTCTGATTTTAGATGCAGAATAAAAAAAATAAAATGGGTCATCTTAACCTATTGTGTTTTATACAGGAGCACAGATGTGTGAAAAATTACTCTGGATCTGGTATATCTGTATAGTTTAACCTAGAGTGCTTGCTTATGCATAATGGGAGTCAGGGGTGTATTAAGAAAGGAGAGGGCCGGTGTGCATGCCCCATCCGGGGGTCCCCTCCTTTTTCCCTGGCGTCCGGCAGCGGACTGACCGCAGCAGTAGACTCTGAGCACTAGTCTGTGCCCAGAGTCTACTGCGCATGGGCCGGTCACCAGGAAAATGGCACGACTGCCATTTTCCCGGCGATTTTCCCACTGGTCATGCGCAAAACGTGTGTCTGTCTGCAATAGACTGAAAGCTGCATGATTTAACACAAGGAAAAACCTTAACATAGAGCATTGTCTACTATCATATTTGCCTTCTGCCCTTATTAATTTATACTGTGACACTTTTGTCCCTATTCCCTGATTGTTTGACCCTTGTTTTATATTTTAAAAGTAAAGAGTCCATCAAGGTTGTCTTTATTCTTTGATCATATAGTTTTATTTAAAAAAAACAATAACAAGCGGATAGAAATAACAAAAAATCAATCCCCTAGAGTGGTTAGGGGACAAAATTGGTAGTAAATAATCTACGCACAAATGTAGATAACATAATCAACTAAATAACATAACATAAAGCGAGTTACTAACAATTAAACATTTTACCATAGATAAAGTAAAATAAAAAAAAAATAGGGAGATGGGGGGTGGGGGCGAGCAGCAAGTAAAATAAGTCGAGGAAGTAAGAGAAACCTAGGACAGAATAACCAGAGGATAGCAATATATGACCGCATATAGATTATGACAATAAATCTACAAAAATCCCAATGGGTAAAATAGTCGGGGTTGGGGAAGAGGAACAAGCAAAAAGCTGAAGAAAGAAAATAATAGAAAATATAAGAAAAGGGTGTGGGGAGAGGGAGGGAGGGCGAGATGGGGAGGAGAGAGACAAAAGTGAGAGGCGGCTATAGAAATGAGCGAGCGTGGGAAAAGATCAGAGGGAGGAAGTATTGGGAATAGGGAGCAAGTGATTAGGAAGACAAGACTGAGTTAAACTTGTCCACTGTGTGGTTTTGGAGACTTGTTATATATTCTGTTCTTGCCACAAACCAGATGCGGTTGAGAAACTGTTGACGGTTCGGAGGGTGTGATTGCAATCTGGTATTTAGCGGCACGAGATATGTAGGACCAATTTATTCTCATGTTTGGATATTTGGCAGGCTGGGGCACACAGAATCAACGAGGCTGGGGTAAGGGGGGTATTAAGGGAGACCAATGATGAAATTATAGATTTTTCCATCAACCAATTAGGGCAATGTGCAAACATGTCCACCAGATGTGGAAAAAACAAAAGATTTGTCCACATTGCCTCCAGCAGAGGTTGAAGGTGTTAGGATATATTTGGTGTAGACGCTTTAGAACAAGGTACCAGTGAGTGTTTACCTTAAAAAGTTTTCCTTTGATAGAAACTGTAATAGAACATTTCGATATATTGAGGCGAATTGCCTCCCAAGTGTCTTCACCTCGAGAGATACCCAAGTCCAATTCCCAGCATCGCTCATGGGTCTCCAGGAGGGTAGCGTCCTGGACTAAGATAGAATGGTAAATTTGAGATATGATTCCCCTGTCCAGGGACCTATAGATGCAAATCTGTTCTATAGCAAGGTTGTTTATATTTTAAGTGGACAATATATTTTTTTAATACATTGCATTACAATATTGCATATTTCTACATTTTGTGCATTATGTGCACCACTCTTAACAAGGATCTTGCTAAAGTTTAATGGAAAAGCACCAATTTTTTTTCCCACCTCCTCAGGAGGTTTAAGCCCAGATGCCCTGTGGTGCACTTCTAAAAATCCGGAACACCACCAAGTATCTTGCAAATTGAGCAATGCCCTTCTTTCTCCCCTCTACACCAAGTTCAGCTATCCTCCCCTGCAAAACTTGCTCATTCCACAATGGAGGCCATTGTGGTACACCTCTCTACAGTGCCGTAGCTAGGGTAGTGCGGCCGATGCCATCGCACAGGGGACCACAGGTCAGGGGGCGCTGTTTGGGCCTGTCAAATTTCTGTTTATTATCATTCTTGCTTGTAGCTTCCTCTTATTTCATCCCTAGCATCTCCTGGCCTCTCCTATCTCTTCACTGGCCCTTCCCCATGAAGCCATGGCCCTTTTTTGGGTGCATTATGTCCCTTTGAAAAATGAGGGGGCGCCAATTCTCTTTCTGGCACAGGGCACCAAAAAGTCTAGTTACGGCTCTGCCTCTCTATACTCTGTCCCACATAAATTGGAAACTTTTATTGTCAAGGCAGCACTGCCCTTGTTTCAGGAGAAGCATAAACCACGCAATCCACTCCAGTAGACCATGTTCTATGCCCTTGTAAGTTGCCTCTGTAAAATAAGTGTTCTGTTATGTGCAGAGGTGCGAGGAAGCCTTTAGACCCGTGCAAAAGTGTGAAACATCGAAGTCCCACCTCTAACCCCTTTTTAATACGAACAGTTTCAATGTTAAACTTTTATTTAATTACTAGCGACCCGCCACAGCTTCACATAGGAGAAATTTAATCTCGCCATAGCACCCTGCATGTCATAACAACCTACACCATGTCACCACATCCCCCTGCCTCATCATTTCCAAGCGTCCACTTCCATGCTGGAAGAGCCGGGTCACTGCAGACCCAGCTCCGGTGTGAACGGCGCTGACTCGGTATTATCCTGGGTTGTCTCCACCTAAATTCCGGGTCTGATCTGGTTTGAAACCCTGTTCCAACCTCCGGGTCAGACCCGGAATTTAGGTATAAAAGCGGCATTAGAGTTGAACACACACTAATTGAAGTGACTATATGCTGATTGCAAATGCCCGCAGCGAATACCTTTTTAAAACATATAGTTCCATTGCTATATACATGAGCAGTGAAATAATAGTGTAATGTGCTTTTAATAGGTGATGTTTCCAAATTATTAGGAATCACAATTTAATACACACTTGGAGCTATTGAATCAAAATATCCTAGAAATTAATTTTTATTCCTGTGTTGCTTAATTGATATGCTTGCAGCAACTGGAAAATGCTAAATATCCATGTTTATATATAAGGAAAGATACATATCTGGTGTTTCTTAAGGAATATATCGAAACAGCAATTTTTAAATGTGTTAAATAAACTTGGACAAAACGCGTGTATGACATGACAAAAGTTTATTGAGTAACAGCATAGGAAATAAAGTGCAGAATTTTATTGCAGTTAATGACAGTGTGGAGGCATATACATTAATAAAAATAACTAATGGTGTATATAATGCTATCCAGATTAGCAGTAGGATGTTTGTTAGAACAAGATTCAGTGTATTAAATAAATGAAAGTGATCAACCTGAAACACTGTATAATTGTTACATCATCCTGTTACAGTTGCCAATAGTGCAGGTAACATTATGTGATCTGACCAAATCCATGGTACAAATAATTCACATTTTTTCTGCTTATACACCTAGTGAATAATTGTGCATAACCTCCCTTTTTGTCTATTCAGATGGTCCCTGTCACTTATTTTAAAAAATATTTTTGTTTTCTATTTTAATATTTCACCTATTTATGGGTTATATATTTATCATTTTATATGGAATTTAATAAAGGTTATATTTTATTTGTGTGATCAGTGCACCACTATCCTTGTTTTTTGATACTTCCTACCCCCTTCATCTCGTAGCAACATCCTATCTTACCCTTGTATCTTACCACAGGCGCCTGCTTCTCATTACTGCCATTGGTTCTTACCACAGCCTCCTGCATCTCACCACAACTTCCTGCTTCTCAGTCCTGGCCCCTGCAGGTCATCAGTGTTGCCACAACCTTCCCCCCCCCCCCCCCCTGCTGCTGCCCTGCAGCTGGCTGGCGCCAGGCCACTGAAATGTGCTGGGGAGAGCTGGAGGATCATTGATGATAGATTTGTATTGCAGCTACCGTAAGTATTATCAGCAGCACGTACCTGGGCTGAGTCACCTGTGCATATTTCCTCTGCCTCCATGTGCACCCCTCCCCGGTTGCCGAACATGGTGATGAGCAATGTCCTCTTTGCACAACATACCCTGCATTTCTAATCTGTTGAGCTTCCTCTCCATGATGCCCCTGTCCGAGAACAGCTCTGACTTAAATGGAAGGTCTTCCCGTTCCTGTTCACAGAGGACTTGTGGCTGAGCGGGAACATCATGCTGAAGAGAGGGCACGTCATGGTGGAGGAGTGGTGGCTGGAGTCAGCCTGCAGGTTCAGCGTAGGGATGGTTATCGGCATCTTATCGTTGCTAACCATTGATGTTTTTGTTCCGATGGTTTTTACCATTTGATGGTGGCAGTCCGATGTTTGCCACCATCAAATCAAATTCATTTGATGGAGTTCCGATGGTGTTTTTTTTTTTTTTTTTTAATTCCTTGGTAGCTCTGCCTCCCCTGGCTCCTTCTTGACTGTTGTGTCTGCATTAGGGCATCTTCATCGGTTCGTAGGAGGCTGTCTCATACACTCGGTTTGCCTCAGATGTGACTCTGCTCAGTCCCTGACTCCCTTCCCTCTCTAGGCTGCTGCTAAGCAACAGGGCACATTGCTGCCTCTGATTGGGTCTCATTGTCTCAGAGAGCCAAATCAGACTGCACTTCTCACCCCTGCAGCAGCAGTCAGTCACTCACACAGCACAGGAGGTTTTTTTTTCTGCGACTTGCTTCAGTAAAATTGTGACTGCTCTGCTCCCTTTTGTCACAGATGAATGGTTCATTCAATTAATCTTCCACGACCAATGCTATATAGAATAGTGGAAACCCCATCAAAATCCGTCCAGTGGTTCAAGAGATTAGCCCGAGTGAACACACAGACCCCTAAAATGGGGACTTTATTATATATAGAGGTTTGTTTTTTGTACATACTGCTTGGTTTAGTCTTATTTATAGATTAATTAAGACCCAAGAGTGAGGGGGCATTGGGATGACTTTTAAAATTTTGTGAGTGTGATTTTTATTACAATGCTGGAAGAATGCTTAGAAACATGTTTCTCCGTGTACAGTTTAACATAGAGGCAGAAATTGGCTTCATCCACTTACTCCTTTTGCCCTCGGCCCCAACGCCAGTCCTTTATCTTATGGTACTAGCACTGTTTAAAGCTAAATATATCATTTAAGAAATGGTCAGCATGCCATCTTGTCAGATCATCAACCAGTCTTGGTGTGCCAGGTAATACAAACAAAATGGCTGTTGCGCTATTTTGCTGTTAAATTATTCAGAGTACTTTTAATGTGTGTGTATGTATATATGTGTGTGTGTATATATATATATATATATATATATATATATATATATATATATGTGATTGTATTAATATCATTTGAATGTTTTTCTACTAATTTAGCTATACAGTTTGAAACTAATATTCAAAACAGAAAAGAAATATCCCCACGCTCGGTTTTACCCATGTCATACATGGTACCAGCAGCATGGCAATATTAATGCCATATATGTATACAAAACAGAAACTTTTGCTATCGGCGCTAACAATCATATACTGCAAATTTAGGTGTGTGCAGCAAATAAAACAAAGGGGATTTTGTCATGATTTGATCAAAACATTTAAGCCTGCAGCCCAGCATCAAGGGACCCCATTTTTCTGTAGGTCCCTAAAACTAGCATATATGCCCAGCACATCATTACATTGCAGGTAAATGCACTCACCTCCTAGATACAGAGGGGCACCCCTTCACAACAGTTGGCCAAATCAAGAACACTCTCCAGGAGGTATGTGTGTATGTGTCAAAGTCAACAATCAAGAGAAGACTTCACAAGAGTGAATATAGAGGGTTCACCACAAGATGTAAACAATTTTTGAGCCACAAAAACAGGAAGACCAGATTAGAGTTTGCCAAACAACATCTAAAAATGCCATTACAGTTCTGGAACAACATCCTATGGACAGATGAGACAAAGATCAACTTGTACCATAGTGATGGGAAGAGAAGAGTATGGAGAAGGAAAGGAACTGCTCATGAGCCAAAACATACCACCTCATCAGTGAAGCATGGTGGTGGTAGTGTCATGGTGTGGGCATGTATGGCTGCCAATGGAACTGGTTTCCTTGTATTTATTGATGATGTGACTGCTGACAAAAGTAGCAGAATGAATTCTGAAGTGTTTCGGGCAATATTATATGCTCATATACAGTCAAATGCTTCAGAACTCATTGGACGGCGCTTCACAGTGCAGATGGACAATGACCCGAAGCATACTGCAAAAGCAACCAAAGAGATTTTTTAAGGCTAAAAAGTGGAATGTTATGCAATGGCCAAGTCAATCCCCTGACCTGAATTCGATTGAGCATGCATTTCACTTGATGAAGACAAAACTGAAGGGAAAATGCCCCAAGAACAAGTAGGAACTGAAGACATTTGCAGTAGAGGCCTGGCAGAGCATCACCAGGGATGAAACCCAGCGTCTGGTGATGTCTATGCGTTCCAGACTTCAGGCTGTAATTGCCTGCAATGGATTTGCAACAGAGTATTACAAAGTGAAAGTTAGATTTAGGATTGTTAAGTTTGTCCCATTACTTTTGGCCCCTTAAAAAGTGGGAGGCACATATAGAAACCGTTGTAATTCCTACACCGTTCACCTGATTTGGATGTAATTACCCTCAAATTCAATCTGAAAGTCTGCAGTTAAAGCACATCTTGTTTGTTTCATTTCAAAGCCATTGTGGTGGTCAAAATTCGCCCCCGGCACGCCCACCAAAGGGGGGCGTGCTGTCAATCAACATCGACAGCACGCCCCCTTTGGTGCGAGACCCGGAGCGATGGAGAGCCCGTCGCTCTCCGGGTCTCGCGCATGCGCACGACGGAGCTCCCTCCATCGTGCTCATGCGCAGTGGGGGACATCGACCCGCTTGCGAGCGTACTGCCGCTCACGAGCGGGTCTGAATGACCCCCTATGTCCCAATCTTTATGCACCTGACTGTATATAGATAGTTTGCATAAAAACTCAAATAATTAGAATGTTTTAATTTTCGATTCCTTTAGTGGAAAACCTATTGATTAGAAAGGTTTGTAGACTTTTAATTTTAATAAAAATCAGTCTAATCTAACAATACATCAATCATTATAACATGCAACGTCCAGTATTGAAACAATACATGGAGTCATAAAACACTGAGGATGGCAGATCTCCTAAGTAATGAGTTGTAAATGTAAATATAAGGACACAGAAGAGATTCCCCACTTCATAAAGATTCATAATTAAGAGCATCATATATATGAAAAATGTATATACACTATAAGAATAGATGATGGGGACCCTATCTACCTAAATTCCTATCTAGTAAATTCACATAAATGTATTTAGTTCGATGGACTCATTGAGGCCCTCTGGATGCAAAGAATTTAATTTAAACATCCAGAAGACCTCTTGACGACAGAGGGTTTTGAACCTGTCTCCACCCCTCTGAGTGCATCCTATGAGTTCTAGACCTGTAATAGTGTTTGTGGGTCATTATTATGTGCTTTCAAATAATGAAGAGAGAGGCTGTGTGTGGTGACTTTATTGATGTTACGACAGTGCTCCATAAAGTGTCTCTTTAGTGGTCTTGTAGTTCGACCTACATAATGTTGTCCACATCCACATGTAATTAAATAAATTACATATGAAGAATCACAGTTCATGAAATTAGTGATTGTATATGTACTATTTGTATCTTTGAGAGTTATGGTGGTTGTTTTTTTTAGATGTGTGGGAGCACATAGTACATCTGGTTATTCCACAACGATGAAAACCTGGGGGTCTTTGTGGAAGCCACTGTTCCTTATTTTTAGTTGTATCAGCAGTTTTTAAATGTGATTTAAGGTGGCTTGGTGCCAGGATAGATTTTAGGCAGGGCCGGATTAACAATGGGGCGGATGGAGCTACAGCTCCAGGCCTCCCATTGAAAATAGGCCCACAGGATACAAGGACTGCAGTGCAGACAGGAGAAAAAAAAGGTTTTTTTTCCTGTCACCACCGACAGCCCAGCTGACTCACTTATCGGCTCACTCACCTCCCAGCTCACTCACTTACTGGCCGCCCAAAGCTGAGCCCATTGTCACCCCCAACCCCTCCTCTCAGCTGCTCGACCTAAGCCCCGCCCACTACTGGCCGCCGAAGCCCAGCCCCTATGTGCCTTAAGCTCCGCCTCCTGTACGTCCTACTGCAGAGCTGTGTCCTGTGACTGTGCACCAGACCAATCGCCTAGTTCAGGAGGGAAGGCACTTCAGCCCAGCATGTCACATTCCACAGGTCAGTGTAATGTTTGGCACCTGTGTACAATTTATGTATGTTTTGTGTATATATATTTATTTACATGGCTATATATATGTGTGTGTTAAATTAGGTGGGTACAGGAGCATATAATGTGTAAATATGTATATGTATATATATTATATATATATATATATATGTACGTACAGTATGTGTATATATATATATATATATATATATATATATATATATATATACACACACACACACACACACGCGGTGCTTGTTCAATCCTAGGAAAGAGAGAGGGGGCACTCCGGGACTTGAGTGCACATATTTATGTGCACATATTTGAGTGCATGTATTTACTTGAAAATGACCGACGTTTCAGAGCCAACCTTGATAAAAGAGTTGGGTGGGCTCTGAAACGTCGGTAATTTTCAAGTAAATACTTTGTGCATTCACGTCCCGGAGTGCCCCCTCTTCTTTCCTAGGATTGAACAAGCACCTACTGTACGAATATTCCTTGGGAGGGCACTTGGGCACCCTGCCTTTAGTTTGGACTGTGAGTCCCAATTGATTTTGTGTGATATACTGTATATATAATATATATATATATATATAACACACATTGGTAAATAGAGAGGGTACAGGAGCTTGAGGCACACTTATGGGGACTAAAGTGGGTGTGGTATTAATAATATGTCGACATTCATCATGTAGACAGTATTGGAATGCCGACATATCATCCCTGTTGGCCCACTAACATGCTCCTGATGGCTGTAGCAGCTCCAGCGCGGCTTCCGGGTCCCAGCAGTCATGACCTCTGCTGCTGCTGCCTTCCGATGAGTATTACCCCCATCCCTAAACCTAATCCCTACCCCTCCCTGTAGTGCCTAACCCACTCCTCCCCCTGCAGCCTAACCCTAACTTTCCATTAGTGCCTAACACCCCGGCACAGCCTAACCCTAATCCCTACCTCTAACCCTCCCTATAGGGGCTAACCTTAGCCACGCCCCCCCAATCTAACTGTAACCTCCCCTAATGCCTAACCCTCCATGCAGTGTCTAAACCTATCCTCCTCCCCCGCAGCCTAGCCTTAACCTTCCCCTAGGTCAGGGATGGGGAACCCCAGGTCTGGGGGCCGTATAAGGCCCGCTGAGTCATTTGGTCTGGCCCTCTGAACTTTTCTCTGCTAGTCTCATCTGGCTACCAGGGTGCCTAGAATAGCACCCTGCAGCCAGAATCGATGCACCAGTGCCGCCAGGAGCCATTACAGCTCCCTGGAAAATCCTTAGGATGCCCCGGGCATAGCTGTAATCACCAGGGATTGTGGACCCGCCTCATGTAATGTCACATGGAGAGGGAGCGTGGCCTGCATCTGGCCCGCGAATAATGTTATAAAATGGCCCTTGGCAGAGAAAAGGTTCCCCTGCCCTAGGGCCTAACCGGAATCGGTATGAAATACTGCCGGCCGCATGGACGGCGGTTCGATTCCCGGCAGCGCCTGGCTGACAAAAGCAGAGTTCGGAAATCGTCGCTAAGGTAAGTATAAACTAACCTAACCCTAACCCTCCTTAGGCGTGCCTAACCCTAACCTCCCCCCTCTAAGTGCTTAACCCTAACCTCCCTTCCTCGCTGCCTAAACCTAAGTCCCCCGGGGGGGTGCCTAACCTTAAGTCCCCACCGGGGATGCCTAACCGTAACCCTCCCTCTCCCCAGCCTAACCCCCACCCTCACCCACCCCCGTGGCTGTCCGCTCGCGGCGGCTGGCATTCAATCGGGATGCCAGGCGCCTGTCTCCCGGCGTCGGGGAAATGACAGGCGTCTAGATATAGACGCCCGGCATTTCACCCTCGCCGGGATATGACAGTCGTGAAGCCGGCTGTCGGTATTAAGGCAGCCGGTTTCCCGATTGTATACCGGCCTAACCCCTTCCCCCACACACACAGTCATTTTTAAATTAACTTTAATGTCAACATAATGAATATTGACATTTGACTGTCTGCTTGTATAAAACACACTAGAATACATTTAAGTAATCAACGTCTCAGAACTTGTATTCATTATTTCGTCAGGATTAGCAAAATGACAAATACAAGTTCTGAAACATTGCTTACATAAACGGGTCAGTGTGTTTTATACAAGCCGTCCAGAGTGTCACAGACACAATCAGCTGGCTCCAGAGTGTCTCACACACACACACACACACACAAACAGCTGGCTCCAGAGCGCCCTGTGCCGGCACTGCCCCTTAACCACATGACGTCATGCTGTCGTGTAGAGGGGCCTGGGCCACCGGCACCTGGAAGTGCAACACTGCCCAGAGCATCCGGAGGAGGCTGCAAAGACTGCAGGGTGTCTGTCTGGGCAGTACTGCAGCAGTGATACTGGCTGCAGGGTGCAAGCACCCTGCTAGCCAGTAACAAAGGCCATGGGGTAGCGATGGTGCTGTAAACAGAGCCCTGCGCTCTGTGCAGCATCACCGGTCGCATACCTGCGGTTATGGCACTGTATGCAGTCAAAACACACCCACAACACAGGCCACACCCCTATGTAAATCACAGCTACACCACACTAGTCACAACCCCACATCACCAGTCACACTGCTGCAGCGCTGGTCACACCCCCTGCAGCGGCACACAATAGGCCCTTCATATTATATTTCAGCTCCAGGCCCATGTGGACATTAATCTGGCACTGATTTTAGGTATTTATTTTTCCTGTAGACTGTGAATGGTTTTGGAGGTAGAATATTTCTCAAAATGTTATCCTGTTGTAAAATACGATAGTTTCTCTGAATAATGGGCCTGATTCAGTCCCACTCGCGAGCGGCTGTCCGCTCGCAAGTGGGTCGATGTTATGGACTGAGCATGCGACGAGCGAAGGAAAGTCCTTCGCTCGTTGTGTCCGATCAAAGGGGGCGTGCTGTCAATGTTGATTGACAGCACGCCCCCTTTGGTGGGCGTGCCTCCCTGATGGGGGCGTTCCCACGGGAACGCCTCCCGTCAAAAGCCGGCCCACTGACATCACTAGTGATGTCAGTGGGAGTGATTTTGGCTCTGATAGAGCCAAAATCACTCCGGAGCTTGCGGTTGAAAACCTCAACCGCAGGCTCCGGCTCGCAAATTCGATGGTCGCGATGGTCTCGACCATCGCGACCATCACAATGCACGCTCGTATAGCCTGTGGGTGGTGACCCACAGCTATACGAGCGTCCAGGAGGACGCTCCATGAAAATGGAGCCCGGCCCTCATTCAGAGCGTGCGTTCTGCTCAGAGCGTACGGCTCTGAATGAGGGCCAATATCTCTAATGTGTTTGTGAGAGGTACTATGGCCCTCATTCAGAGCCACTCGCAAACAGCAGTACGCTCGTTGCGTTCCGATGTTGAACAACCGCTCATGCGTCGGTGTAACAGTGCGCATGTGCGTACGGCAGATTGCGAGCTTTTTTTGTCTCGTTCGTCAAATAGCGTACAGGAAGTGACCTGTCAAATGTGATTGACAGAACAGGGCGTTTTTGGGTGTTGACGGGGGTGGAGATGGAAAAACGCAGGCGTGGCGAGGCGTTTTTGGGGCGTACATACATTAGCAAATGCGAGCGTAAAATGTGTTCGGACCGACTCATACGTCACTGGATGATCCTCTTTCCCTTCAAAATGCTCGCACAGCTTAGGGTCTGGATTACTCGACCACATTGGCGATGGCCTTCTCCTCCGTCCCGGGACTCCTCGATGTTGTTGCGATTAATCGCGGGGGGGCTGAAAAGCAATTAGTGTTGGATTGAAAACCGGCTTGGTATGTGTTTGGAAATCAGTTTTTTGGGATAGCACAAAACCGTACGCAGGTGGAAATCATAGCTGCTAATGTCAGGATGACACAATCAATTTGCGTACATTTGTGAGGGTTTATTTTGCCCTCAATTTGGTGGTTAGGGCCTATTGTAACAATAATGTCATCATGTTTTAATTTTCGCACCATTTTATTTTTGCCTCTTGAATTTGCCTCGTTATATGATTTTTTAAACGTTCCTTAAAGAGCCCTTTTTTTTTTTTTTTTTTTCAGTTTTTGCCTTTTGGTCCAGGATTCAATTTAACCCATTTGTACAATAATTTCACAATCCAATGTCAGATTTTTTGTTTCAATTTATTGCTCAAACAAAATTAAAAAAAAATAAAAATTTGGGATCATCTTTTTTTGCCAAAGATATGTCCCAAAATCAAACAAATTGGCCCAACATAACTGTTGACATAAACATACAGAAAAAATTTAAAAACATTTCACAAGAAAGGAGAGGGAAGTTTTGACCAGAAAGGAATATGAGCCAAGCACAGAAGGATTGTGGGAAAAGTCACCATTGCTGTCATCGTTTTTTCACCCGTTTGGATGGGGGAGGGCGCCAGACCGGGTCCGGGATGTCATCGGGCTGGCCTGTCCAGAGGCAGATGTTGTGGCCTCTGGACTAGGCACAGGGCTAGGCACATTTGGAGGATTGGCTGATGTTGTGCCAGAGGTGGAGGATCCTGATGTTCCGGCAGGAAGGGAGGTCGGCTCCACCATGTGCTGGCGAACGAGCTGCTCCAGGGCATTGGCGATGCGGATGTTGGCCCTGGTATTTTCCGCCAGGGCCTGACCAATGGTCACGTTGGCCGCAGCATTTTGCTCCAGGGCCTCAGCCACCCGTAGCAGACTGGCGTCCATCCTCTGCAGAATCTCCGTATGGAAATCCGATTTGAAATTGAGTTCTGTGAGGAGGGACACTGCCTGCGAGGGGGATTGCCCTGGACTGGCTTCTGCAGGGTCCTCAGCCGGATGTACTGGTTCCTCCCCTGCCGAGCCAGCAGAAATTCGGCGGCCAAGGCTTCCCTCTGGAACAGACTCATCCGCCTGTGTCTCTGTTAGGAAAAAACAGAAAAGCCTCACATTAGAATCTACATATTGGCACAATAACATTTCATAGTTGATAACATCCAAAGATTTACCTGGGACAACATGAGGAGCCGCAAAGTCTGGCATGTCCGTATCCATGTTGGACACGCCAAACACCTCCACAGGCTGCACACACTCCTGTGCCAGCTCTTCTAAATCGGTCAACTCCAATGACACGGGTGGGACCCCCACCTGTCCCCCTTGCATGCCTAGCCCTGTCCGCGAGTTTTTGCTTTAGGCGATATTTGAAGTCGCCCCGTGTGGGAAAAAATGGAAGCCATTATCCTTTTGTTTAAAATGGTGTTTGTTTTTAGGGGGGGCAAGTGTTTACTTACCGCCGTTTGACATCCCGGGCTAGACGGACATAATCACCCACCCTATTGACAGCAACGGCTACCTCTTCCCACATTCTCCCCTTCTGGCTTAGACTCATATTCCTGTCTGCCTGTGGCAGGATGTCCACACACTTCTGTATCAAAACCTCCATCTCCTTTCTTGTGAAATGTGGCTGCCTTTTTTTTTTGGCAGCTTTGGCCGGAATACTGGGCCCGGCAGCCTCTTCCATGTCATCCTCCTCACCTATTTGTGTAAATATTCTGATTTCTCAAAATCACAACTTGCCCAATCTTATGTTTCAAATAAATCATTGATACAAAATGCATGAAAGACTTACCGCCTGACTCTTGGGCATTTTTTCCCTGGTCTGTCGCCATGTCTGTGGTCCAATCCAGAAATACCCCAGAATTTTAATGTGTTTTCGTGACGTATTTATACATGCGTCCTTATTTTGCGGCCGCATCATTGATTGTGCGTTCCTATGATCCCTCCTTAATTTGTGCGGGAAACGAAACACTATTTATGGCTTGGTGTGTCTCGAGTTGAGGTTGCGTTTTTGGATTGTTGGAGGATACCTTGGCTGGAGTTTATTGTTTGCGTATAAAGGAGTTGGCGGTTGGAGATTATTTTGTTTGGTAGATTTGCGTTTTTATTTTCCGTTCTCTTTTTTGTTTTTTATTTTTTTTACCTCGTTTCTTGATTTGGTAAGTTTTGTGAAGTCTAACTTTTGATCAATTGTTGTTTCATTGTGTTTCTTCATTTTTGTAAATTTTGGATCAATAATTTCATATATTTTAGCTTTTGATTAATTTCGGACCCAAAGACCTTTTGATTTGGACTCTTATATATTTGCTCTTGGTAAGTCCTTTTTTTATCTTGTATTTGTGAACTAATTAGCGCATTTTTCACAGTTTGTATAGTGACTTGTATTTGCGAACTAATTAGCACATTTTTACTACTTACTATTGTGACTTGTATTTGCGAACTAATTAGCGCATTTTTACTACTTACTATTGTGACTTGTATTTGCGAACTAATTAGCGCATTTTTACTACTTACTATTGTGACTTGTATTTGCGAACTAATTAGCGCATCTTTACTACTTACTATTGTGACTTGTATTTGCGAACTAATTAGCGCATTTTGAATACTTACTATTGTGACTTGTATTTGCGAACTAATTTGCGCATTTTTAAATGCTTATTAATAATTTATTTTTTTTTGAGGTTGCCCTTTCGCTTTTTGGGCAAACATTTCAACCCATTTTGATGTACTGTGTGCAATGTCGTTTTGCTCTTTTGCCAAATGTGTGTTTCGCATATTTTAAGTTTGGTCTATCACAAAATTTAGAAACAAAAATGCACAGAGTGAAATTTTTCAAATAATTTTTGTGTTTAATTTCAGTTTGGACATATCATGACAATACCCCGGCATGTAAGCAGCAATGGATGGTATCATCAAGCTAAGTTGTTTTGAATTTTCTTTTGGGGTGGGTCCAAAGCCTTACATTACAATCTTGCCAGTTCAGGTTGATCTAGGGCGGATTGTTCTGGCCATGCTCCCGGAAGCCGACCAACCTCAATCTCGCCCCAGGCGTAGGCATCGTAGGCGTGCAAGGCCCCAGATATTTCGAACACGTGTCACCCTTTTTGGAATGCCCGATGATGAGGTTTTAAGACGCTACCGTCTTCCTCCCAAAATCATCATAGACACTCTCTCATTAATAGAGAGTGATCTGGAGCGGCAAATTGACAGTCCTACAGCAATACCACCACTTACGCAATTTATGGCGGTGTTACATTTCTGTGCCTCAGGATCGTTTCAAACAACGGTGGGAATAGTGGCAGGCATCTCACAATCCTCCTTTTCCCGGATCCTGAGGGCAGTGATGGAGGCACTTTTCAAGCACCTCCATCATTTTATTCAAATGCCTTTGGATATGGGTGCCCTTAATGTGGCCAAGGCCAATTTTTACCAAATAGCTGGCTTCCCACACATCATAGGGGTTGTGGATGGTACTCACATACCACTTCAGCCTCCAGCACGGCTGGAGGCCATATTTCGAAACAGGAAACACTATCACTCCCTGAATATAATGGTGGTATGTGATGCCTCCCTCCAGATCCTGTCCCTGAATGCAAAATTACCAGGAAGTGCACATGACTCCTTCGTCATCCGGCAATCAGGGATATGGCACAAATTAAACAACCTACAAGCTGGTGATGCGTGGCTTCTGGGTAAGTGGAGACCTTTAGTACATAACAATGTTAAGCTTGATACACAGTGATCCTGATGTTGTCTATTCTTTTTCACAGGAGACAGTGGATACCCTTGCATGCCCTGGCTGCTCACTCCTTACTTGGCTCCCACACCAGGTCCACAAAGTGAGTTTAATACCGCACTTACAGCCACCAGGCAAGTGGTGGAGCGCTGTATCGGCCTCTTAAAAGGCCGATTCAGATGCCTCCACCGCTCTGGTGGCGAGCTCATGTATTTGCCAGATATGGTTTCGAAAATTGTGGTCCTGTGTGGGATCTTTCACAACATCGCCATAAGGAGTGGTGTTCCAATGCAGCCAGAGGATGCCTTACCTGAGGATGGCCCCCTCGAGGTTGGTCGGAGGTCAGTATGTGGGGGGGCCATACGCGATGATGTGGTGGCCCGATATTTTAGGTAATTATTGACCAAACAACAGTGTGTATACCCAATGTGTTACGGTTTTTTAACGTTCATCTTTTTTTATATTAATTCTTGCACCATCTTCTGTTTGTTTGCATAATCTTTGGCACTCCCACGATGACTACTTCCTGCTACCCTTCAAAAACCTTTCTGTGGAAACTTCGGGAATATATTCTGACACCAATATTGCAACGCCATATTTGTGAAATCATGTGGGCATGGACCTTCGTCAACCAGTTCTTGATTTGTTGTGTGTTTGTTTATTGTTTTTGGTATGTGGAGTTTTTCTGATTATCACTGTGTGTTTTGTTTGTGAGTGACCACTTTGTATTTTGATTTCTGTTGTGAATAAATATTTGGAGAGTGTAATTTGTTTCCTTTTTGGGCACGTTAGAAGCAAGTGTAAACAAAATCCCAAACGTTAATTTTACCTAAGGGGTAACCCAGTAATGAAGCAAGTGGAGCTAAAATGTAATATGTTTTCGGGGTACTAACCAACACAACAAGGAATCGTGTACAATCAGTTGCCTTCGTAAGATTGTCCTAAGCAGTTTGGCCACCAAATAGGAACCTGAAAAATGGTGTAAACTATCATGTTGACCACCACAAAAAAGGAAAATGACATTGGTACTGGGAGGTGTTTCTTGTGCCTGTTTGCCTTCAAAATACAACACACAATCTGTAGTGAGTTTCTGGGGCAAACCTTGCTTGAAGAGTCTACTTATGTCAGTGTAAAGAATCTTGGATTTACTCCAAACGCATGAGACAGAGCTTGATTTTAAACATATTTATTTAGAAACAATTTAAAAAAAAATTAAAAAAAAAAATTAATTCCGAAGGAGGACCAACAGATGGTCAAGGGCCTGCATTAGCCCGGTGACCTGCTCCCGCATACGGCCCACACAATTCTCAATCTGTTCCCGACGCCTCTGTTCCTCTGTGGGTGACAAAAGTTTGGGGATTAATAAATCGATAATGAAGCAACATTGTCAAAAAACAAGCAAACACAAACTTACAAGCTTGTGGGCCAAAAATACATTACACGGATAAAACCCAGAAGCCCAAAATGTCGTATGCCAAAAATACAAGGGCCCTCAAAAAAGGCACACAGGTGTGATATGTGTATGGTGACATCAGCAGGAACAGGTAAAGACAACCCCCAAAAATACCCTAAGGCGAAAAAAAAAAAAAAAAAAATGGGGACGACACATGATTACATACAAACAGTTTGTGGTGTCCAAAATAAACTTTAAAAACATACCGTTCTCCAAAACGAGAGAGCCAGAAGCCACTCCCTGGACCACCTCGGAGGTGGCTACATTCCCCAACCCGAGGGTCATGGTGTTTTCGCCATCCTGGGAGGGGGTATTTGGAGGAGGGACGGATGGAGGAGAGGGGGAATTGGGCTGGAGGGGAAGTAGGCCTGAAATTTCGGCCACAGGGTCTGGGGAGGAGGGGGGAATAGAGGAATTGGGGGTTGGAGAGAGGGGCCGGGACCGGCGTCTTGTGTGGCGATGCCGCCGTAGTGTTTGCTGTGCCCCTAAAAAATTACCAAAATATTGTTGTTAGTTTCAACAGGAAACCAAAAAAAAAAAAAAAAAAAATATAGGACAGACATGAAAACATGCACATGCAGATATGACTTCAATGACTCAATAGGACAGACATGAAAACATGCACATGCAGGTATGACTACAATGACTCAATAGGACAGACATGAAAACATGCACATGCAGATATGACTACAATGACTCAATAGGACAGACATGAAAACATGCACATGCAGATATGACTACAATGACTCAATAGGACAGACATGAAAACATGCACATGCAGATATGACTACAATGACTCAATAGGACAGACATGAAAACATGCACATGCAGATATGACTACAATGACTCAATAGGACAGACATGAAAACATGCACATGCAGATATGACTACAATGACTCAATAGGACAGACATGAAAACATGCACATGCAGATATGACTACAATGACTCAATAGGACAGACATGAAAACATGCACATGCAGATATGACTACAATGACTCAATAGGACAGACATGAAAACATGCACACGCAGTTAGGGCCCACAAGATAAACTTGAAAACCACAGTCCAGAACACTTACTTTCCGCAATCTGCATGCGAAAGCATGCCAGCAAGCGGGGCGTCCGCCGGTGCAGGTCCGACCACTTGCGCTTCAGCTGGCCAATATGTCGGCGTGAGCCGAAGGAGCGCAGGCGTCGTCGTACCTCCGCATATGCGGAACGCTTGCGCCTGTTGGAGATGGGTGGAGGCTGAATGGTGATCCTCCTGTCCATCACCTCCATCAGCACCAGCAGTTCGCGCCTGGTGAATGCGGCGGATCTCATGATGGCAATGGTGTTTTTTTTACAAAATATTTTTAATAAAGCACCACAAAAAAATTTGATTGGCTAATGTATTTGGGAAATTAACAGGACAAATTCTATTGGTTAGTGTATGAGTCATGTGTTCGACAGGGCCACAAATCTCTGGAGAGTTATGATTGGCTTGATGCAGTGACATGCGTAAGCAAATTTAAATAAAGAAATGAACCACAGAAAAATTGTGGGGAGACAAACAAATAGAACAATTGTTTAATTGGGGCTAACATGTCTTTGGAACAATAAAAGCGAAGGTTTCAGCCGTACGTATTCTGCGAGCAAATACAAACACGGACAAGATTAAAGTTTATTGCATTGTGTTGAAAAAAAAACAAACAATTAAGCTAATTGATACATTGATTGGCATGATACGATTGAGGGAGGTAGGCCGAAAAAACGAGCAGGTAATCGGAATCTGACAGTCCTACTTCCGGTTTGTACTTGTGCGTGTGTTCCCTTCAAGCCATTTCGGGGATGTACGCTCGCTATTTGGCACGCTCGTTAGTCAGAGGAGGGGTCGCCTGAGTTTGGGGCGGATTTTTAGCTGCGTAGGAAAAAACGAGCGAGTGCTTGAATTTAAATATTTTTTTACGTACGGCGAACGTGCGTACGCCCACTTGCGAGTGGGTCTGAATGAGGGCCTATATTTGCAAATAAATGCAAAATTTTTAGTTTTATCTTTAATGTCAGGTGGTTGTTCCATTTTTTTTTTTCATATTCTTTGTCACAAACAGACTAGATCTCTCCATATTAGGGGATTTCTGTAGGATGTATTCAGGATAACCTCTTTTTCTAAAGGAAATCATCATAGCTTCCGCATTCAAGCGAATGACATTTTAAGATGAGCAATTTCTGCGTATTCTCATCAGTTGTCCTTTTGGAATGTTGGCTTTCCATGGGTAATAATGAGCACTGTTGATTGGGTATCTACCGATTTAATATAATTATTTAATATAACTCTCAATGATACAAATAGTACATATGTACATAGAACTCATAGGATGCACTCAGAGGGGTGGAGACAGGTTCAAAACCCTCTGTCGTCAAGAGGTCTTCTGGATGTTTAAATTAAATTGTTTGCATCCAGAGGGCCTCAATGAGTCCATCGAACTAAATACATTTATGTGAATGTACTAGATAGGAATTTAGGTAGATAGGGTCCCCATCATCTATTCTTATAGTGTATTCACATTTTTCATATATATGATGCTCTTAATTATGAATCTTTATGAAGTGGGGAATCTCTTCTGTGTCCTTATATTTACATTTACGACTCATTACTTAGGAGATCTGCCATCCTCAGTGTTTTATGACTCCATGTATTGTTTTAATACTGGACGTTGCATGTTATAATGATTGATGTATTGTTAGATTAGACAGATTTTTATAAAAAAAAAAGTCTATAAACCTTTTCTAATCAATAGGTTTTCCACTAAAGGAATCTAAGATTAATACATTCTCATTATTTATTTATGTATTTGAGTTTTTATGCAAACTATATATAGCACTATGTATTTAGGTTCAGTACAGGTGCACTATGAGATAAAATTCCAGTTCAGCACCTGTTCAAACACTCTGTATTTATAAACGTATGATTTTGGTATTATGTCCTACCTCTATGCAGTTACAAGTCTAAAAATATATGAATTCTTATACAAAACGAGTGAGATGACATGATCAGTGTTTGTATCACGTGTCTGTCACCCACATCCAGTCAATTACTATCGGCTGGATGAGGCAGACGCGAACACGAGTCTTATGTTTGCATCATGTGACCGAAAGTAATAGACGTCACACGTCACAATTTACAACTAGGCTAAAGCCACGTGGGCTGTGTTTACTACACATGACCCGGGACTACGTCTTTATAGGCTAGACTAAGTCACAGGATCCACATCAAGATCACATGATCGGATGTTGCGGTCGGGGTTTATTGAAACGAGGTAATGTTTAATAACTTACTCACTGAATACATATATTTTGTTACTAATGTTGTTGTAATGTGTATTTATTTATATTAATTATTACGTGTCCGTATGACTCTGGTTCTCTATATGGCTTGTTTGATTGAATAATGAACAATTCACAGCTGCTCATTATTAAGACTCACATAAGGGTATGAAAAGCCCTTCATTGGATAGTGGGGACTATGCTACTGAGGATGCTGTGGGTGCTACCACAGCGAAACGGGTTTAGCCTCCATTACTTCATCCATTACAGCACTTGGAGCCTTTGTGGATCTTCTTTCGGACCAGCACCATTCATCTGCTTTCCAGCCCAGATCCTGCAATATCAGCATGCCAGTGCAGCAATTTCTGCACATCTATCAGGCTGCGGACGATTCAACTAAGTCTGGTAATTAACCATAAGCTGGATATTATTCCGGACCCACTTATATGCATAGGCCAGTGACTGATTTATCATTTACTGTTATTCAATTGGATTGAGATTTCCATTGTGCCCTTCCTTTTCCATCATACCATAATTTGTGCATCTGGATATTCATTTCCACCCATTTTCCAGCCTTATCTTATACCATAGCATGCCAATGCAACACCTTTTGCACACCATCTTAGGTTGCGGATATTTGTAACATCACTGGCAATTTACCATTAGCTGGACATTAACCTGGACTCACTTAAAATAGGCCAATGACTTTCAATCTTATCCATTGGATTATAACTGCCTCATTGTGTTTATTTGTATTTTATTCATTTAATTTTTAGGATGCCCAAATGACATCCTATATGTGATTTTTATCTAATTTGCATATTATTGAATATCTGTCTACATCAATAAATTGTTCTTTCTTTTCATCAAGCCATATAGAGTCGTTACTGCCCAATGCCAAACACATTTATGTATAGTATCTGCTGTTCATGTATCATATTTATATGCAGGAGTACCAATGACTATATTTTAATTTAACAACTCATCATCGTTTAGTCAATTTAGCGCTGTTCATATTGTATTGTTTTTCCATATTTGTGTTTTTTCGTTTTGACTTCATCAGCTCACAAAAATATCTTACAGTATATTTATAATAGCTATAGATTGTTTGGGGAGCAATGTATTTTATTTACAGCATAATTCAAAATTGTGAGATTTTTTATTCTTATTCTATTTTACTGAGATTTTTTTCTAGCAGGGGTATTTGGGAACACTGAATTCAGTAGGATGACAAAGTTGTCACTCAAAGTGTAAAAAAATAAATGCTCCCAAACTTGTTTATTACCCTGGCCTCACTGCAAAGGGCAGTACAGGGATAATGGACACTCGTAAGAAGAGGTTCACACTGCTTTTTGCCTCTTCCCTCCAGAGAGGCACCAGTTGTGCGCTGGCCAGCTTGGGTCTTTTTTTAACCGTTGCTTGGGAACACAGTTGCTGCCTAGCTGTAGAAGTTCGTCAATTTGGGGAGAGGAGTGATGCTGCCCATCTTTTTTTTTTTTTGTTGTTGTTGTTGTTTTGTTATTGTTTTAATATGAAAACCTCCACTCCCCTCTTCCCCTGGAAAGATGTACGAGCGTCCTTTGCCAGTAAATGTTGAGGAAATTAGCCAGTAGGCTACAATGGTTAGCATTATCTAAAGATGGCGTTAGCTACTAGAGCCAGATTCTGGAGCTTGGTAAATGTTACAAATAGCAGTCTCAATAGAACCTGGGGGCTGCCATTGTGGTCGGAAAGACGGAAACACGGGACCACAGCTGATCTCGCCGATATCTGCTATGGTCCCCTCACCCATATACATCTCGGGTGCTTTAGGGGATATTCAGCAAATATGTTTTGATAAATAGGTCCCCAAGTGTATGAGGGAAGGGGCCTGCTACTGTGGTCAGTAGCTGAGAACAGTCCTCTACACATGACTGAAAATGCTCTGCTCAGTTGCCATAAGATAATTTTTAGGTATGACAATTCTATTGGAAGGACACACATTCCAGTATGGGGCCAATTGTGTGGCCAACTTTTGTGAAACACAGTTACCAACATTTTAAAATACTGTGTTTACTGGGGACGCTTTGCTAATGAGCCAGTGCATCTACACAGGTTTCGTATACTACCGTATTGGAGGACTTTGGAGCACTACAAACCCCATCATGCATGTTTACTGGATATAGCGTACTTTTATGCATTCTAAATAACCTACTGTACATTGTAAAGGGGTATCTTCTTAAGCCTAAAGATTGTAAAAGGAAATGTATCAAACCTTCTAAAGAGGACAGGTAGAGGTGCTTACCATAGCACTCAATCAGATTCTAGTTATTATTTATCTAGTACATTCTCCAGTTATCGTCTTTAGAAGGTTTGATAACTCTCCTCCCGTGTTACGTGTTCTTTCTGTGCTCTAGAATAGGAGGAAATACAAGAATCTGACCTTCTCTCTCGCATGTCAAACCAATTTTTATTCTGTAAAAACTGCTGGGAATGGAATTCTGCCTGAATATTGCAATATAATATGAAATAACAATAGCGATAAATACATTTACTTTGACCACAGAGGATTTCTTTCCATTTTTGGCACTGACGGCTGTTGATTTGAAGGTGACTAATTTGAGTCAGTATAGCTGAAATATAATTTAATATACTCCTGTGAGGAATTCTTTCTAATTATTGTACTAATATTTATAATCTATTTCTACAATATTTGCTAGGTTCTTGAAACCATGCAGATTGCGCTAATATGAACTATGCTAGTAGTTATAGAATATTAGCATTATCCAGGGTTTGTCCCATATAGTTTCCAGGTGAAGCTAATTGGAGTGTTATAGAATTATATGGATTCGGAAGAAAACAGCTTGGCTATAAAAGAAAATCATTAAAACTGATAGAGCAAATGGACAGGAAAAAATATGGGATGTAATTATAGAGCTATTTGAATAAAATTGAATAGATACGGCTACTATGTAAAAGGTCTGCAGAATGTTATTGATGGTGATTGTTTACGTTTTCTAATAAAGAGAATAACACAATGGCCAATGTAAGGTTGGCCACTCATCTAAAAGATTATCTTTACAAGAAGCCAACTAGTTGACTGGTTGAAACAAAAAATCGGTTAACGTGTGCGAGCAAATGACAATCAGCCTTTTGCGCCCAAATGATGGAAATGGACGAAAACGGTCGTTCAGACAAGTTGGTTAAATCAAACTGGTTTAACCAACTTGTATGAACAACAGTTTTCGGCTATTTTCTGGTGTTTGCGAGCAAACGACTGATTTTTTGCTCCCATACATTACCAGATCTGGCCTGATTCAGAGAAGTATGCAATATCGATATTTACACAGTTGAACGATTATCAGTAACTGCGCGTGCATCTGAGTAGCACTGTGAATGCATCATGGTACATTACCGTAGTCGCTCACAGCAACTTTATACTTTTATTTTTTTAAGAACGCAGGCGTGTCGCAACTGTTTTCAGGGCATGTCACAGCCTGTATCTGCGATCCTGTATGCAATAAAAACATCTCCAGCGTCCTAGTTCCTGCGGGCATTCTGAGTAGCCATAGGTCTTCTCAGAACTGCGATCAGATAATCTGCGACTGATGCATCTTTGTACGCAGACACTTGGCTTTGCAAAGCTGCAGATGGGTGTCTCAATACATTCCTTGTCATCTGCGACATTTGCAGAATTTCGCACAGCAGTTGTGTTATCAGACCCATAATCTTTAGATGTGTTGGCCAGACTGTTGAATCAGATTCAGGTTTATTCTCATCAGTGAAAGCAATGTAAGCAGTACAGTTGTTTGGTACGCCATTAGATTCCTGCATTTGTTTTGGTTTTCGACTGTTCTGAAATATGTCTCTGTAGTGCAATTTTTGTCCAGTACATGCAAATCGCATTCATGTGAAAGGATTATATTACTTACAGAAGGAATATTACAATTGAATCCATCTGTCAGTTCTACACCCATAACAGGTCCCTTAGCATCATGGAAGTAGAATCAGTTTTATAATCAGGGATTTTCCACTTACTAAGACAATGGTTCTCCCTGCCAAGTGGTCAGTAATTTTTTATATTTTGTAGCCTTCATGGTTACAGATTTAGTGGATATATATATATATATATATATATATATATATATATATATATATATATATAATAATTTATTATAAACTTCCACCGTAATGCATGTTTCATAGCGCATTTATAGCGCTGTGTATTCTCATCATGTGCTACTGAATTTGGCATATTATATTGTGTAGCATGGGCTGTTGTATTGTGATGTAAATTTACATACCGCCAAGTCCATGGAATCTGGTGTTTCTTGTTTGGATACTGTCAGATCAGCCAAATATATGTTTTATTTTTTTGGGGAAAATGTTTGTTGGAATGACTCATTATGCAGCCATAACACATACTAGCCTACTCTCCCGGAACGGCAGGGACACTCCTGAAAATCGCGAGGTGCTCTCCTGCCCCTGGCATAGTATAAGTGTCCTGGAGCCTGGCCGCGTCTGCCCACTTCCTGAGTGAAGTGGACAGTCCGGGGCGACTGATGACATCACTTGGAATGAATCACGTCATCGTAGCCCGGCACCCTTTTTACAATGCTGGTAATCATGGGATGGGGCCATGATGATACGATCACGCTATCGAACCGCCCAACTGTGGCGCACCATGCCTCCTGCTGTGCCAACATGGCTGGCCCCTCCCGGAGGGAGCAACCAGAAAGTTGGCAAGTGCTGTGGGGTCTATTTACTAAGCAGTGTTAGGAGACAGAGTGAAAAGTGGTAAGAAAGTGATAAGGTGCCAGCCAATCAGCTCCCAACTGTCATCTCACAGACTGTGTTTCAAAAATGATAGTTGGGAGCTGATTGGCTGGCACCTTATCACTTTCTTATCACTTTTCACTTTGTCTCCCTACACTGCTTAGTAAATAGAAGTTTGGTGAAAACCCCCTGAGGAGTGTTTATTCCAGGACAAATATAAAGACATTTAAGGTAAAATGTATCAAATCTTCTAAAGTGGAGAAATTGCCCATAGCAACCAATCAGCTGTTAGATGTAAGTTTACTAGTACAGTCTATAAAATTATAGCTGTCCTAAAATGGCCGGGACTCTCCTGAAAGTCCCATAGCAACCAATCAGTTTCTAGCTATAATTTTATAGTTTGTACTAGTAAAATGACATCTAACAGTTTATTGGTTGCTATGGGAAATTCTGCACATGTCCTCTTTAGTAGGTTTGACAAATTTCCTCCCTAAATTGAGGATTCATAATCTAGTGACTTCTGAAATCCAGGAATAAACACACCTCAGCGAGTGTTCACATTACTTTTGTGTGCAGCTCACTGGATTTATTTATTATTGTTCCTGGAAGTTCTGCAGAGGGGATAATTTCATCAGTTTTCACCACAGAAACCTGGTATGGGTGACTTTGCAGAAGTAGTGCACCCCCTTTTGTTTTTAGCAAAGTCATATCACAGGTTTTGACACATGGATTCGATGCATGAATTAGATAACTTTTGTATAAACACATAAACCTGCGCTTCACTCTTCTTATATTTATTTTCCACAATCATAGTATCTTAAGTAGTTGTCACTGCGTGTCCCCACTTTTGGAAAATGGGGGACTGACACTTGTATTAAAATTCTTTCTCGAGTGTCTATAAAGGTTTCTTTCTCCACACCCGGCAGGAAAAAAATATAAGTTGGAACCTTTACCTTTACCTTTCAGAAAAACACTCACATTAAAATTCTGTCATGTGTGCCTGTAGCAGTTTCTTTTTGTCTTCAACGTCTCAGGCAAACCATAACCCATCACACATGAAACGTGGAGATATCCAAATGATGGAACAAGGGGGTTTATTAAAACACACAGGTAAGATCCATTTAAAATATGCACACAAGTTCAAGTCGGCCAGGAAACCATACCAAAGTCCAGGAGAAACAAGGTGACATCCGATCCGTCTCTACACTGCAGTAATCAGGCAGCAGAAATGTTCACAAAGCTACGATGGAATCTGAAGGCTCCGGAGTTTATGTAAAGTCCTGCTTTTATTCAATTCATATAGATGGCTTCAAAGCGTTTCAGGGAGCTCTCTCCCTTTTATCAGGAAGTGCCATATTTCTTACAGGTCTGGGAATATATTGCCGACAATCCAGGGTCATGTGACATATTCTCACCAATCACGTTGTGGTAATACCTAAAACCCGGTTGACTAATCCCTAAGTCGATCATACTATATAGACAATCTTAACTGCTTTTTTTTTTTGGGAATGTAGTAATTTTTATTGATTTTATAAAAAATACATTAACATATAAACAAATAAAACGAAAGAAGAAAAAAATAAAAACATACATAGATACATAGTCAAATAACAATATCTGGAATATAAGCCATGGAGCTACAAACTGCATCATTAGATCCATTTCCTATAGAACTTGTAAATATCAAATATTGGCTAGCATACCAAAACCGTAAACATATTCCAAAAAAAAGTAATAATAATAATAAAAATAACCACACTATACAAACATTAGAATGTCGTCAAAAGCTTCACCTGAAAAATTAGTAAAACCAACTAATTCCCAATAAAGTTGTTTAATCAACTTAGCACATCTCAGTAATACACCGGTCAATAACTAGGCAGTGCACGGGTATAACTGGAATTAAGCCAACCATCCCTAATACGATCATACTTCTCAGCTTTGCGACACATAAACACATGTTTTTCATGCTTAACAGTGGTACGGACCAAGCACAGCCAAGCATTATAATCTGGTCCTGTAGGAGCCATCCACGATTGGGCCACACATACCTTAGCTAGCATACACATATTAACAATGTATTGCTTAAGATATCTGTCAAGTACTTCGTCTATGGAGCCTAAACAGCACATCAATGGCATAGCTAAAGTGGGAGAAATACCTGTATTAGACAAAAACTCTCAAAACTTTATTCCAAAAAGTGCTAACCACCAGACAATCCCATAGAAGATGCCAGAAAGTACCACTACTTATTTTACACTTAGGGCATATGTCAGACGCTCTCCCCCCAAACTTCAGTAAACGAACAGGAGTTAAATAGGTACGGTGTAGTATAAACAGTTGAATCTGTTGAAATCTTAAGAAGTCGTGGATATACGAGGAGCTTCCAGAGCATTATCCCAATCCGTATCGCTTATGGAGCCGATATCTCTTTCCCACTGTGGTCTAAGATGCGGTAAACTATCCTTATGGTAAGAAGACCATATATAGGAGTATGAGTAGGAAAGAGTCTTCCAGGGACCTAAAGATAAAAGGAATGACTTCAAAGGGGATATTTGAATTAGGGGAGGGCCATCTGAAAATTGAGCCGAGAGAGCATGCCGTAATTGTAAATATCTATAGAAATATGATTTGGGTAAATAATGAGCTTCTTGGAGTTGTGCAAAGTATTTAAGAATAGGTGTGTCGTATAAATGACCCAGTGTGGTTACACCTTTAGATCCCATGTCACCCAAAGCTGTAAAGAAGCCAGTTCAGGCAATATACGGTAACTACATAGAGAAGGGTCTAGATCCAATCCCGTAAACTGTAGAATATTGGATACCAATTCCACATCTTAACAGCTCAATCTGAACTGCTTTTACATACAAAGTAACAAATAAAAACATTGATATTCTATAAAGAGACATCCATATTCTAATTTGTTAATTCTCCAAAAAGGCCGGGATGGAAAGGAGACAAATAAGAAACAGATTAGGATATAAACACAAAATCACAAAAACCATTTGGACTCAAAGTCCATATTTAACCTTTTAGGGGTCAAAGTTCTTCCATATTTTTAATCCGCCAGTTCCCTTTACACAATTTAATACCACAAAAACGTTTTAATACGTTACTGCTATGGGCACTCGAGAGAGAATTTGAATGTAAGTATCAGTCTACTTTAAGATACTATGATTGTGTAAAATAAATATAAGAAGAGTGAAGCGCTGGTTTACCATTCCCTTTTTTTTATGTATTACTAGTTTGGTTTAAGGGGTGTACCTTTTTTTTATTTTTGTTTTACTTGCAGCAGCACTTCCAGAAGCGCAGGGTTGAATAGTTCTAATACTTGTTTTAATATATAAGAAACCTGTGACTATATCCAAATTTATGTCAACTAGTAATGTTTGAACTATGAAGTTTTTAAAATTTAGTTTTTGAACATCTGTTTAGTGTGTGATTATTCTTAACTTGGGTAACGTAATAAAGTACCCTGGGTCAGAAGGAGATCTGCCACATGTAAGGAATTTTTTAAGTAATTATGGAGTGTGATAGCTGCATGCCTTTTCACTAACCTGGATTGGCTTATGTACTTTATAAGGCATGACAACCCATTCTAAATTGTTCTACTATTAGTAGAAATGGTGTTTTGCATTGAAGATTTGCAAAATCTTTTCCCAGCCATGTTGCTATAAAGTAAGAATGGAGCCAGAGTCTTATTGACATCTGCTCATTGTGCTCTTGCATTTTTATTTGTCAAATATTTTTGCTCCTGTTGCTGTTTTTCTAATTACCAGGCACCTGTTGCTATGCTTATGTTTGTTGTGTGATTTCTTCACCCATACATATAAAAGCTGAAAGTGATATTCTTCCCTGTCCCCCCTATATTGGAAAGTGGCTGCTAGAAGTTGGTGTTTGAAGTGGGATTGCTAGCGTGCTTACTGATACTAATGTTAGTAGTGGTGCTAATGCTGGCATTGATATTATTGCCAATGTGACTGCTGGTTAATGCTAACAAGAAGCCAAACAAAATTCAGAAAACCTGCATGAACTTGCATTTTCAGGTGTCCACAGACCTATTTCATTCAACTGTAAAAATCAATCATGTAATCCTAGGCATGGCATACACAGGTTTTTATGTTAAACTCTTATGAAGAAAAGTCATACTACACAATCAATATTAATAATATTTTGTAGCCCTTCATAGCAACCATGTCTCTTCAGTGGACACTGGAGTTGAAAACCCCTAGTGCAACTCAATGGGAAAATTATCCATTTTATTTAGAGCAGCAGCTCATTCTCCTATCTTTCTTTTATAGGTGGTCGCCTTCATGAACTCCCCTGTTGGACAGTACCTGGATGAACGTCCATTCATGTCCTTATCTCTCCTTGTGTTTATTGCATTGGCTGCTGTTCCAGTCGCTTTGTTTCTGACTGTGATTGCTGGGACAGCAGTAGTCGCCTGCCTTGGAGTCATAATAATAGAAGGTAATTTAACTGTGAAAACAATACATGTATATTCATCTGTTATTATTTATTTATTTTTTTTACTTTGTCTATCAGGAATTTTCCAAAAATAAAACCCACAGGGAGGGGGAGATGGTATACGAAGGGAAATGGCAGTGGGAGGGAGCAGGGTACGAAATAATGACATTGTGTTAACAAATTTATTACTTTAATTTTCTAAGCTGCACATAACAAAAAACATGATATGATTTCTCATTAATTTTTACATTGCTTTTTTTTTCACAATAGAAATTGGGCATTAGATCCAATGGTCCTCAAGCCCAAATAAACTCCTATAGCATTTTCAGTGCAAGAAAACATGGGGCAGGTGTTTTTTTTTTTTTTTTTCATATTATGAAAGCATTATTCAAATCAGGTTGCAGGCTATTATTTATGGCATAAGATAATTGTGTGCAATTCAAAGAAGAATGGACAAGACAAAAAATATATATACGTGACTGTTTGCTGTGGGATAGTGGGGTTCTATGGCTCAGTATTAGGTTTTAAGAACCATTCCCAAGACTGGAGAGCCCAGTGCAGATAATTACATATTCCCCACACACCACTTCAAAAGAGAGCTGGGGTCTTTGTGCTTATGCTCATAGATACTATTCCCTATAATTGGTATTATGCCACTAAAAATATATAATATGCCATCAACACATCATGTGCACTAAAATGCTGAATCTGACACTAGTGTGCTCTGTCCCTGAATTTGCCATTCATATAAATGTGGCAGTGGTACACACCTGTCAGATTTGCCAAACAATTATATGGCCTAGACAATATTCTTTAAAGCTTAAAAACGCTCCCGAAAACATCTGATTTCGAGTGTACACACTACACAATTATTAAGCCGAGAAGAAGCACATAATTGCTGATTTAAATGGAAACACTCACAAGACGACGTTTTAACATGAACAGAATCACAGCAGCGGTCGGAATTCTGTACACACTACATTTTCAGCAGGGGGGTATTTATAATGGGTGTACGGTGCACACTGGCCCCTGAGTCCAGGGGGGCCCACGCCGCACACCCTGCACCCATATTTAGTTTATACTTACCTCTCCACAGTCTACAGACTGCTGCTCTGCAGTGCTGGCCCGGCGCTGCAGAGCAGCAAAATTCACAGGGAAAAAGGCGGCGGACATTTTCCCGGTGACTTGCGCATGTGCAGAAAAGATGTCCCGGGGTATAAGGCGTGTTCCCCACTTTCCCGGAGACCTGCACAATAGATTCTGGCATTAAGTCACCTGTGATCTCTCACGGATTGCAATTGCGAAAATATGCTAATGATTCACTCGCCATCCAGTACTTAGAGACGCCCACTGAAAGCATCTCGCATTTGCCGATTATGCACAAAACTGGAAACATCGAGCACAGATCAGGCGGCCATCAGCCCTCTGAGCAAGTCTAAGCTGTCTCAGACATAGCCGGTCTCCAGACACGCAGACTAATTTATGGACACACAGAGGGCCTGATTCAGAGCCGGACGCTATTTGCGCTCGCTCGTTCAGAAAAAGGGGCCGGATATTTAAATAGAGTGCTTGCTCTTTGCGGTCTGTTGAAGCCTCTATGTCTGAACGAGCGAACGAAACATGCGCTCGCTATTTTTTATAAAACGCCCCCTGGCCGCTCGCATCCTACGTCATCTCCGCTATTTCTTAGATTAATCGAGTACATCGAAAGGCGTCTGAACTGCTCACAGTGCTTGTGGTTGGATTTTCCTATAGCAATCATGCGAGCAGTTCGGGGTAAAAGACAACCAAGTGACGTGGTCGATGACGCTGCTTTGTTAATTATGCACACCCTTAAAACGCCCGTTTTGACCGTTTGGCACGTCTGCGCTCGGATCTCTACTCCCCATTTTCAAGCACCTTCCCTTGTTACCACCCACAAACGCCTCATTCTGTCACTCAAATTAGCAGGCATTCGCTATTTTGCGAGCACACAATTTCCGACCGCAATGACTGGTTCGCGCATGCGTATTACAACCCATACGCATGCGTAGTTGTGCGAACATCGCTCGGAGCGAACGAGTGGCCGCTTACGAGCGGCTCTGAATCAGGCCCAGAGAACATTGTTTAAACAGTCCAGGACACCAGCATTTCCCTAGACACCCCGTTACCTCCCTCAAACACTGACTACCTGTCACTCACTTTACTAGTAAATCCGCTGTGAGTGTAAAAGTAATTGAATAACTGTAATTGAGCAATGTGACAAAAAAATACTAAGTACTAAGATCCTGATTCAGAGACTGACGCTAATGCAATTTTCACACAGATCTAGCGATTGTTTGCCATTGTGCACGTACACTGCATTAGCATTGTGATCACGCATGCACAGAGGAATCCATCTCTAAATGAGTGACAGACTGTCAGCGTTTGGGTGTGATGATGGGAAGTGGTTACAAAAACGTAGGCGTGTTTGTCCTTTTAAACGCCGTTACATGGGTGTGCATAAATTAGCCACTGCAATTGCATATACAGCTCTGCGTGTCAGAAGAGCACTCCAGGCAGCGGCAGGTCAGACCTGCCGCAAGGGTAAGATGGCCGCCGATGTGCTTCGATGTTACCGATGTTTACGTAGGTATGCATCATCGCATGCGGTGGGGCGTCTTTATGCTCATCTGATCTTTGCTAACATTAGCATATTTTCGCAGCTGCGTCTCGCATACAAAAATGCATTTGCAATCGCATTAGCGTCCGTCTCTGAGTCAGGCCCTAAGTACTTAACATTAGTATTTTTTGGTCGCAAGGCAATGGTTATAAAGTAGTAGATTAAGCATAATGATGAGAATAGTTTACTTTTTTCGGAATTGTGCGTCTTAATTGGCTAATAGTGTAATTTAGGATTAAAATAATTGGTATAACGTAGCAGATTTAAATGCATATTTTAAGAAAGTCGCATTGCGTGGCTAAGTTGCAAAGTCCATGGTGCGCCAAATGGGGATATTTGGTGTGATTTGAGTATAGGTGTATGTGCACAGCTTATTCTGCAAATGTGCTTATTAATAAAACCTCATTAATATTCTTATCAGTTTTAAGGCCAACTCGTATACCCATTAAGTGTAATGTCCACCTGAATACCCATCAGTGGTAATGTCTACCTGAATAACGATCACTAAAATATGCCCATTGGTAGTAACGTTCTATGATTTCCACCAGCTACAGTAATACAGACTATTGTGCCCATGGACATAATATGCCCTTTTGTAGTAAGATATACCATTAAAGAATATTGAAAGCTGAGCAATTAATGTACTATATATAACATGGATGTATCCAATGTGTGGCAATATGACATTGTGGGCCCATGCTATGTAGTTGAATTTCATGTGTCAACAAACAGGGTTTAATATACCCCTAATGCATATTCACAAATATTATACAACTCACGCACAGTACAGCACAATTATAGGTATGTGTACTGGACAACAATCATGTATGCAAGACTAAAATGCCTGTGTATAGTTTAGTTTTATATCTCACATAGCACTGATATTTGGCATAACCCCAAACCTTCTGGTTCTGAGTAGCCTAACGTTACCTTAGAGACTTTTCTAGTTATACATGAATGTTTACCTTAGAAATTCAGTGTTAAATTCCAGTGTGTTCAATTTAATTCCGTAATTAACCCCTGTATATACACTAATGTGCCCATCAGTAGTAGTGCTAATGATCACTAATTTGAACATAAGTAATAACACCTAATAATGTTTCTAGCAATGTTAATGTTGATAATATGTCCATCAGTAGTAATTTCCATAAATGTGTCCATTAACAGTAATGGCTAAATGAAACCTTAGCGGCAATATATGTCATTATTGTACCATTCAGTGGTAATCTCCATTCATGTGCCCATCAGTTCTCTCATATTCCACTGCTCATTCCATCTGTAGCAATGTTACTATTAATACTTCCGTATTCTCATTCTGTATCTTGCTGTCTCTTGTAACGGCCCTAGACTTAACATGCATGGTTATAATGTATTACTTGTATATGTAGCATTCACAAATTATGAAATTAATAATTCCTTCTTTAAATGATCTCTGATATTAATATTTTTCCCAGAAATTTGTGTTTGTGATGAAAATGAAGAATTAAACATTCCCTGTAAAGCGCTGCATAAAATGTTGGCTTTATATACGTAAATAAAAAAAGTGTATTAATAAAAGGTAACAATTATTATGACTTCAGAAATATTTTTTTAAGGAAAGTCTATTGGAATGATTCAATTATCTCTCTCCCATGAATAAGTGCACCTGTATGCGCCACTTTTGGTAGTTTCGGACTCGCTGATTGTTGTTCGCAGCCCCATAGGACTACGTACAAAAATCAACATGTCCAGGAAAAGAGTCGCAAGGTGGGCAACATAGACAGCTTTTACAGCTAGATTATTTTATTATAGGGATATAAACCAATATATTCGCCAAGCCTTTAAAACTGTGATACACAGTAAACTCTAGGTTCAAGTTATTTAATACTTGTTTTACTTTGGACACCTGTAGTGTCTTTTTAGGGTTACACAAATAAAAGTATATTTTTAAATTTTTTTCATACCATACTTGTAGTTCTCCATAGAGTTCGTTGTCACCACGGGAACCGTGATTCTTACATCAAGTTACTGTTTGTAAACACTGGGGGGAATTTAATTAGCCCCGATTAAATTATTGGGGAAGAAAAAGGGAGATAGTCTCAGGCTTTATCGTCTAAGGCTATTCAATTAGGCTCCCTTTTTCTCCTGATGCTGTGTTATCGCCTATTAAACAAACGGGTTAACTCAAGTTATCGGGCGTTAACCCCTGCAATCCATGATAAATTCATGGATTTAGGGCATTAAGTGCCTGTTAGACCCCGATAACAGCACACTTATCTACTGATACTGCGGTGGCCGGCCAGCCACGTCACTCAGCTGCCGGCCGGGGCCCCGAGGGGGAGTTAATGTCTCTGCTGATTTATAATGGTCTTTGCAAATTTCATCTGTGATTGGAAAGGCAGCAGCGCCTTGTCTTCTTGAGAAGATTGCGGTATGTAGATTTGATGAGGAATATGCTTATTAACTTTTATTGATGGGTTATTGCTATTACGATGTGGTATGGAACTGCACACATGTAGATGGCAAGTCCATAGATAGGGTGGTCAAAGCAGCAGAAAGGATTATGGTCAAACTTTGCCCCACTTGGAGGATATTTCTGTTAGGAGGAGGTTATTGAAGGTGAATAAGATCTTTGCGGATGATAGTCATCCTTGTCATACTGTATTTTCATTACTATCCTCCAATAAACGTTAGAGGAGTATTAGAACCTGCACAAGTAGATTACGGATGAGAAGAAACTACTCCTCAATCTGTTGGTTGGATTTGTAATTGTATTGTTTTTAGCTTGTTTCTTTTCTTCTTATACCTGGATTTCCTGTAAGAATCTCAATGTAATTTCACTTTAAATGCATTTTTTTATGTTGTTGCAGTGACAATCATTTTGATTCGTTTATGAAAAACAATTGTTTGGAACTGAAAATGTACTTTACCTACCTTAACAGTGACAAAACCTCGTATTTAAATCTTTATCAGCTTTAAATGTCAGTCTCCCTTTGGAGAGGGATGACTTACAAGGAGGGGAAGGGGGTTGTCCCAAGTTTAACAACCCCTTTTAACTTTATGAATAGAAACTATATTCTTCTATGTATTTCTTTACACATAGGGCCTGATTCAGAGATGGACAGCTTTGCAGAGCTGCACACAAGCAGCTGTGCAAATCCGTCCATCTCAGATGCAAATGCAGAAGGTGGTGTCAGACACCTCCTTGCTGCATCTGCGATCCCAGCACTGCGACCAACGTCGCAGCCTGGGGTCACCATCGCAGGTTGCTCCTTTGATCAGCTTCCCGCACTCTGACCAGGTGCTGGTCAAGTAGGCCAGCAATCTGCGACGGCGCAGAGCCTGGCCTTGCCCCTCCTGTAAAACGGGGATGACGCGCTCCCATTTCTGGGAACTGTGACCGGCCCCGCCCCCAAATGCTGTAGCATGTCAATCATGCTGTGGTTTGGGGGGATCTTCGAGCGTAATCACAGGACCCGTTCTGCACATGCACAGAATTGGTCCTGCACAGACCAGGAAACATCGGAGATGTACGTTCATCATCCGATAAATTACATCTCTGAATCAGGCCCTTAATTACTTTATACATTTTATACACAGTCCATGGCTTCAGACAAACATAGGGAAAAAAAGCTTTTACTGTATCTGCCAAACAATAATAAACAGCCCAGTGGATCCCAAACTTTTTTGAATCATGGCACCCTAGAGCAGTGTTGGCTAACCTTGACACTCCAGCTGTTGTGGAACTATATATCCCAGCATGCCCTGCCACAGTTTTAGCATGCCCTAATAGCAAAACTGTAGCAGTGCATGCTGGGTTATGTAGTTCCATAACAGCTGGAGTGTCAAGGTTAGCCAACACTGCCCTAGAGTATCAGCATTTTGTTCTCGGCACCCATAGGCCAAAAGTGTCCTATTGGGAATTCAGGAAAAACATTCTGCCATCCTTAGGTTCAGTTATGTGGTGGTTGCGCTTTTGTTTGTCAACATATGTTATAACTGCCAGTCACCACCTCTGGTTTTGCCAATCACATTGACCATTATTAATTTTATTTTGTCTAACTCCTGGACCACCAACCCGTGGCACCCCAGGGTGCCAGGGCACCCAGTTTGGGAACCACTGAGCTAGCCATTAACCTATGATATTTGATAAGTGAAGGTTTATATTTTGGGTACAAAACCTGTCTGTAAGATCAGAGATAACTTTTAACAGTAGAGTTGGTCAAATACCAGTGAATCGTTTTATTGATCTTGTTACAACATTTCACTCTTAAAGAATTTACATGCTTTCCACATATTATTAAATGTCATTGTCACATTCATATTATGATTAAGAGCTTCATTCAGGCAGCCTGGCAAGAAGTAATTGTGTATTTAACATCTTCTATACTTTAAGCATTACTATTTAATTCAGGCAATATAGCATAGCTGGAAACTTGGATGCTATTGCTAAGTAATTTTAAGTTTGAAACGGGGACATATTTTATCTAGCTACCTCCTTATCCTTGGTGTATTCTATGAAAAACATCCAAAAATGTCCTAGTAATAGAACAGGTATAAAGGTCGGGGGTCAGAGTGACTTAAAGAAGGCCACGTACAGTAGCAACAAAAATTCCTATTCACATTGTGTCATTGAGTTCATGCAGTCTAGTTTAGGCTCACAGGGCTTAACAACAGCAAAAATGCAGAAACAGCAGTGCTCTCAATCACATTTCACACTTTCATTTACTGTACATAAAATAAATAAAGGCAGGGGCTACTTCGCCCACACATACTGTATAACTGTACAAAACAAATTGGGGACGGTGGCTCTGGCTCTTTCTGCATAGATATACAAAAATTAGACAGCGCTGACCAAATGAATAAAATTAAAACACATTTAATATCACATATATTTGTATAAAACCAATATTGTACTATAATAAGCTCAAAGAGTATTCGTAACAAATGCCCACTGTGAATTCACAGCTTATAAAACAGAATCAGCACCAGCGACAATATAATATAGCGTCATTCATTATATATCCATTCGGACTTTAAGGAAAATAGATTGAAGTCAGCAATCCCAGGTAATGTCATAAATACAGGTTCATTGGAACCAATACGGTGGATAGCAACGATGCTTGGACAGTGCTGTCACTTTCCTAAATGAAGATTATAATGTTCTCAGGCTAAATAGCCTTCTGTGATTTCCAACAGAATAGAGGTCTCAGGCCGTGCACGGCTTATAACTGTAAATGTAGTGTGAGTACTCACATACCACGCTGTTGAAATAACGATGGGGACAACTTTGCTGACCGTGTCTCCAGACTGCTCCTGGCACTTCCCCACTTCACTCGTCTCTCTGTCTCTTCCTGGCTTGATATAGTGCAAACCGGGCTAGACAGCCACAAACGGGAGCAAAGGCGCCTCACTCCCCCGTGGAGTGAGCGACAGGCAGCACAGGCTGTTTCCTCTGAGGAAACAACCTGTCTCATACAGCTGAGAAACACGTTAAGACACCCCCCCGTTGTTTTGCATGCACCAGTGACGCGCTGTGAGAAGGATCTGCTCGCACCCACCAGCCTGCTGTCTCGTTCCCAGGGACCTGGGGATTTCCCGTCCACAGTTACGTGCAGTCACGTGGTTTGCCACGTATCTAGATATCGGCCGTGCTGCCTGTCGCTCACTCCACGGGGGAGTGAGGCGCCTTTGCTCCCGTTTGTGGCTGTCTAGCCCGGTCTTCACTATATCAAGCCAGGAAGAGACAGAGAGACGAGTGAAGTGGGGAAGTGCCAGGAGCAGTCTGGAGACACGGTCAGCAAAGTTTTCCCCATCGTTATTTCAACAGCTTGGATTGTGAGTACTCACACTACATTTACAGTTATAAGCCGTGCACGGCCTGAGACCTCTATTCTGTTGGAAATCACAGAAGGCTATTTAGCCTGGGATCATTATAATCTTCATTTAGGAAAGTGACAGCACTGTCCAAGCATCATTGCTATTCACCGTATTGGTTCCAATGAACCTGTATTTATGACATTACCTGGAATTGCTGACTTCAATCTATTTTCCTTAAAGTCCGAATGGATATATAATGAATGACGCTATATTATATTGTCGCTGGTGCTGATTCTGTTTTATAAGCTGTGAATTCACAGTGGGCATTTGTTACTAATACTCTTTGAGCTTATTATAGTACAATATTGGTTTTATACAAATATATGTGATATTAAATGTGTTTTAATTTTATTCATTTGGTCAGCGCTGTCTAATTTTTGTATATCAATTTGCAGATTTTTGTGAGTTCCTTCCCCCTCATATTTTAAACAGCTGCAGACCAGTTAATTGCTAAATCAGTAAAATTGTGTATTCATTACATGAGGAATATTAGTCACACTAGCGCTTATTAGTATCTTTCTACATCTTTCTGCATATACCCCACCCTCTGCTGCATAGAAGAACAACAAAGAAACAGGGACTGATTCACAATTTAACGCAAGTCGGCTGCAATTGCTCTTTGGTCTTTCTGGCCTGACCACCTGTATCTGTATGCTTAGATCCTTCTGGCCTGACTACCTCTATCTGTACGCTCTTTGGTCTTTCTGGCCTGACCACCTCTATCCGTACGCTCTTTGGTCTTTCTGGCCTGACCACCTGTATCTGTACGCTCTTTGGTCTTTTTGGCCTGACCACCTGTATCGTATGCTTAGATCTTTCTGGCCTGACCACCTCTATCTGTACGCTCTTTGGTCTTTCTTGCCTGACCACCTCTATCTGTACGCTCTTTGGTCTTTCTGGCCTGACCACCTCTATCTGTACGCTTAGATTCATAGCCACCACTATTAAATGCACACTTGCACCACCCCAATTCTTGGTGCAGAATGTGCC
Organism: Taudactylus pleione; assembly: GCA_031769625.1. Classification (NCBI taxonomy): domain Eukaryota; kingdom Metazoa; phylum Chordata; class Amphibia; order Anura; family Myobatrachidae; genus Taudactylus; species Taudactylus pleione. Next base: position 4,906,869 of record JAUIMM010000183.1, read on the forward strand.
TAAGAAAATATTCATATTCATATGTACACAACTCTTCATAGCCCACAATTCAGCAAATATGCCTCCACTACTTCACCTACTCAATTGAAAGTGTAATTCCACTGAATTGCATGCCACCCTTTATTGCTTGTACTTGCATGTGCTTGGTTCTGGTGCAAGGGCAGTGCGAAAAAAAACTAAATACGCTCAACCGATGGACTTGGGTTCAACTTTGCTTTGACCCCATAATGAGCATTGGAGTTGATACTTGTGAACTCTATGTAGTACTATACTGGGAAGTAGGCCATACTAACTGGGCACTTAGCTAATACTGTACTGATATATGCGATATGGGAATACTACCAATGAGATATGGGAATTATAGTTTATGGAACTAACTGCGCTATTTGGAAAAATTATTTTATATTCTCCAGCTGCTAATCCTCACACCTGTTGTATCAACATTATTTGTACTTCTCATCTGTTCTGTACCACCACCAATATTATTAGTACTCCTCACCTGTACTGCCACCAACATTATTAGTTCTCCTCACCTGTGCTGTTCCACCACAACCTTCTTAGTGTTCCTCACCTGTGCTTTAATGCCACCAACATTATTAGTTCTCACCTGTACTGTTCCACCACAACATTATTAATATTCCTCACCTGTGCTGTAACGCCACCAACATTATTAATTCTCCTCACCCATACTGTTCCACCACAAGATTATTAATAATCTTCACCTGTACTGTACCACCACAACATTATTAGTAGTCCTTGCCTGTACTGTTCCACAACATTATTAGTATTCCTCATCTGTACTGTAATGCCACCAACATTACTAGTACTCCTCACCTGTACTGTACCACCACCAATATTATTAGTATTTCTCACCTGTGCTTTTATGCCACCAACATTATTAGTTCTCCTCACCTGTACTGTTCCACCACAACATTATTAATATTCCTTACCTGTGCTGTAATGCCACCAACATTAGTTCTCACCTCATCTATTCCACCACAACAGTATTAGTATTCCTCACCTGTGCTGTAACGCCACCAACATTACTAATTCTCCTCACCTGTACTGTCCCACCACAACATTATTAGTTTTCCTTACCTGTACTGTTCCACCACAACATTATTAGTATTCCTCACCTGTGCTGTAACTCCACCAACATTATTAGTTCTCCTCACCCGTACTGTTCCACCACAACATTATTAATAATCCTCACCTGTACTGTACCACCACAACATTATTAGTAGTCCTCGCCTGTACTGTTCCAAAATTAATAGTACTCCTCACCTGCACTGTACCACCACCAATATTATTAGTATTCCTCACCTGTGCTGTAATGCCACCAATATTATTAGTATTCCTCACCTGTACTGTACCACCACCAATATTATTAGTATTCCTCACCTGTACTGTACCACCACCAATATTATTAGTATTCCTCACCTGTACTGTACCACCACCAATATTATTAGTATTCCTCACCTGTACTGTAATGCCACCAACATTAGTTCTCACCTCATCTGTACTGTTCCACCACCAATATTATTAGTATTCCTCTCCTGTACTGTACCACCACCAATATTATTAGTATCCCTCACCTGTAATGCCACCAACATTATTAGTTCTTATCTGTACTGTTCCACCACCAATATTATTAGTATTCCTCATCTGTACTGTACAATCGCCAACATTATTAGTGTCATACTGAACCTGATTCTCAGTTGGGCATAAAGCAGTCGTGGCAGCCAGATTTACAACCTTATGCTAATGTAAGCATCTATCTGGTCTTCAAGTGGAAGCCTGGCACGCCAACTGATTTTCTCTCTGCAGCCACAACCGTCATCGGTGGTATTGGAACTGACACTAGCCCCATGCTGTGTGTAAAATATCTGTTCCCACTCATTAAACAAGCATGGAAGCCAAACGATATGCCCATGACACTCCCCTGAGACGTCTTATTCATTTGCATGGTACCTTTTTAGAAATTTAGAATTTGCCTTGTAGAAATGCCCATTTGATGGATGGAGAGATCTGGTCTTGCATGGAGCAACCCATCCACTCTCATATCCTCTGTGAATGTACACATGCACAGTCTGCAATTGCTTTTGGTGACACATGCGCTGTATGATCATAATCACACAGATCAGAGTGTTGATGAATGGTCATTTCAACTTCACCCTGCAGCTAGTTTTTTTCCTTTTATTAATAAAACTTTTATAGTTTTCAGAACAAAGAATAAACACTGGTGTGTAGGTCTTTTGTTTTTTTAGTCTTTGTCAAGATTGGCTTTCTCCTCTTGCCATTTAGCATTTATTTTCTGAAAGATATTGCTCAGGCTGGTGTTCAGAGATGCATGAAACTGTTCTTTAGGAGTGCTTGGGTAATGTGGAATGATGAATCATAGATGCCTGTACATGCATAAATGTATCACTGATATTTAGATAATATACCTTTTTATTTTAAACCTGGAGTCAGGACATTTCTGCTAACACCACCCAAAACTGTCCCTTACTCTGACTCCATAGCCCTGAGACAAATCCCAAAGAGATGGGAACCGTGTACTGCTAAATTGCAGTAAGCTCTGTCCTCATGGGGTTCTATGGGTATGGTGGTAATCAGTGCAAACTTAGGGGCATATTTAATCCAAGCTTGGAGAAAGATAAAGTGGAAAGAGATAATGTACCAACCAATCATCTCCTAACTGTCATTTTTGAAACACAGCCTGTAAAATGATAGTTAGATGTTGATTGGTTGGTACTTTATCTCTCTCCACGTTATCCCTCTCCAAGCTTTGATAAATCTACCGGAGAACAGTGGCGTCACAAGGGGGGTGCGGGCCGCACCCAGATGTCACCCGCCAAGGGGTGACACAAGTGCAGACTCCCCCTCAGTGACAGGAGCCGGGTGCTGCACTGTAGAATTACGTGAAGCTCTCTGCTCCTGTCACAGTAAGGGAGCCGGCACTACCAGTAGAGTGGTCAACGGGGGCAGCCCGCACCTCCTGGATCCCTGGAGAGACTTAAACCAGGATTCGGGTGCATGACCCTGCCCCCACATGCTAGGCCATGTCCCCTTAACACAAGGCCACGCCCCCTTTTCCCGGCCCACAGCTGCGACACGCACACTGCTCTGCTGCCCGCACCGGGTGCATTTAAAGGTAGGGACGCCACTGCCGGAGAAATCTCATTTCTGTGATGTTGATAAATTGAATAAAGTTGAGAAAAACCATTTATTCGGTGACAACAAAAAGGAATAAACTGATAAAGGATGAATAAGTACCCTCACACAGATCTACACTCATATTTACAGTAAAGCAGGATAGAATTCTGAATAAAGGAAACTTAGTAAGTATTCTATCATCTATGTCAAACTGTTTTCTATTATGTGTAGTGTATGTAAGATTATATGTTTCTGAGAAAATAACTTCTTAAACCCCATCTGTAATCTTTACAGATATCAGTATTCTTGTCCTTGTGACCTGTTATTAGTTTCAAAGCTTATATTGTAATACAAGTTAATTGCAAAGTGCAAACACACATGTCTAGCCCAAAGTGTTAACTTACAGCAGAAATTCATAGGTATTTTTGTGTATTAAATAGTGAGTTGGAGCTCTATTATACTCTATGCAGTACATATGTCTATATGGGTTGGGTATGGATTCCCGGCGGTTGGGATGCTACTGGTCAGAATACCAACAGCGGCATCTTGACAGTCAGAATCCTGGCACCCATACGTAAGAATAGTAGCACTAACCCTCCTTCCCTGGTGCCTAAACCTAACCTCTACCCCTAGTGTCTAAACCTAACCTCCCACACCTTAAACCTAACCCTCCCCCCCTTAGTGCCTAACCTTCCCCTTAGTGCCTAACCCCTAAATCTAACCCTCTCCTAACTACAGATACATACCTTCGGGATGCCGGCGGTTGGATTACTGGAGCTGGGATCTTGACGCTGATGGGATTTTGGTGCCGGTATTTAGACAGTCAGCATCCCACACGCCGGGATGCTGACTACATCCCTGTCTATATGTATAGAATGTAAATTTATATATATATTTTTTTAAATAATCTCAGTGACCTGTTAGTTATTTGTGTGTTCACAATATTTAAAAGAATGTATGATTGAATAGTTGATCATCACTTACATTACATATGACTGTCCCGCTGTCAGAATTGCTAAGCACGCACCCTGGGGTCACCAGCCACGCAGTACTGATTCCAACATCACTAAAGTTAAGAGGTATGTGAATACGTTTGTAACTCTGTACAGATGTGTCCACATACACTTGTCCTCAAATTGCCCACATAGCCCCTCTAGCATGCAACGGACTTTGGCCCTCATTCAGAGCCGTACGCTCTGAGCAGAGCGCACGCTCTGAATGACGGCCGGGCTCCATTTTCATGGAGCGTCCTCCTGGACGCTCGTATAGCTGTGGGTCACCACCCACAGGCTATACGAGCGTGCATTTTGATGGCCGCGATGGTCGTGACCATCGCGACCATCGAAATTGCGAGCCGGAGCCTGCGGTTGAGGTTTTCAACCGCAAACTCCGGAGTGATTTTGGCTCTATCAGAGCCAAAATCACTCCCACTGACATCACTAGTGATGTCAGTGGGCCGGCTTCTGACGGGAGGCGTTCCCGTGGGAACGCCCCCGTCAGGTAGGCACGCCCCCGGCACGCCCACCAAAGGGGGCGTGCTGTCAATCAACATTGACAGCACGCCCCCTTTGATCGGACACAACGAGCGAAGGAAAGTCCTTCGCTCGACGTGTCTGGCGCATGTGCACGACGGAGCTCCCTCCGTCGTGCGCATGCTCAGTGCAGACCATCGACCCACTTGCGAGCGGACAGCCGCTCGCGAGTGGGTCTGAATCAGGGCCTTTGTGATTTAGCCAAATACACTAATCTCGGGTACATTTACTAAAGGTCAATTTCAATCGATTTTAATCTATTTCAAATCGATCTAAATCTATGTTGTGCTTCTGGGTCTAAATCTCACATTTACGAAGTCTTAAAACACCAAATCAAAAATTGTCTGTTAGTAAATGTGTGATTTATCCCCAGAAACACATCGATATTAGATTGATTTGAAATACTGTAGATTAAAATTGATTGAAATCACCCTTTAGTAAATTTACCCCAAACTACTTAGAGCACTAGGGGCCTGATTCATCACGGATCGCAACAGCGTACGCAGATTGGCCGATGGTGCGCAAGTTAGCATTGTGATCGCAATTCGATCACCTACGTCGATACAAAGCTATCACAGAGTGAGTGACGGGACGTCAGAGTTTGGGGGTGGTGACAAGGGAGTGGTTGGAGAAACTCAGGCGTGCCTGTCCGTTTGAACGCCGTTTTCTGGGCATGCATAAGTTAGCTACTGCGACGGCATACGCAACTTGAGTACTCACTGCGTGCGACGAGACTTGCGATTTCTGAGACCGGTCAGACCTGCTGTAATTCTGTGTGAGGATCAGTCGTTCAGTTTAGGCTCCCTCATCCCTGAACATGGCCAATCTGTCGTTATCGACAGATTGTCCTGCATGTTCAGGCGATGGACAATGTTGAAAACGACCAACGGGAGCGCGCATCGCTGGTCGTTTCCGTCATTATAGTGCACGATTTGTGCAAGATTACTGAGCTATTGCATGATTTCGATGTCGTAATTGTGCAATCGCTCAGTAATATCGCCCAGTGTGTACGCACCATAAGACACAAAATTGAGTAAAAATAGCACAATGAAGGATAAAGTAAAACAACTGAAGAAAAAGTACACTGCCTAAGGTAAAAGGGAGAAAGACAGGTCCATAACTCACACCATGCGTTGTTATACTTAATCTGCGACTTGATACCACTTCCTGGGCATCAATACTAATCCTAAATATTGAGTACACTATAAGTAAAGTAATAAAGAGTACAGTATGCAGTCTGTGTAAGAAGGCAAAAGATATGTCCAATACAAGTGATCTGCGCCATGCATCATTATGATTTATCTGTGACTTTATACTAATTCCTTTGTTACAAGAATACTAATCCTAACTATCTAGCACACTATAAGGGCGGCCATACACTGTAAGATTTTTGCATTTGCATAAGATTTCGATCGATAGTAACGAGCGATCGTACACATCGTATGTTGTTTTGGTGTACATACGATGGCGATGCGTGTCCCCGCTGTCGCAAAATTGGATCGCCTCTCGTATTGGAAAACCGTACGGGGCCACCTATCTTACCACGATGTGACACACATCGTATCACTTTTGGCAGGTAATACGATCCGATGTCTGATTACGAGGTGTATAAAAATCCCTAGCCACTCCCCGTCATGAGAGACGGCGTTCCGAGCAGCAGCATCGCATCGCATCGTGTGTAGTGTTGAGATTGAAGTGAGTATACATCGTGACACTCAGTACATTTACCTCTGGCCCAGCATTGGTTATATACCACTATGACCACCAAAGCATATGCCCCCTGGCCCTGCCAATATATATATATATTTGCCACCAACGTATGTCCCCCTACATCGCCCTGCATTGGTTATATACCACTATGCCACCAATGCATATGCCTCCTGGCCCTGCCATTGTTTATATACCACTCTGCCACCAACGTGTATCCCCCCACATGGCCCTGCATTGGTTATATACCACTATGCCACCAAAGCATATGTCCCCTGGCTCTGCCATTGTTTATATACCACTCTGCCACCAACGTGTGTGTCCCCACATGGCCCTGCATTGTTTATATACCACTCTGCCACCAATGCATATGCCCCCTGGCCCTGCCATTGTTTATATACCACTCTGCCACCAACGTGTGTGTCCCCACATGGCCCTGCATTGTTTATATACTACTATGCCACCATATGCCCCCTGGCCCTGCCGTTGTTTTATATAGCACTATGCCACCGTGTAGCCCCCCCTCACATGGCCCTGCATTGTTTATACCATGATCATAATTTTTGTGCTGATTTACGTACACAGATAAACATTTCTAAATTTTATTAAAATCAACTTAACTCAACTATTAACTAAAAACTCAACCATAAACATAACACGAACAATGATCAACAATAACATTTTCAAACATTTAAACATATATATTTACAGATGTTTCTAATTTTTATTTCCACAGAAATTAATAGCTCTCGAGAACACCAGTTTATATGTGGATTCTTCGAGTGTTATCGCGCTCACGAGTGCTTGTGGAAGGTGGAGTCCAAGGACTATAAGAATAAACATCGCAGGGCCGCAGCGATAGATGACATAGTCACCTTTTCCCTCCTCTTCCATGATGAGGCTTGTCCGGAGTGGGTGAGAAGACTCATCCAAAAACCTCAGCATGGTGTATGTTAAAGAGCGGAGGAAGGAGACCGAGTCGCGGGCATCAGGAGCAGGAACGGATGACGTCTACAACAGTACTCTCCGGTACTACTCCCTTCTTGAATTTCTCCACGAGGTAGAGCCCCAGAGATCTTCACAAAGTATATTTGTAGATACAGGCCGGGAAGAAGAGGCTGTACCAGTGGAGAACCCAGAGAATGAGCCAGCATCTACTACGGAGTACATACAACTTCATTATCTAATACTGTCCTCCAGCCATGGTACAGCGCCCACTCCATTAAAGTAGGCCAGGTATTGCTCCCTGACCTATTTTGCCTGTGCACTCACTACTGTCTCCCTCACTGTGGGTATGGCGACAGAGGGCATTTCTAAACCCTCGTGTGTTTGCTCCTGCTCATCGATGGCCATCCCCATAGACCGCAGTTGTAAGGTACTTTTTTTTCCTCAAAAAATTATGCAGAACACAACAGGCCATGACGACAGAATCAATTTTTTCCACACAAAGGTTTATAACCGTATGGAATATCTGGAACCAGCTGCACATAATCCCAAATGCATTTTCAACTATTCGCCGGGCCCTAGATAGGCGATAATTGAAAATGCGTTTCTCTGGTCAGTCCCCTTTGTCCATACAGCTTCAATAAATGTTCATGTAGAGCAAATGCCTCGTCAGCCACGAACACATAGTTCAGGCCGTGCTTCATAAACGCTGAAGATGGCAAATTCAGACAGTTGGTGGATAGTCTGTTATAAAATTCCGTATCTTTGAAGGATCCACCATCTGAAGCACGGCCATTTTTTCCCACGACCACATAAATAAATTCATAGTTGGCATTGACCACCGCCATCAGCACGATACTGTGAAAGCCCTTGTAGTTAAAATAAAATGTGCTGCTGCGGGCAGGCGGGATAATGCGTATGTGTTTCCCATCAATGGCTCCTCCTCAATTTGGGAAATTCCACCGGCGATCAAATTCATCACCTATGGTCTGCCAGTCCTCCACCGTTGTAGGAAAGTAAAATAAAGAGAAAATATAAATTAGACTTTACTGTATATTCACATTAATCTCTCTCTAACCCTACAGTCCTTACCGGCTGACTTGGACCCCTCTAGTCCACAAAATGCACCGGTTACAACTCCTGAGAGTGTTGCAGAGGCACCACAGCCTCCCCGCCGAGCTAGAAGACAGGCACGCAGGAGTCTGCCAAACCTGGATCTTATTATGCAGCAAGTCAGACAGGCACTCTGCACACACCCAGACCAGTTCGACAGTCTGGGGTCACACGTTACAAGTACCATCCGGGTGATGGAGGAGGAGCAAAAGCTTCATGCTGAAATAATAATTTACCAGGTCATTATGCAGGGTAAATTAAAGAAGCTGACAGGCACCTCCACACTTCACCTAGAGCCTGTCACCCTGTTGCCTCCACTCCCACCTGCAGGTCCTCTACTCCAGTCGCCTCCACTTCCTTCCGCAGCGCCATACTACCATGGTCGCCCACCACCAACCTACCTGGCCACAGAACGAATGGGGCCATCCCCATCCATTCCTACACCCCGGATCTACCCCTCCACATCCACCTCTTCGGAGATTTTATATAGTGCCATGTTGGCTGAGGGGGGTGCGGCAAATTGGGTGATGCGGGAAAAAGTTTTATGCGCTTTTTCTGCTGTATCAGCCAGTTTTGTTTCTCTCCCAATACCTGCTGCATGGTATGGGGTGTGGATGATGCGGATTGGGCAGGGCCACTAAAACGCATGGCACAAGGGCAGATTGTGGTTTGCCAGGGACTCAATCTGCGCTTGCGCCATGTGCTTCTTGGCCTGTTCAATTCATCATCTGACGCACCACATACCATGCAGCCGGTAATGGCCAACAAAAAACTGTCTGATATTTATGTGTGTTCCTGTAAAGGAAAAAGTTATGCTCCAGCGTTATGAGGCGACAAAAAACTGGCTAATATGTACTGGCTAATATGTTGTGTAATAAACAAACCATGTTGGTTTGATTAAACATTGTTTATATTTTGCAAACTGGTTCCAAAAAAAAATAAAATCAATTTTTTTTTTTACACCAAGAAAAAAAGTGTTGTGTTTTTACTCACCTTAAAATACTTTTACTTCAGGACTTTTACAAATGGCATCACAGGTTTCGGTTATGATGTGCCCCAACGCCTGGGCGGAAATGAGGGTCCGAAACTTCATGTCTTCGAAAGACCGTACTGTAGCCAGATATTGCAGGGTTGCCACCAACCTGTCCTCAGCCGGAATGGCCATCCACATGCTGGTGTCCTGCCTCTGAATATAGGGAGTCACCAGACACAGCAATTCCTGGAAGGTGTCATCATCCATATGCAGGTAGTTGTGATAATCGCCTGGGTTGTTCTCCCTAATTTCCATCAGCAGGGGCATATGGGAGCGACTCTCCCTCCTCGTCAGCCACTCCTTAGTGCAGTACGACCTCATCCTCCTCCTCCTCGTCTTCTCAGCTTCCTCGCCTTTCAGCTTCAAGTAGCCATAGGCTAGCAGAAACTTATGGCGATAGGAATCCATCAGAAGGTGATAGAAATCAGAAGAAATACAACACTTTGTACAAGGCAAGCCTTTAACAAACACACTGGCCCTGCACAGCGTTCAGCAGGTATACAACCAAGATTCACTAGTCAGAGCAGAGTATACATGCCTAAAATGGTGGCTGCTTTTTATACCCCCTAGATAAGCCCTCCCCTATTGACATTCCAGCAGATTCATCGTAACGGTTATGTGCACAACCGATCGCTCCTTTATGATTCTTAATCGTGAAATGAAGCATCGGCTCGTATGATCGTATGAAAAATCGTACACCTTTTGAACACATTGTCTTTTTATCGCACTGTGTATGGGCCGCTTAAGCAACGTAAGACAAGAAAAAATTAGCATCATTGAGGAAAAAGTATGCAGACTGTGTAAACAGGCAAAAGGTCAGATGTAAGTCATCTGCGCCATGAATCTTTATGCTTTATCTTTGACAAAAAGTACTTAGGGCCTGATTCAGACCCACTCGCGAGCAGCTGTCCGCTCGCAAGTGGGTCGATGTTCTGCACTGAGCATGCGCACGACGGAGGGAGCTCCGTCGTGCGCATGCGCCAGACGCAACGAGCGAAGGACTTTCCTTCGCTCGTTGTGTCTGATCAAAGGGGGCGTGCTGTCGATGTTGATTGACAGCACGCCCCCTTTGGTGGGCGTGTCGGGGGCGTGCCTCCCTGACGGGGGCGTTCCTAAGGTAACTCCTACCGTCAGAAGCCGGCCCACTGACATCACTAGTGATGTCAGTGGGAGTGATATTGGCTCTGATAGAGCCAAAATCACTCCGGGCCTTGCGGTTGAAAACCTCAACCGCAGGCTCCGGCTCGCAGTTTCGATGGTTGCGATGGTCAAGACCATCGCGCCCATCAAACTGCACGCTCGTATAGGCTGTGTATGTACTATAAAGATGTGTCCTCTTACATCCTTGCTGATCACGCTAGAAACGTGCGCATGCATCGCGCCATGTGATTACCCACAGCAGCGTACGCTATGGCGCACACTGCAATCACACCATGCAATCCTATGAAGTTGCGGGAGCGCACACAGTGCGCGTATCTGCTTATGAACGCACGCCTTGCGCCATACATGCTGTGATTTGCCGCGTACGCAGCAAAGATGCAAGAGCACATATCAGTACGTATTCTGGAATATTCTGCTTTTTAATGCCGTCTTGTCTGTCTATTGTACAGTAAATCTGCAGGTGAGAAAATTAGTTTGCTAATTATTCCAGTTCCTTGAGTAAGTGTGTTGTGATTAGGAAATTGTTTTATTGAAAAAACCAATCACAGTCTGTTAACAGAGAGTGAAAAAGTTCCTTTCCACCATTTTGTTTATGTATGAAACTGCCGCCCTGTTGTCCATTCACAGCTGAATGAAACAAGGTCAACATTGCATTTGTCAACAAACAATTTTATGCATAGAGCTGATTTTTTTTTTTTGGTTGAACAAATTCCTCTTGACATAAACCTCTCCAATCCACTTGAGAAGTCTTATGTGATGGTGATTACAAGGGGGAAGGAGAAGAGGGGTCTAAAAGAGGACATGGAGGAGCTTGGTGGAGACTGGACCACTGGAACAGTTTCAGCCTTACATGTTATGCCAGCTAAATATTTCTTGGCAAAGCATAACGTGCTTGGATCAAACATCTTCAGAGAGATTTAGATTGTCTGCATTGTAGGGACACATAATTAAATCCTAGTACATGGAAATAATTTTCCATATGACCATGCCAGACCACTGAAAGGAATGATGTGCTTTTGAATGGTTCTTAGCATAAATGTTTATATTTTTAGCCATTTCTCTCGAGGCACAGATAGACATTAATAGGTATCTACTTTAATTGTCTTTTAGGACTGGGATTGTGTGAAACGGGATTGAGATTAACTTTGTTTCATCACTGTGAACCCTAGATTTAATGGAATAAAGTTAAACACATGTGCTTTTCTAGGGTACTTTGATCTGACGGCGTGATTCAGACCCGCTCGCTAGGATGCGTTGGCACGTAGCCAGCTGATGTTTGCATTCTGCGCATGTGTACGCAGTGCAGGTGCTCGAACCAGTGCGAGCGATCGGGAAGTGCTCGCTGCGCATAGTCAGCCCGGCTGAATAACTGACAGGAGAAGCCGTTTGTGGGTAGTGACGGGCTGGCAGCTAGAAACTGAGGAATGGAGGTGCGAACACAGGCGTGCCCAAGTGTCTTAACGCCGTTTCAGAGGCATGCATAATTAAGAGGCAGCGTCGTAGTACATGTCACTTGGCTGAATTTTACGCTGAATCGCTCACAGTGCTTGCCGTAGGGTATGGTCAACCAAAAGTGCTGCGCATGCATCCGATGGTACTTGATGTTACCGATGGTTGCATACACTTCCTGGAGATGGGCGTCTTAAGACAGGCTGGTGGGCGTCTGCATACACAGAGCGATCGCACGCCAAGACATAGTGGGCGTGCTAATGCCTTGCCATGCAATCGACTGCCTTGCTGAATTTGCATACACATCTAGCTAACGAACGCAACTATCGATCGGGTCTGAATCGAGCCCTCAGTGCACAGGGATATTGCTTTCCAGGTAAATGATGCAGAGAATATTCTGCTGGCATAGATGTGACACCTCTGCAATTGTAATGTTAGTAAATATCTGGCCTATGGTGAGGATTACAATGCCAATAGCTGTAAAATGAGCAAATCTAGGGAAACCAAAGAATCCAGGGAGCGTTTTAATTTGCTTTCCTCACAGATTTGTATAGAACAAGTATCAATGATATAGCCCCATCTGCTGTTTTTAAATTGGACTTTTATGTTAAGTGGCGTCATTTTTACCTGCCAAAGCTGCTGGCACACCTAGAAGCCCTTGTGTGGCTACATAACACCCACGAGTGTTGAAAGAAATGGGCCAGCTGTACAAATTTGCATCTTACAATATGTGTTGGGGCACAATGTGATATGTTCAGGGTCTGTCTCTTTAAACTGAATGATTATGAATATCACCAAATGGGTATCCTGGAATATGTGGGGAAACAAAAGTGCGATAGTAGCATACTTACCTAATCTCCCGATTTGGCCGCCGCCCCCCCCCCCAGATTATCCACAAAAACCCTTGCAGTAGCGGGAGATGGGGGGGCGATGACACGATTCTCGCTGAATTGCGTCATTATGACCCCGCCCCCTACTTCACAATGCAGAAAATCTCAGCATTGTGTAGCGAGACGGGGCCAAATTGACGCGATTATGTGGCCATGCCCCCACTCCGCCCCCATTAGCTGGTACTATGTTTGGCCACTCCCCTTCCCCCCGTGCAGCGTCACGCCCCCCTGCTTGACTGACCTGGCTGTCCCCTCCTGGAGGGGGCTGCCAGAATGTTGGCAAGTCTGATGTGTAATGTAGTGATATTCGGATTACCTGTATATGTATGTATATCAACTCACCCATGATTGGTGGTAAACTAGCTTTGGACAGAAATCACACCGTTGTCTTATGGTGGTTACTCTCTGTCTGCAGTCCTGTAATTTGCTTGCGCCATAGCAATATAGTAGGCAACACAAAACTGATGCTATCATGGTGCAGATCAATTTCTGACAATTTATTATACTCTATATTATATATAATGTACTCACCCTTAATTGGCAGTACATGCGCCTTGTACATACATTCATCTATTAACCCGAGATCTACCAGCATTTAGAGTGATCTGATTTGGATTAATGAATATTCGATAATTGAACACCAAAAGATTTTAGGTTCTAAAAAAAATTATTTGTTGTAATAAAAATAATACTAAAAAAGAAAAAAAGTGTGTGGTGGTATGTATGTATGTATGTATGTGTATATATATATATATATATATATATATAAATAAATGAATATTTCTAAAACAAATTAGCACAATATGGAGAAAGGATACAGGGGTGGGCAATAAGCAGCCCTCCAGCTGTTGTTGAACTACAAAACCCAGCATGCCTTGCAACAGTTTTAGCATGGTTAAATAGCAAAATTTTGGCACGGCATGCTGAGATGTGCAGCTCTACAACAGGTGGGGGCGACTTATTTCCCAGCCCCAGACTAGTAGATAATACCAGTACGCAGCAACATGTTTCGCAGAGCCTATGTCTTGTTTCCTCAAGCTAAAATACCAACGGGCATCGTATTAATTACTGAAAACCCTACTTCATTGACTATTTTAATGTGCTATATTAAAGGCAATGTAATGCTAAGTAAAGGGTCTGTCTAGATATTGACGCAGGTTGAGCCTCCCATATCCAAATATTCCGAAATACAGAATATTAGGAAATACGGAATATTTTTAGCATGACTGAGATAGTAAAACCTTTGATTTTTGATGGTTCCATGTACACAAACTTTGTTTTAGGCACAAAAGTATTAAAACTATGGTATAAAATTACCTTCAGGCTTTGTGTATAAGGTAAGACCTCAATATAGACGCGCTTGTATTTGAGACAAATTAAATGTATCTGTTGCATGTGCTGTAAGTATTCTTAAACTGTTACACTTAAGATACAATGTACCCACTGTGTCCCTGCAATGGTAAACTATAACCGTGGAATGAAAATTGCATAAATAATATAAAATACTATATAAAAATGAAATGACAAGAAATATTTAGTGTATATGTACAGAAAGACCAACAATGTCTGACAACCTGTGCGCTAAATATAAAACATAAATGGTAAGATGTTTAAAGCTCTTGTGGTGAATATTTGTCAGTTGGGAGTCCCGTATTGCAGAAAGTAAGGCATCCGGAGCACCGGTGAACTCACCCTAACTTTCCCTGACAGCGACAGGATCAGCAATGGACAAGTAGCTGGCAGGACGGGTGCGGTCCGCTGCACACTGTAAGCCTCCTGCTTGTACTTGACCGAGATGTGCTTTCCCCCTGTCTTCTTGTGTCGCGCCGAAATCTGGAATCCTCTTCCTCATGCGCTCCCGCTTCCTCTGTGTAATGATGTCAATACGGGGTCCCGTTTACACCAACGCGTTTCATCACACAAGTGACTTTTTCAAGGTGTCTGAGGTGTAGTGTTTGCCTGATTATATCCCCAAGGAAATGTTCTGATTGGTTCCTTGCTCACTTCCACAATTAGAGGCTTAAATCCGTTTATACGGATATTTAAAATATATATGGTTATTAAAAGTAATAATCTTTATTGATAAATCAAAGTATAAAATACGAATAAAAATATTAAATATATCCACAGATATTTTGAATAGTAAAATGAATTAAAAGCTATAAATCGTTTCTTCCATTCCTTGTTTATTCAATTAAACGCAACAGTATGTACAAATTAATGCCTGGTCTTAAAAAATATTATAAAATGTATAAAGTATAAACATGTACAAATATATAAAAATGTGGCTAAATAAGAAAGGGAAAATTATTCAGAGAATGAATAAATTATATTAAAAGTGAATAAAAGGCCTAATGGCATATGATACATGTGATATAAAATATAATGTGGTGATGCACCTTAATACTGGTACTTCTGGACCTAGTTCAGATTTTCAGAAAAGCTCCCAAATCGAAATCTATATTTAGACCTGTAGGATGGAGGGTGCCCATATTATAAATCCATTCTGTTTCTTGCTTGGAGATTTTTTCTGTATAATTTCCTCCCCTCCAATCCTTCTCTATTTTTCTGATTGCTAGAAATTTGAGCCCTCTTGGGTTCTTCTGATGGTGTAGTAAAAAATGATTCGACACACTATGTGCTGTGTATCCTTTTCTGATATTATTAATATGTTCTCCTATTCTTATTTTGAGTTTTCTGATGGTTCGACCAATATACTGGAGACCACAGGGACATTCCAGTAAGTAAACTACACCTTCTGTGTTGCAGCAAAGGTACTGTTTGATCTCAAATTCTGTGTTCCGGGAATTAGAATGAAATTTTGTAATCATTTTAGTGCTGTTAGTTCCAGTGTCTTTGCATGTTTTACAATTCAGACAGAAATGAAATCCTTTCTGAGATAATGTGGAAGATGATTTTTATGGAGGTATACAGCTAGCTGTTAGCATATTTTAAAGTGTTTCTGCTCTTCCATAAACTTTTTTTGGCCTATTTGGGATTAAGTTCTTTGTTTCAGAATCTAGGTGAAGGAGATGCCAATGTTTTTTTATGCTCTGTTCCAATGCTTTAGTGTAACTATTATACCGTGTAATAAATAAGACATTGTCCGGATTTTCCTTTTTCTTGTTATTGTATCGTAATAGGTCTTCTCTTTTCAATTTTTCGATTTTCTTCAGACTGATGTCTATCTGGTTTTCTGCATATTCCCTTTCTAAAAACCTTTGTTTTAAAGTTTCACTTTGTGCTTTGAATTCTTCATTTTTTGTACAGTTCCTTTTGATCCTCTGGAACTGTCCACCTGGAATATTTCCAATCCACTTGGGATGGTGATTACTTGATGAAAGTAGATAATTACTACAGTCAACTTTTTTGAAAAAGGTTCGTGTGTGTATGGTGTTTTCTTCTATATATATTTCTAGGTCTAGAAATTGTATGGACTCCTTGCTGAAATTGTGCGTGAATTCCAGATTCAGATCATTCTGATTAAGGTATTCCAAGAATTTTGTCAGGGTGTCTTCATCTCCTTCCCAAATGAAAGTGATGTCATCTATGAATCTCTTCCAATGTTTCAAATTTTCTTGGTATGGATTATTCTGCCAAATTTTATCGTCCTCCCACTTGGCGACAAAAAGATTTGCGTAACTCGGTGCGAATCGACTACCCATCGCTGTGCCGGTTATTTGTTTAAAAAACTGATCTTGATACCAAAAATAGTTGTGGTTGAGTAAAAACTCTATACTACTCATAATAAAATTTATTTGTGAATTCAGGAGGTCTGATTTGTGGTTCAAATAATAATAAGTATGGGCACAACCATCAGCATGGCATATGCAGGTATATAGTGATTTGACATCACAAGTTACTAAATAAAAGGAGTCTTTCCAGGTAATATTTTTGAGATCTTGTAGTACTGTCGTGGTGTCCTTAGTGTAACTCCTTTGTTGGGTCACTAATGGCTGTAAGAATATGTGCACATAGCCCAAAAGGTTTGAAGTCAGGGATTGTATCCCGGACACTATTGGTCGGCCTGGAGGGTTTAATGGATCTTTGTGTAATTTGGGCAACTGATAGAATACAGGTATTCTTGGAGTATCGTTGTACAAGTATTCAAATTCTTTTCTACTTAAGATGCCCAAACTCAGTCCTTCTTCCAAATGTTCATTTAGTTCCCTTTTAAAAATTTCCGTAGGATCATATTCTAATTTTTCATATGTTGTGTCGTCTGATAGAAGTCTCTCCGTTTCTGTTAGATATTTTGATCTGTCCATAATCACAATTCCTCCACCCTTGTCCGCTCCTTTTATGATGATTTCTTTATTTTTCTTCAATGTCTCCAAAGCTTTCTTTTCCCCTTTGTTCAAATTCATCTTGATTTTTGGTCTGAATGGTATTTTCTCTATGTCTTTTTCAACCAGTCGTTGGAAAGTTTCAAGTACTGGTCCTTTTATATGACTGGGAAAAAAATTACTTTGTGGTTTCAGAATTGTATGTCGTATTTCACATTCTCCTTCTGTCACTTCTGTGTGGTTTCTAATGATTGGATTCCTATGGAAATACTTCTTTAAACAGAGTTTTCTCATGAATTTGTGCAGATCAATGTACATCTCAAATTTATTAGGTTTTGACTGAGGCGCAAATTTAAGTCCTTTTTCTAAAAGATTAAATTGGTCTTTGTTGAGTTCAAATGAACTTAAGTTAAAAATTCCACTTGTTTCAGGGCCTTCTATTGATTTGTTGTTTGACTGCTTTCCATGATTTCCTATTTGACATATTTCTTCCTCCTCTCTTTCCTCTTCTATTACACTTCTTTGTGATTTTTTCCACTGAGGAATAATTCCCGGGTCGTCGAACGTCTCCAGAAATTCTAAAAAATCTTCTTTTGAAGATAATCTTGTTCTTTTTTTCATACTTGTACTTTCAGAAGGACTATTCCTTAATTCATAATTCGCGATATTCTGTCTTAGCTGATACGCTTCTTCTATATTATGTCTGATAGCCTCCTTTTTCCCTGTTTCAAAAGCTGTCCTAGATTTGTTGTTCTGTAGATTCTCTCTCTTTGTGTAT
This sequence comes from Taudactylus pleione, assembly GCA_031769625.1. Lineage (NCBI taxonomy): Eukaryota > Metazoa > Chordata > Amphibia > Anura > Myobatrachidae > Taudactylus > Taudactylus pleione. The sequence goes on from JAUIMM010000183.1 coordinate 4,924,919, forward strand.
AAGGTGTATATGAACATAAATAAATTTCATGTATATGTACAAACTTTGTTTAAGCCACAAAATTATTGAAAATATTGTCTAGAATTACCTGCAGGCTATGTGTATAAGGAGGTATTACCATGTATTTAGGCGCTACTCAACATAAATGCTGTGACGGAGTCGCCCGTATAGATGATAGGTCAATGTTGACATATAATGAAATTTATTCATGAATACAGGCTGATGCATGAAATATAAATGCATACAGTAAAAACATGTGCTGTAGATTCAAAAAAGGATGAGAGGTTGTCAAATACTGTATGATGCAGAAAGACGGTATCTGCCGTGGACATTAGACATATGCAATAGGTGAATGATATATATTTATGTAAATATACTCAATAAAAAAGGTTATGCTTGAATAAAGACATGAAACATAAAACAAATGTCAGGTCTAATGGGTTCTGATTACAGCAGGAAATGTGACTCCTTTGTTTAAAATAAGCACTATCGTGCAATGTACAAATAAATGATTATAATTGTATACTTGGTAGGCAATAAAGTACAGGATATCATACCCGGTGGGTTATGGGGAGCCAGCGGGTGTAGGATTGCAGGGTACCCGGGTTGCCTTGCAAGGCTCTTGCCGCTTTACCCAAACGGAAGTCAGATCCTGTAGAAAAAGTCCATAGTCCTTGGAAGTGATTACAGGTGTAACCGGCGCGTTTCGAGACACTGGGTCTCTTCTTCAAGGCTGTAGCTTACCTGTATTGCTGGGGGGTCTTTTATAGAAATGGGTTCCCATGGCTGTACCCAGTTTCTGTAGATAATATTCACCATCAAAGAAGTTGTTGTTTTGCAAAATTAATTGGATTGACTCTCTTATGAAAGCTGTCTTGTGTGTGTCATAATCTGTTTCGTTTAGAAACTCAGAGATGGCTTCTTCTCCTTGGGCATGTTCAATGATGGTGTACAGAGATGTTACATCTGCAGTGACCAGGATAATTTCTTCTTCCCAGGATACCCCTTGCAGTTTCCTAATCGTGTCTGTGGTGTCTTTGAGGTAAGATGGATTTCTGACAACGAAAGCAGAGAGTCTATGAAGGCAGAGAGGTTAGAGGTTAGGCTCCTAGTCCCTGCGATGATGGGCCTTCCAGGTGGAGACGTAATGCTTTTGTGAATTTTGGGCAGTAGGTAGATGGTTGGAGTGACTGGTTCTATAATGTTGATGAAACCATATTCTTCTACGGTTATTGCACCTTAGTCCAAATGTCTTGTAATGAGTTTTTAGAAGTTGTTCCTAATACGCAGTGAAGGATCAGTTTTTAGTTTTTGATAGGTAGTGGGCTACACCTGTAATCACAGATGCCAGGTTTCCTCAAAAAGATCTGAAGTACTGATGATGTCGCCTCCGGCCAAAACCTGGAAGTGGGGCAAGGAGGAAGCTTTAACAAGTGCACCTCATATCCAGAGACTGCTATAAAAGACCCCCAGCAATACAGGTAAGCTACAGCCTTGAAGAAGAGACCCAGTGTCTCGAAACGCGTCGGATAGGTACACCTGTAATCCCTTTCAAGGACTCTGGACTTTTTCTACAGGATCTGACTTCCGTTGGGGTAAAGCGTCAAGGAGCCTTGCAGGGCAACCTGGGTAGCCTGCAATTCTACACCCGCTGGCTCCCCATCCGGTATGATATCCTGTACTTTTTTGCCTACCGAGTGTACAATTACCACAGGAGTCACATTTCCTGATGTAATCAGAACCCACCAGACCTGACATTTGTTTTATGTTTCATGTCTTTATTCATCCATAACCTTTTTTATTGAGTATATTTACATAAATATATATCATTCACCTATTGCATATGTCTAATGTCCATGGCAGATACCGTCTTTCTGCATCATACAGTATTTGACAACCTCTCATCCTTTTTGAATCTACAGCACATGTTTTTACTGTATGCATTTATATTTCATGCATCAGCCTGTATTCATGAATAAATTTCATTATATGTCTACACTGACCTATGTCATCTATAAGGATGACTTCGTCACAGCATTTATGTTGAGGAGCGCCTAATACATGGTAATACCTCCTTTTAGACACACAATTCAGACTTCTGTTTTCACTAGGGAAAGCCCATTACCATTCACGGCCCGCTTACCCTCAACAGGAGCGCCCGGTTTCACCAACACACCACAAAATGTGTGTATAAGGAGTATATGAAACATAAATGCATTCTCTGTTTAGATTTGGGTCCCATTCCCAAGATATTTAATTATGGTATGTCCAAAATACGGAATATTCCCGGTATCCAAAATACCCCTGGTCCCAAGCATTTTGGATATGGGAGACTCAACCTGTATTTTTAAGCAAATGTCCTTTTATGTTGTTTAAAGTTTGAGGGTCTGAATCAGATATGTCGGGTGAATTTGTTGAAGATTAACGTTCTCCCCCGGCTCCGCTACCTCCTTCAAACTCTGCCTTTTTATGTTCTCCCACACACTTTATATGAGCAGATAGGTGCCTGATGTACGTCTAAAATTACTAAAAGTGGCAGACTCCGCATCCCGAATGTCAAGATATATTATATGGCTGTGCATATTATGGTGTAATCCTGGAGCAAAAAAGGTTTTGTCAGAAATTAAGGCAAATGGATTAGAGTTATCTACGGTCTCATCACTCTACTAGCTCCCCAGGACACGTCGCCCTAGACTCCTCACCTCTCACCCAATAGTATCCCACTCACTAACAATCTGGGTTTACTCTAAATGAAAATATCTGCTTGCTTCTTAACCTTCCCCACTTATACCGATTTTTCGGTATATCAGCCGCCGGGATATCATACCGATTCCCTGTAAGCCATTATATAGATGGCACTATGTTCCCTACAGTCTCAGCAAAATATTCCCAGATACATTGAATGAATGTTCTTATTAAAAAAAAAAAAAGTGGGGGGTTACAGCACTGTAGGTTAATCTGTTAGTGTCCTTAGCAGCTCCACATACAGAAGTATCCCTGTCTCTGTTTAGACAAAATTATATGAAGGAATATATCGTGGTGCAGGCTTGCCTACCCCCCCGATTTGGGCGGGAGACTCCCGAATATTGGGTGCCATTCCCGGCCCCCCGGAAAGGCAGGCCCCCTGCTTCACAATGCCTTTAATTTCGGCATTGTGAAGAGGGGGCGGGGCCGCGATGACGCGATCGTGCGGCCCTGTCACCAATACAGTGTAATTTTCCGGTCACGCCCCCGCTGCATACAGGCATTCAGCTCCCTCCCGGAAGGAGGGAGCTGATTGTCGGCAAGTATGATGTGGTGCGCTCTGGGGCTCTTAGTGTTATCTGATGATTTAACTATGTGCAGTATTTTTATCGAATAGATGTTGGAGAGGTTGACAATTACTATGGTAGTCCTGTGTACCACTGCCTCCATTTATGCTTTTGTGGGCTACATACAACAGCAGCCAGGGAGCTCCTATGCTGCACAGGAGATCGCAATGGCTAATTTATGCACGCCCATGTAACGGCATTTAAACAGTCACACGCGCTTCCGTTCTTCTAACTATCCCACCCCCATTATCTCCCTCAAACACTGACTGCCTGTCACTCACTTTGAAAAAGGTTCCGCTATATGAACATACAGTAATTGCAAAACCATTGCTGTGCATGTGCAGTGCGGCATATACGCATTAGCAAACAATTGTTTGTTGTGCGTAATATCGGCATTATGTCCGTCTATGAATCAGGCCCTCTATTCCCTAATCTGAAACAGGCCCTGAGTTTGTATTACCCAGACAAAGGTTAGAGAAATTCACTGAATTTCTCTACAAAATGTTCCTAGAATTATATTGGGAGTACAAAAATGGTAACTGCATTTGCCGGGGGAACAGAATGATTGCTTTCAGGCACTCAACTATGTATTGTAATGAATTGTTATTGTCCGTACTTCAAGTAGAGAGATTGAAAATTCATTTATTTAGATTTTTTTTCTTTTTGCAGTTAGACAGCACAATAACTTTGTTTGCTGTAATAATATGATCTGGCAAATAGAATATTTGTTTTTATACCTTGGGCACTTTTAAGTATTTATTATTATTATTATTATTATTATTATTATTCATTATTATTATTTATTCTAATCTGCAATTACCTAAAATGTGAATAGCATTATTTTACTTTGATATTTGAGCTTATCCTGTTACTCATGACTTAATAATTTTGATTATTGTTCATTTTATTAAATGCATTTCTCTGTTTTAGTGAGATGAAACACAGCAGTTAAGTGCCTACATTTATTTGTGTCACCGTGACTTGCTTTGTATTATTGTGTTCTCTTTTGCTTTAGGTGTTGTTGTAGCAGTGGGAGGAGTGCTTTTGCTTTGTGTTCTATGTGGATTAGCGATTCTGGCATTTGGAGTCTCAGGAGTTCTCAGCGTCTGTTACTTGGCAGTATCTAGTATTCTGAATTACATGCACACATCCAGGTAAGAGTTTACTTTGTTTAAAACCTAATTTTGTACTTTTTTGCAGAATTATCTAGTTTCACTCTGGCTGTTGATAAAGTTGTAAGCGGTTTAGCTACTTATTGAAAACCATCCTCCCTTTCTCTATGGGGAATTGCTTGAGTGCAAGACTGAAAAACAGCTGAGCCATGAATAGATTAAATCAATAGTTTGCTGTAAGGACTGGAAAAAAGCCATCCCTTTCGCCTAAAACTGAATAAATTTGGGTATGTTAGAAGAATAATGTGTATAGAGGAACCCCAGAGCTTTTCCATAGATTAATATTATATTTTGATATGTACCTTGTTGACATTAGTAATTCCTATAGGAATGCTAATAAGATTGAGAGTTCCTTCTCAAATTGAATTATTTATTACTTAATAACAGTTTCTTATATAGCGCAGCATATTCTGTTGCGCTTTACAATTGGAATTATCCTATAGATGTAGAATTAGCACACCTGAGAGAACATATAGGCTTACCCCCCCCCCCACACACACACACACCCCTCAACCTCAACCTCAGTAAAGCTGCAATCTACAGAGTAGTATTGATTAATTTTAAAAGTTGCATAATTTTTATTTTTTTCATGTTCTGCAGACTGCGGCAGCATACACCAGCAGACCCCTCCGCTGGTATTATATACTGTATATAGTTGTCTTGCTGTGTGACTGTATAAAAAATATTTTTACACTAACTACACAGACTGCCTAAAGCTTGCTGAGCTGACTTACCATTGGCTGTCATTTAGACAAGCTAGACGTTTATTTTAGTTTTTTAATAATCCTCTGTTTAAGACTCGTCTCAGCCAGCAGCCCGTAAAGGAAGAGGAGGAGTTAAGGCAGGGAAGGAGAGAGCTGGTAAGGGGTGGATTGCCACACTTGTAAACCTGCCAGTGCTGCCCAGGCAGACATGGCGCTGAGACCTTGCACAGTGAGGGCATGTGTTGGCTGAGGTGACTGACAGCAGCGGTCGCGAGTCTAGCCGCCGCTAGCGCAATGTACAGGAAAGATGTCTCATTGAGAAAACTTTAATTTTTTTAGTTTGACTGATTCAGCGACGCTCTCCAGTGGCCAGTGCTCATAGGCAGCTGCCTAATGGTGGCACCAGCCCTGATGATATGCCTACACCAAATGTAATTACCTTCATACGCGCTATGTGACTCACTCAGAAATATGTTATGCAGTGTTCCCTTTATTTAAATGCAGAACAGGAGTTTATGGGGCACTGAAGAGTGATCACAGGAGAAAGGAGCAGGGTGCTGACAACAGAATGTGTTGTGTGCATCTCATTATACACCCATATGAAAAAAGTGGGTTTCGTTTTATGGGGCAAGATATTTAAATGGCATTCAGGGGAGGGAGAAGTTGCAGTTACCAGGTGTTTTCTGGTGTATGGTGGTTGCAGAGCATCCCTCCCATCCCCAGCAAAAGGTCCTGTTTACAAGTCAGTGTCCCGCTGGACCTTTAGATGCACGTTAAAGACTCGGGGGTCTTTTTACTAAGCAGTGTTAGGAGACAGAGTGAAAAGTGATAAGAAAGTGATAAGGTGCCAGCCAATCAGCTCCCAACTGTCATCTCACAGGCTGTGTTTGACTAATTACAGTTGGGAGCTGATTGGCTGGCACCTTTATCACTTTTTTATCACTTTTCACTCTGTCTCCTAACACTGCTTAGTAAAAAGACCCCAAAGTCACATAACCAAGCTGAGCCAAGAGCCAGTCTCCTCATCATCTCAGTCACCTCCTTTCCACTTCCAGGCTCGATGCTTGGCCCTTTGTTATCATCTATCTATACCACTTCTCTCGGAACAATAATAAGCTCCAAATTTCATTATCAGCTCTATGCAGATCATACCCAAATCTATGTATTCTCTCTCACTATCTACGTTGGCCCACTTTACTCATGTTACTAAATGTGTCTTTGCCATTTCCTCTCGCCATCTTAAATTTAATCTTTCAAAAACTTTTTATAATAATGCCACCAGTCAACAGAAGCTGCCTACGTCATATTTGTTGGCACCACAAAAAACCCTCAGGCTCACTGCCTAGGTGACATCCTCGAATTGCCCTTTGCGCCCTATTTGCAGTCTTTATTCAGTCTTTTACATAAAAAAAATATGCTCATATGTCATACAGGACTCTATGTACTCATTGTCTCTAACATAGATACAGTAACATTGCAGTTCCCTCCTTACCGCTCTGCCCCATAACCAGGCTTTTACCTCTACAATCTATTTTCTGCAGCCACAAGATTAATATTCCATGCAAAACATTCTTCTACTGCTGTTCTCCTTCCTCAGTTCCCCTCACTGATTGCTTGTACTTTGTCCAAAATACTTCTACTAACAAAGCTATTAACAGAACCGTACCAATCTATATCTTTCCATGTCTAAAAACATCTCACAGCTCAACCTCACTGCCCAAGATTTGTGCCTCCAAAATTAACATACCCCGCTCTGTGCAATGGCACCAGATTACTACTACACAATAGAGTTCAAACAATACTATATTTAGACTCCTTGGTTGTGGAATCACGGGGGGGGGGGGGGGGAATACTCTCAGGCCTGTACAGAGGGATTGGAATGAAATACCGCCGGACAAAATGTTCAAATCCCGACGACGTAAGACCGGCAGCAGAAGATCCCGACAGGTGAGTATTTTTACTATTACTAACCCTACCCCCCCCAACCCTAGACCTCCCTTAGGGGTACCTAACCCTAACCCCCCCCAAGTGCCTAACCCCAATTCCCCCTGTAAGTGCCTAAACCTAACCCCCCCACCCCTCCTTCCCCGAAGTCTAAATCTAAACCTAACCCTCTCGGGGAGGTGCCTAACCCTAACCTCCCCCCGGGTTGCCTAACCCCCCCTTACCCTAGCTTAACCTTCCCTGGGGGGTGCCTAACCCTAAGTCCCCCCTGGGAGCCCCTAACCCTCCCCCCCCCCCGAGGCTGTCCGCGCCCGACGCCTGGCTTACCTTAATTCGGGTTTTTGACGTCTATCATTAGACCCCTGCCGGGAATAGACAGTCGGGAAGCCGGCGGTCGGCATTTCGACCATCGGCTTCCTGAATGCATCCCGATACAGAGGCCTGGGTAAGTTGTACAGGCTCCTCCTTCCCCTCTTGCTCTTTGTCACAAAATGTGAAGCACTATGGAGAATGCTGGTGCTATATAAAGGAATGTTAATAGGTCACTGACTTAGGTTATATAATCACAGAGCCGTTCTAGAAAACAAGGGACACTTGACATCACAGAACAGTGTCTTAGGAGCACTCACAATATTGAAGATGTGTCGAGATGTGGTTGTTATACATTCTATTTTTTTTTACCTTTTGTATTCACTGTCCTGCACTACTACTCTGTTTATTGTCAACTAATGCTTTTCTTTCCCTGTTTTGCCCAATTATATTTCTATTAATGAGTAAGTAGAATAGTTGTTACCATGGCCTATATTCTTAATGTTACATTTATGTACACATTGGCCCTTATTCAGAGGCGGTCACTAGAAGCGAGCGCTCTCTCTGATTGAGGGCGGCCTCTTCACTTATCAAGTGTGGCCTCCTGGTCGCTAGCTAAGCTGTGGGTTACCACCCAGAGCTTTAGCGACCGACCAGGTTGATGGTCACGATGGTCAAGACCATCGGGGCTTGCGACGAGACCCTAAAGTTGGGTCTCGGCAACCGCAAGTCCAAGGGAGCTCTGATCGAGCAGGAAGCTCCCCACTGACATCACTGCTGATGTCAATGTGGCCGCCCACGAAACGGCAGGCGTTCCGTCAGGAACACCTCCGTTTGTGTAGTCGCCCCGCCTACAAAACGGGGCGAGCTGTCGATCAACATCGACAGCCGCCCCTTTTGTAGTGACCCCCGGAGCGAGAGAAATTCTCTCTCGCTCCGGGGCTTGCACATGCGCAGTGCGGCCGCTGCGCATGCGCAGGGCCTTAACATCGACCCGGTTGCGACCAGGTCTGAATGAGACCCATTATGCCAAGTCTTGTCTTTTACAATTCCATCCACATTTTTCTGTATCAAGTTACATTTCTGCTCTATGGTAATAATTCTACATATCTTTGTGTTGTCATTCAATATAGATATTAACACATCATTTGTACAATACCAGTATTGTGACCGACACACTAATTATGCCTGCACTATGCCCTCACACTGGAGTATGTTAGCACTGTCACCATACTGTATATATTTATTATGTCAACACTGTGCCCTGACTCTTCATGATGACAGCACTATACTTTCATGATGGAAGATAGTTTAACATGTTATTGGTTCCTTGGATCAAAATGGCAGCAATCAGAATGCTTACACTGTGCTTACTAGCACATTCCCCCCAGGATGAGGGCCATGTATCGTGGGCAAAGGCTATTTGTATATCCCAGCTTTAGCAGTGGGTATAGATCTTCATAGCTGTCTCTCTGGGCGAATGTAGTCACTTTTAAACTAGCACCTGGCACTTGGGGGAACATTGTTCTAGTACAATAAGGATTAATAGAAAAGAATAATGTGAGATGGAAACAACATAATTAAAGAAAATTAAATGTACTGTAAATACACTGAAAGATACAGGGCCGGGTGTATGATTTATCACATATACAGTGCTATGCAGTACATCGTTTAATAACATCGATATCCATGAATACCTACTTCCTGGTAGAGCTCTTCCGATTGGAGCTGTCTGTAGAGAGGATTTCCGGGTTTGTAACCCGGAAGTCCTATTGCACGTTTGGTCATCGGCCTGCACATGCGCAATTGTTGGGTCAGAGAGGGACCCTTAGGATCCCTCTCTAGGGGTTTCTTATGAAAAGAAGCCCATATCCTTCTATAGGCAACACCGTCTACAGTATAGATGACATTGCCTATTGTGCAGAAGCTTCCGGAAAGTTTTGCTACATATGGGCACATCACAACTCCATAGAATTATATCGGTACTGCTTTTCCACTGGTCTTACCCCAGCAAAATGCGTCAAGCACCTACCTAAGTACCTACCCATTCCGCTGATAGGACCACTTATTGGATTCATTGGAAAGTACCAACTCTATTTTACACCAGCACTTTATTGCAGATCTTTATACACCAACGTGAAACACCAACAACATTTCATCAGGTAAAAGATCATTGTTGCTAAATAGTGTTCTCTGTAGGATTTATTTCAATTTGAAAAGCAACATTTTGGTTTTGACGCATCAACATAGATGTGTAGCATTTTGTGACTTGTGGGTGCTGTTGTGTGGAACGGTATTTTATGTAATATTTTAATCTTTCACATACAACACCAAAATGCTCCTATACCATCAGACCACCCCACATGCCCCTTCAGGTCCCCCCAGTCCTCCCAACATGCCATCAGACCACAACTCCTGCTCCTGCAATGCCCATCAAACACATACCCTTTTAGTGCCCCCACAAAGTAACTGAACAAGTGAACAGACTTGCCTGTAGCCCTCCAGCAAAGAGTAAGTGAAACAAACTGGGGAACTGAGGGGACACATGCAGGCTGCAGGGATAGAGAAGCAGGGTAAGTATATTAACTATCCCTAACGCTTTCCCTCCCCTAACCCTCCTTTAGGGGTGCTTAACCCTAACACCCCTAGTGTCTAACTTGAACCTCCCCCCAAGGGGTGCCTAACCTTAACTCCCCCGCACCCTGAACCTAACCCTCCCGGGGGGGTGCCTAGCCCTAAACTCCCCCCGTGAGCCCCTAAACCCCCCCCCTCCGCCCGTGGCTGTCCGCTCCTGACGCCCGGCTTACCTTTGTTCGGTATGCCGGGCGTCGGGATTTCGGCGGGTGGATAATGATAGGCGTCAGTATTTCGACGCCTATCATTAGTCCCATGCCGGGATTTCACAGTCGGGAAGCCGGCGGTCGGCATTTCAAACGTCTGCTTCCTGACCGCATAGCCAGCTTAGGCACACATTTATTTGGACACTGACACAATTTTCATCATTTTGGCTCAGTATGCCACAACAATGGAGTTGAAGATAAACAATGGAGATGCAATTGGACAAATTAACATAATCAGAAATAATGTACATTTTTTTTTTTATACTTTGTTGAGAAAACATTGCAGGCAATGACAGTCTGAAGTCTGGAACCCATGGACATCACCAAATGCTGGGTTTCCTCCTTTGTTATCCCTTGCCAGGCATTTGCTGTAGCTGTCTTCAGTTATTGTTTGTTTGTGAATCTCTCTGCCTTTTAGTTTTGTCTTCAGCAAGTGATCCAGTTAAGATCAGATGATTGACTCGGCCATTGCAGATTATTCCACTTCTTTACCTTAAACTCCTGGGTTGCTTTCACAGTATGTATTGGGTCATTGGGCCTGATTCAGCAAGGATCGCAATTGCAAAGCTGCACGCAGGCAGTTTTCTGTCACCATCAATAAACACTAGTGAGCCACTGCCATTGGAAGCCATGCATGCCCATGCCATCACACTGCCTCCACCATGTTTTACAGATGATGGGCAAAATTTACTAAGCGGCGGTTTCTAAACACCACCCCAGCGGTTTGGTGGTGGTTTCACGTTGGGTTCCAAACCCCAGAGGTTTGGCGGCAGTTTCTAAATGACAGCCCTCTTCTATTCTATGCTAAAATTTGTTTTATAGGTGGTTTTGCAGCGGCTTTGGACTTAGTGAATCTGCGGATAGAATCTGCGGATAGAAAAACCATGTCCAAACCGCCGGGGTTAAGAACCCGCTGCTTAGTAAACTTTCCCCGATGTGGTATGCTTTGTATCATGAGCCATTTCAAGCCTTCTCCATACTTTTTCTTCCTATCATTCTGGTATAGGTTGATCTTAGGGCCCGATTCAGACCCGGTCGCAAGGCTATGTTCGCACACAGCCTGACGATTTTTGCAAATTGCGCATGTGAACAAGACGCAGTGCACGAACCAGCCTGCGTTCGCATCCAGTACACAGACGCTCCGCAAGCATGAGTGACAGAATGTGCCATTTGTGGGTGGTGACAGGGGGTGGTCGTTGGTAATGGGGGTGTGGTGGTGCGAACGCAGGCATGTCTGTGTGTCTGAACGCTGTTTCAGGGGCGTGCATAATTAAGACGCATCATCGGCATACACGTCACATGGCTGAATTACACACAGCAGCACTCGCAGTGCTTGCAGTAGGGTATGGTCATCTACAAGTGCTGCGTATGGGTCCGATATCAGCCGATGTTACCGATTGTTTAATACACTTCCTGGAGATGACGTTTGTTACTAAGGGAAAGTGGGCATCTTGTGTCAGGCTGGTGGGCATCTAATTTCATACCACGATCGCACGGCAAAACATAGTGGGCGTGCTAATGTCTTGCTAGCGATCGCGGGATTTGCATACTTTGACGGCTGCTTGCGAACGCAGCCTTGCGACCGGGTCTGAATCAGGCCCCTAGTTCCTTCTATTTTGTCAAAAGAATGCAGTTAGTTTAATCACTGGAACATAACAAATATTGTGTCAGTATACAAATATATATGGACCTAACTGTTTGTGTCATTTAAGTTTAAAATGTCCTAGCGCTGATTTAGTATACTCCAATTTTCTATAGTCTTGATCCCGGAGGTGGACACCTTCCATAAACAGCTGCTCTCATTTCTCCCCTGACAGCGCCAATTGAGTTATCATTTTTTATTACGCTACATATCAAAACTATTCATTATCTTCAACACCTGATAGAGAGAAGTTAGTGCACCTCCTTATATATGCTGGTATTAGTCCATACTTGCCTACTCTCCTGGAATGTCCGAGAGACTCATACATTTTGGGGAGTTCTTCTAGACTCCCAGGAAGTAGGCCACCTTCTTGTATCCCTTCCACTTCCCTACTAAAATGATCGGGCTTCGATAAAGCAATTCACTGCAAATTGCGTGATCATGGCCCCAATGAATAGAAAAGCAGCAATAAACCACAGAGGTACTGCCATAATTATGAGTCACTTTATCACGCCCCCAAACTTGCCTCTTGGTACTTTCCTGTGAGAGTTCCCTGAGTGGAGTTGAAAAAAGTAGACTAGTATGTACAGTATGTATTCCTTCAGTGATATCATTCACCTGGGATTATGTGAACCAAAAAAAAAATAGAATTGTGTATTATAAGGGTGTTTCGTGCTTCCGTACATTGACTGGCGTGAAAACAAGTTGTCTATTTGTATGACTGATTTTTATTTTTTGTATAGATCTATTTTCTCAATTGGCTTAATTTTGTGTCAGTACCTATAATGGGAGCAGGGTGTGCAGTGTACACTGGTCCCTGTGTACAGTGGGGCCAACACCGCTCACCTACACCAGCAGCGGCTCCTACCCTCTTGCATGAGGAGGGCTGCCACTGCTGCTGGTCCAGCCGGCCGGAGTCCCATCACCTGCTGAATGGATCTGCCAGGGACCAGCGCATGTGCACAGTGCCGGCTTCTAGGGACTGCATCAGCTTCAGCCCCTGAATGCCCTGTAGGGCATTGCCACACATAGTAAAGGCAACTCCAATGTTTCTTCACTTAAATGATTAAGGCACAGATGAGATTAATATAATCAGTATTGTGGGAGAAGAATATACATTTTTGAGAGTGGTGGTACTAAAGTGATAGTAGGCTGAGTATGCACCTAATATGCTTTGGCTGGACAATCCAGACACACAGTTGCAACCCATAGTGATTGCCATGTGCCTCATAATTTTTTTTTCTATCTTCATTCTGTGCTTTTCAGCCATTTCTTTAGAAGACCAACAAGAGCTTTTTATTTCCATTGACAGAACTGCTCTTTATTAATGGATGTATCCAATGCATAGAGCAGAACTAATATTTTACCAGAGCAAATACAATAAACATCTCTTTTGGATGATGTGAAATATTGCTGAGAAGCACAGAAGGAAGTGATAATAGAAGAAGCAGTGATTTAATTAGAGCTGCAGGAGAGCCTGTGTAAGCTGAAGTAATTAAAGCCTTGAAGGTGAAAAGCGCCTTTTAATTGTCATAATTTTTCACGCAGAGGCAAAGCTGAAATGTGTAGATAAGCTTTAATTGATTTACAGTAACGCAGATACTCAGTATACAGAGGTATCTATGCAAAAAAAGTCTTGTTTATTTTTCATTCTTTCCCCTGATATCCATTTATAACCTCAGTCCTCTCCCTCTAATCCGCTTGCTGAACACATTAATTGTTTTACAAACTCAGACACCCACCTATATGTTGTATCCAGGCAAAATTTATTTGTTCACTGTTTAATTTGTAACATGATGTTATTTCCCATTTAATGTGATACTAGCTTGTCAAAGCCGCTCACACTGTGAAGCTTTATAGCACAGAGGGGAACTGTGTATCTCTGCGCAGTAGTGAGCCGTACTCTTATGGCAGACCTGTATTCTAGAGGGAAAATATGGCTTGTAAAATAAATACTCCTGTCTCTATTTACTTTCACTGTCGGGAGTCCATTGTCATATTTCGCACTTTGTGAGAACCTATGTATCTGTTCTCAGTACAGCCAGCTTAATGTCAAAGTTGCTATTTTCTTTTTAAAGAAACCTTTCAGGTGTATATCCTGTCAACATCCATCATGTCTACACCAATGACATGTTGATATGATAGATTTGTGGCCCAGTGGTCACTTACCTGGTCCTGGCAGCTGCAACGGCTCCAGGGTCTATCCCCTAATCCTAATGCCTACCACTGATGTCAACTTAGTGTCTGTGGACGTGTTGAGCCATGTTGACAATCTAATGTCGACATTGTGGTATCAACATTTTTGAAATGTTACCGGATCATCCTTTCAGAGAGTAAACATTTCTTTTACCCCTCTACATGCTAATGAATGAATATTATTCTTTCTGAGCCTACAGAATGTTATGGAAAAGGCAATGCAAGTTTTTGTTGTTTGTTTTTTCATCATCTACAGAGATTGGTAATGTAATTTTTAAGGATAAAATATCAAAATACTTTGGTTTTCATTAAATACTAGCTGAAGTACCCGGTATTGCCCAGGTTTAAATCTTCAAGTTATGAAGTTAGGCATCCCAGACCAGGTGCCACCCCTCTGTAAAGTTTTCATCCAAATCCATCCAGGAGAAGGCCCAGAACAGGCTCCCCTGGTCAAAGTTCTACCCAACGTACACAAACAGGAGGTCCAACCGGGACCCAATCTTCAAGTTCTTAAGTTAGGTATCCCAGACCAATTGCCAGGCATCCAAGACCGATTGCCACCCCTCTGTGAAGTTTTCATCCAAATCCAACCAGTGGAAGGCTCATAACAGGCTCCCCAGGTCAAAGTTCTACCCAGCGTACACAAACAGGAGGTCTGACTGGGACCCTAACCCCCCTAAAACCTGGCCAGGATCCAACTGGACCACCTCATGTTGCTTTCATCCCAATCTGTGCAGGGGTGTCCAAATGCATAACCAGACAGACAAACCGACCAATGAATATATAAGATTAACTGAGGAATATTATTATTTCATCCAATACACTTCCATAGAGCGGTTTTGTTTATAAGGAATCGGTATGATTATGCGTCCGGCGGTTGGAATCCCGACACCAGCATCCCAGCAGCAGTGGAAATCCCGATAGTCCTCAGGTAAGTATTAGCTAACCTAATTCTACCCCCTAACCCTCCCTTAGGGGTGCCTAACCTAATCCCTCCTCTAAGTGCGTAAACCTAACCCCCCTTCCCCTAGCCTAAATCTAACCTCCCGGGGGGGTGCCTAACCCTAAACCTACCCCCCCCCCGGCTATCTGCGCTCAGTGCCCGGCGTCTCTTCGAACGAGATGCCGGGCTTCGGGCTCCCGGCGTATGTCTAATGACAGGCGTCGGCATAGCGACGCCTGTCTTTAGACCCTTGCCGGGATATGACAGTCGGGAAGCCGGCTGTCAGGATAAGGTCCGCCGGCTTCCCGACTGCATACTGTTTATAATACATAATTGTGTAATACAGTATGTTGTATTTTATTTAATAGAATTGATATCTGTTACTTACTAAGTATATCCTTGGTTTCATGTATTTTCATTTGATACTTTACCTCAGTTTATTAGCATTTTGATCTACATAGGAAGATTTTAGTTCTACTGTGACACAGACAGAGGTTATGACTACAGACAAACCTATCAAATGTATTATACAGGGTGGTCCATAAGTGTGGAAACACCCTCATAAAAAGGAAATGAGTAAGGAAATATTAATCCAGTGTCTACACATGATATGGGAGTGGGGGAAAGCTTTTTAGGGTATGTCACCAGTATGGCAGCCATCTTTAAACAGCACAATTCAGTCTTTGATTTATAACCCAGCATACAAAGCACTTACGGATGTGTCCTTGCTCATCTAGCCTCAATATGCCATACAGCGAGATATGCCTAGCTTGAGTGAGCCGCCAGGTCCCATGCAGCTCTGCTAGTGTCAGGCGTCTTTTTCTGCCGCAAAATGCATCTAAGTTGCAATGTGATGTGACTAGGACGTTCCACGAGACTGTGCTGAATAATTTGATATGTGACACTTGTATATCTGTGTGCAACTGAGTCTGTAAACAGAACCTGGCATGGGAAAAGAGCTTTGGCTGCTTCATGGTAGCACTTCTCTAGGGATGTTTCCCATTCGATGGATGTACTTTTCCCATTGAATACCGGAAATTTGATGGTTGCGGGTGTGCAGCAAGATTTGATGTCAGAAGCCCGGCAACTATTCGATCCGGGCTTCCGATGCCCATCCCTACACTTCTCGTGCTGATTGAAAGACTCAGTCGCACACAGATATACAAGTGTCACATAGCAAATTAATCAGCACAGTTGTTTGGTGCGTACCAGCCGCATCGCATTGCGACTTAGACGCATTTTCGGCAAAAAAAAAGATGCCGATAGAGTCTAACGGGCTGTTTGGCGTGTCTGCAGCAAAGACGACTGAGGACACATCTATTTATCAAAGTTAATGTTCTGTCCCCTCCCTAGGCATAAGTAAGAGACAATCATCACAAGTGGGCTTAAGCTCCACCTAACAGCTGACATGTTCAAGATGTGTCCTCAGCAACACCTTTTTTCTTTTAATATTTGCTCCTGTCTAACTTAACCATTCCCTCTGTAGAGCATGGTCAGTTTATTAAATGTCCTCAACACAATGGATGGACCCAGAGTTTTCCTTTCTGTTTCAAGATTTAATTATTTTATGTTTTTGACTGGTCAGGATCCATTTGTATCTCCTGAAATTTGTTTGAAGAGGTTTCTCCCTCTCTCCTCCATCCATGTCCTATGTTGGATTCACTTCCCTCATTCTGAAGTGAAATGGGCTTACCATGTTCTAATATCCTTGAACATAAATGTCTCCAGTTTCACTCCAGAATGAGTTGAACCACATACCATGCCCAGAATCCTCTCAGGAATGTTATGCTTCATACTCTGATATCACTAATGTTCAGGTAACTTTTGTTTTTTTTACCACTTTGTGCTGGATCTGCAGTGTTTATTCTCCTTTTTAAAATGGTGCACACATCAGTAATTGGTGATGAGGTCCATCTATTTGCAATGCTCTCTATGTTGCGCCGTGCTCTCTATGGTCTTGTCTATAGTTGTTTGCAGTGCTCCCTGGGCTGTTTTGTTGTAAGTGATAGTACATGGAGCATATTGCATACATCTACAGTCAGGTGCATAAATATTGGGACATTGACAGAATTTTCATATTTTGGCCTCTATTCACCACCACAATGGCTTTGAAATGAAACAAACAAGATGTGCTTTAACTGCAGACTTTTAGATTTAATTTGAGGGTAATTACATCCAAATCAGGTGAACGGTGTAGGAATTACAATGGTTTCTATATGTGCCTCCCACTTTTTAAGGGGCCAAAAGTAATGGGACTATCAACTCAAAAGCTATTTCATGGACAGGTGTGGGCTATTCCCTCATTATTTCATTATCAATTAAGCAGGCAAAAGGTCTGGAGTTGATTCTAGGTGTGAAATTTGCATTTGGAATTAGTTGCTGTCGACTCTCAATATGAGATCCAACGAGCTGTCACTATCAGTGAAGCAAGCCATCACTAGGCTGAAAAATCAAATCAAACCCATCAGAGAGATAGCAAAAACATTAGGTGTGGCCAAATCAACTGTTTGGAACATTCTTAAAAAGAAAGAATGCACCGGAGAGCTCAGCAACACCAAAAGACCCGGAAGACCACGGAAAACAACTGTGGTGGATGACAGAAGAATAATTACCCTGGTGAAGAAAAACCCCTTCACAACAGTTGGCCAAATCAAGAACACTGTCCAGGAGGTAGGTGTATATGTGTCAAAGTCAACAATCAAGAGAAGACTTCACAAGAGTGAATATAGAGGGTTCACCACAAGATGTAAACCATTGGTGAGCCACAAAAACAGGAAGACCAGATTAGAGTTTGCCAAACAACATCTAAAAAAGCCATTGCAGTTCTGGAACAACTTCCTATGGACAGATGACACAAAGATCAACTTGTACCATAGTGATGGGAAGAGAAGAGTTTGGAGAAGGAAAGGAACTGCTCATGATCCAAAACATACGACCTCATCATTGAAGCATGGTGGTGGTAGTGTCATGGCGTGGGCATGTATGGCTGCCAATGGAACTGGTTCCCTTGTATTTATTGATGATGTGACTGCTGACAAAAGCAGCAGAATGAATTCTGAAGTGTTTCAGGCAATATTATATGCTCATATTCAGTCAAATGCTTCAGAACTCATTGGACGGCGCTTCACAGTGCAGATGGACATTGACCCGAAGCATACTCCAAAAGCAACCAAAGAGATTTTTAAAGGCTAAAAAGTGGAATATTATGCAATGGCCAAGTCAATCCCCTGACCTGAATCCGATTGAGCATGCATTTCACTTGATGAAGACAAAAGTGAAGGGAAAATGCCCCAAGAACAAGCAGGAACTGAAGACATTTGCAGTAGAGGCCTGGCAGAGCATCACCAGGGATGAAACCCAGCGTCTGGTGATGTCTATGCGTTCCAGACTTCAGGCTGTAATTGCCTGCAAAGGATTTGCAACAAAGTATTAAAAAGTGAAAGTTAGATTTAGGATTGTTTAGTTTGTCCCATTACTTTTGGCCCCTTAAATAGTGGGAGGCACATATAGAAACCGTTGTAATTCCTACACCGTTCTCCTGATTTGGATGTAATTACCCTCAAATTAAATCTGGAAGTCTGCAGTTAAAGCACATCTTGTTTGTTTCATTTCAAAGCCATTGTGGTGGTGAATAGAGGCCAAAATATGAAAATTCTGTCAATGTCCCAATATTTATGCACCTGACTGTATGTGAATGTTGGGCATACAGTGTAGCACCTCTCAAACTTTATCTAAACAAGAACCATCGATGGAAGCAAAGCAAGAGCCAAATAATGAATGGGAAAGCAGAGCATTTATGTAACGTAATAATAATACTCCGTCCTTGTTGTTTATCACCTGATCAAATAGTCTGTTCTATTCATTACGCTGCTGCTTTTTCACCTTGGCATATCATGTATGTACAAGTATTGCATATAAAATACTTCTGTGCCCATTTACAATTTATTAAGGATGATGCTGTTTGCTCCACAATGTTGGCAATAAAATATTCGCCAGCTGCCTCTGTTTACATGGCCGCCAGCACTTTATATAACAAATGTGCTCCACTTTCTCTTCAATCTGTAAGTGTACAGACATCTCGGTGTATTATAAACAAGCAAGTTGCCAGTAATTTGCTCTGATTTGATAAATAAATCATTTTAATTGTTTTGAATTTTTATTTAACTGACTTTGTATTTGTATACATGATATAAATTCTTCCTCTAAAAGCATGTTACGTGTTCTCAAGGTAAGATTCAATATATGGATGGAGGTTCTCAATGCTGGCTTTCCAGCTGGTGATGTAGGTCTGTCTGTGAGACGCACAGATTCACAGTCTGCTAAACCTCATCCTGCCTGCATTTCACCACTGCATGGAAGGATTCACATGCTTCATTAATGCTTCGTATGCTTTAACTAAAGCTTCAATCAAGGTGCTTTTAATTTTCCTGTTAATTATTACATAAAAGCTGACAGTTTTTCGGACGTTTGGAAATAGGTTAAACCATTGGTTCCCAAACTCTGGGTCTCATTCAGACCCGGTCGCAAGCGCTGAGCGCTCACAACCGGGTCGATGTTAAGGCCCTGCGCACGCAAGTCCTGTAGCGAGAGAGAAATTCTCTCGCTCCGGAGCTCACTACAAAATGGGCGGCTGTCGATTTTGATCGACAGCTCGCCCCGTTTTGTAGGCGGGGCGGTGGCTGCACAAACGGAGGTGTTCCTGACGGAAAGCCTGCCATTTTGTGGGCGGCCGCACTGACATCAGCAGTGATGTCAGTGGTGGAGCTTCCTGCTTGATCAGAGCAGGACGGTCCCTGGGGCTTGCGGTTGCCAAGACCCAACCTTAGGGTCTCGTCGCAAGCCCCGATGGTCGCGATGGCCTTGACCATCGCGACCATCACCCTGGTCGGTCGCTAAAGGTGTGGGTGGTAACCCACAGCTTAACTAGCGACCAGGAGGCCGCATTAAAAAAAATAAGCGGCCGTCCTCATTCAGAACGAGCGCTCGCTTCTTGCGAGCGCCTCTGATTGAGGGCCTCTGTCCTTAAGGCAACGGTCCAGGTTTTAAGGATATTCATAAATGGTTAAATCAAAAGACTGAGGTACTAAGTAAGTTACCTGTGCCCAAGCATGGTTATCCTTAAAAACCTGGACCATGCAAGCCTACTCCCCAGCTGGGATGACCGGGAGTCTCCCGAAAGTAGTCAAATCTCCCGGCCCTCCCGGAAAAGTAGGCAAATCTCCCGGCCGCCATCATCACCCTGCAACCCTTCGCATCTCCCCGATACCCCCCATCCCAATACATACAGCCCCGCAGTGGGGGGGCAGTGATGCAATTTGCATTGAATCGTGGCCCCGCCCCCTGCTTCACAGTGCCATTAATCTCGACATTGTGAAGAGGGGGCGGGGCCACAATGACACGATTGCGCGGTAACTCCCCCACCCCTAATACTACATCATCGCCGCATCACGCCCCCTTCTACCACGCCCCCCGCAGAGAAGCCTCATTTAGCTCCCTCCTGGAAGGAGGGGGATAAGTATGACCTGGACCGCTAGGGTGCCTCGGGGACAGAGTTTGGGAACCTCTGGGTTAAACCATTTTGAACATGCATACATCCATATAACTATAAAAATTATACATTATCATAAGGTAAAAATGTTTCATACTGTACACAGCTACTATACAAGCGCTGAAAAATAACCAAACTATAAACTGCAGAGTATATTCTTATATATCTCATTTATAATTAGACACAGGTTGATAGCCTATGAATGGGTTTGTATATAAAGCAGTATCCAACTCTCCCTAGTCTATCAGAACAGTTCCAGGTATTAAATATTTATACATGACAATGCCTGTTTTATACTAAATCTCAAATGTACAGTACAATCTTTTTATTCACACCAGTTTTTCCTTAAATAAAAATGTATTGAATATAGTATTTAGAGTGCAAAAAAAAAATTACATTATAACCTAGTTCAGATGTCATGATTGGGATTATATTGCATCAACCTCCACCTAGACAGTACCGCACAGGGTATGCAGTCGGGAAGCCGGCGGACGTAAGCCCAACGGCCGGCTTCCCGACTGCTTTATCCCAGCGAGAGTTAAATGACAGGCGTCTAAATCTAGACGCCTATCATTTTACCAACGCCGGGAGACCGGCACCCGGCATCCCGATCGAAGTGATGCCGGGCGCCGCTGCGGACAGCCGCACGCGGGGGGGACTTGGGGTTAGGCACCCCCCACGGGAGCTTAGGGTTAGGCTAGGGGGAGGGTTAGGCACCCTCGGAGGGGACTTAGGGTTAGGCACCCCGCCGGGGGACTTAGGTTTAGGCGGCGGGGAAGGGGGGGTTAGGTTTAGGCACTGGGGGGGAAGGGTAGGGTTAGGCACCCCTACGGAGGGTTAGGGGGGGCAGGTTAGGTTAGTAAATACTTGCGTCTGGCGGTAATTCATACCGAATCCCCGCACAGTGTATGCTCGGGTTCATGTTGGCAGCCATGCCGTAAAGCTACAGTAGATATCAGACCAGAAGGAGATAGAATTCTGAAATAATTCAGGAGAAAGCACTGGTAAATGTAAATACTGCATATATAAAGAAATACATTTTTTGGAAGCAAAAATTAGGTATAGTTTAACTCATTTGCTATGGAGAAAGAGTAAGGCTCACCATCAGCAATTTTTAAGGTATATGCGGAGAACGAGTCCAACTTGTTGTTCCCACTGGCAGGGGACAATAAAAATGAAATGACCTTCTCCCCACTGGTCCTGATGACCTTTGGGGATTGTGGGTGGCCGCGGAGGAGAAGCAGGAAGTGATATCAATGTGGACATGTGCAACATAATTAAAAAAAAAAGCTTTAGAATGGGAAAATAATTTGAGTCCCCTATATTTTCCCCATAATGGCCCCTAGAAAGATGGGAGCACCCTCATCTGATTGAAGAGAATCTCTTCTTTCAAACCAAGTGCCCTATAAAAGCTAATCACCAGACATTAACCCCATACTACTGGCTTCCAATAATTAAGATACACCCACATTTTAAAGAAGAGAGTTCCCTCTTCAAATGATGTGACCACTCACCAGCTCTTGTCTGGTGGATCACCTGTGATCACTAGACAATAATACTCTGATCTACATAAAAATGACATGTTCCATAGATGGGGGTGGCTCAGTGTGTTATACCATACTGCCCCCAAACACACACATGGGGGCAACTCTTTGACTTGTGATCACTTAGGTCTCCCCTCTATCAAAGACTAAAACATTATAAAGAAAAAAACATCCCATGGATAGGGATCTAATCCCCAGATATCTGCCATTTGTGTCAAATTAAAATGGACCCTCTCATTTAATGCATTAGGCCTTAATAGACTACTATATTATTACTACACCTAGTAAGCATTTACAGTGCCTTGCAAAAGTATTCACCCCCCTTTGCATTTTCATGTTTTGTTGCCTCATAACCTGGAGTTAAAATGGATTGTTTGAAGGTGTGCATCATTTCATTCATAGAACATGCCTACAACTGTGAAGTTGTGTGTTTTTTATATTGTGAATCAAACAACATTTAGGACAACATAACAGAAAACTTCAGCGTGCATACCTATTCACCCCCTAAAGTCAGTACTTTGCCGAGCCACCATTTGGGGCAATTACAGCTGCAAGTCTCTTTGGATAAGTCTCTATGAGCTTGCCACATCTTGCCCCTGGGATTTTTGCCCATTCCTCAAGGCAAAACTGCTCCAGCTCCTTCATGTTGGATGGCTTCCACTTGTGAACAGCAATCTTCAAGTCTGACCACAGATTCTCAATTGGATTGAGATCTGGGCTTTGACTAGGCCATTCCAACACATTTAAATGTTTCCCCTTAAACCACTCGAGTGTTGCGTTAGCAGTATGCTTCGGGTCATTGTCCTGCTAGAAGGTTAACCTCTGTCCCAGTCTCAAATCACTGGCAGACTGAAACGGGTTTTGCTCAAGAATATCCCTGTATTTAGCACCATCCATCTTTCTCTCTACTCAAATCAGTTTCCCAGTCCCTGCTGCTGAATAACATCCTCACAGCTTGATGCTGCCACCACAATGTTTCACTGTGGGGATGGTGTTCTTGGGGTGATGGGATGTGTTGGGTTTGCGCCAGACATAGCGTTTTCCTTGGTGGCCGAAAAGTTCAATTTTGGTCTCATCTGACCAGAGCACCTTCCTCCATACATTTGGGCAGTTGCCCATATGCCTTTTGGCAAACTCAAATCATGTCTTCTTATTTTTATCACTGAGTAATGTTTTTTTTCTGGCCACTCTTCCATAAAGCCCAGCTCTATGGAGTGTACGGCTTATTGTGGTCAAATGCACAGATACACCAGTCTCTGCTGTGGAACTCTGCAGCTCCTTCAGGATTACCTTTGGTCTCTGTGCTGCCTCTCTGAGTAATGCCCTCCTAGCCCAGTCTGTGAGTTTTGGTGGGCGGCCCTCTCTTGGCAGGTTTGTTGTGGTACCATGTTCTTTCCATTTGGTGATGATAGATTTGATGGTGCTCTGGGGGATCATCAAAGATTTGGATATTTTTTATAACCCAACCCAGAATTGTACTTCTCAACAACTTTGTCCCTGACTTGTTTGGAGAGCTCCTTGGTCTTCATGGTGTGATACCTCTTGCTTAGTGGTGTTGCAGTCTCTGGGACCTTTCAGAAAAGGTGTGTTTATACTAACAGATAATGTGACACTTAGATTTTACACAGGTGGACTTCATTTCTCTAATTATGTGACTTCTGATGGTAATTGGTTGCACCAGAACTTTTGATGGGCTTCATAGTAAAGGGGGTGATTACATATGCACATTCCAATTTTCAGAATTTTATTTATAAAGATTCTTTATATATATAATATATATAATTTCTCATTTCACTTCACAAAATTAGACTATTTTGTGCAGATCCATCGCATAAATTTCAGATAAAAAAAATAATAATTACAGGTTGTAATGTAACATAAAAGGTAAAAAGCCAAGGGGGTGAATACTTTTGCAAGGCACTGTAAATTGAGACGAAAATGAAAATGCATTTTTAACTGCAGGTTTTGGTATGGAAACCTCTGCATAGAATCCTGCTATTTGCTATTTTGAAAACGTGGATTACAGCCAAAGCAAAAATTAGAAAGTATTTCTTTGTGGCGTTAATAAACAAAAATTAAATAAAAAATAATCACATTTGTTTTTTTACTGTAGTTCACTTTCTTGAAATTCAATAAATATAATTTTTTTGGCCATTTTTTTATTTAACTGTATTTGACAAGTTAGATGGAGCAAAGGCCCTCATTCAGAGCCGCTCATTAGCGGCTGTACGCTCGTTCCGAGCGATGTTTGCACATCTGCGCATGCGTACGGTTTTTAGTACGCATGCGCGAACCAGTCAGTGCGGCCGAAAATCGTTTGTACGCTATATAGCGAGTGCCTGCTATTTTGAGTGACAGAATGAGGCGTATGTGGGTGGTAACAGGGGAAGGTGCTTGAAAATGGGGAGTGGAGATCCGTACGCAGGCGTGCTTAAAGGTCAAAACGGGCGTTTTATGGGTGTGTATATTTAAAACAGCAGCGTCATTGACCACGTCACTGGGTTATTTTAGAGCCAGAACTGCTCGCAAATTTGTGGTAGCAAACACCAACCACAAGAATAGCGAGCAGTTCATACGCTGGTCGATGTACTCGATTAATCTAATAAATAGCGGACATGACGTATGGTGCGAGCGGCCAGGGGGCGTTTTTAACAAATAAACGAGCGTATGTTTTGCTCGTTCGTTCAGACTTAGAGGTGTGAACAGACTGCAATGTGCGTACGGATCATTTGAATAACAACCCCTTGTTTTTGAACGAACGACCGCAAATAGCAAACGGCTCTGAATCAGGCCCAAAGTTCTCTGTACAAAACAAGGTATAAGTGGTGTGAGTTGAAGGGGTTAATCGCTTGTGTGTATTGTACCCATTTTCACCTGAGGTTTACATATTACCATGCTCCGCTACATATTCTGTAGATCAGGGTGTCATTACTTCGTCATCGTCTCACCAAGGGTTCTCCATCTGTCATATGTGGAAAGAGCAAGAAGAAGAGAAATTAACATTCTCAAGAGAAATAGGTCACACAGTTCTTATGGAAGGTCTATTATCCTTATAAGTCCTGGATTTTTCTGGGTTTTTTTTATTTAGAGTTTTTAGTTGTACATGAATTGATAACATCTATATTTTTCCTTTAATATTTCAGGTTGTCATTGAAAGTTTCAGAACACTCTCAGCCATGCTCACAGTCCGGAGATTTTCGTTCTACTAGAGAAGCTACAAAGGACCGCTGTAATAATGACTAGAAAATACATTATATGTCATTCCTGTAACTCTGGCCTTTTTCTTGCATTCACTCTTTAAAGATGTATCTGGTTCAATGACTGGTTTCTCCTACTTATGTTTATGTTCACCTTGGTTTAGCTTCACTGTTCACTTTTTCCTTTATAAATTCAAGTTTTTAAGACCGATTTAAAGAATATATATATATATATCACAAGGAAAACTCAACAATGATTCACTTTTTGATATGGTTTTCCCCATGTGCAGTGTAACATGAACAGACTGATTTGTGCATGCACTAAAGGCTTTTTACTAAAAGATTACAAGTTATCTTCAAATGACACGCACAATTTACTGTCACATGCTTCACCATAAGTCTTGGGTATGTCCCTCCAATAAAATGTATTTATATTATATTCTGCGTTGTAATATCGTAATTGGTTTCTGTGCAATTTGTTTTTCTTTTGCGATCTGGCAGAGTAATTACTTTGTAGAGTGAATTTGTTCATATGGAACAGATAATATGCTGTATAGCTGTCAAACTCAGTTGAAGTGCGCGTTTTAAAATTAATTTACAGTGTAATAGAGATGGAATGGAATATGGGAATCAGTTGATGTTACTGTGGCTGTGTCACGTTAATATGGCATATAAGCAACCTAAATTGGAATCAGGGAGAACCCATATAGGTAGAGCACAGCGGTCAGACGTTCTAAATGGCAGGTATAGAGTAGACAGAACAGGTAGTCCTGAAGAAAGATATTGAATATAGAAATAAACGCCATGCACAGCAGGAATTAACTAAAAGCACAGCAGCGTAATAGCATGGTCAAAGCACAGGCTGTTTTCCCTTGCCTGGATACTAGAGCTTAAGTAGGAGAATAGTCAGAGACACAGCAGCCAGATCAGTGCATGAAAATCAGAGAGCGATAATCACAGCTTGAAGTAAGGGCTTTGTGTGGGTGTTATTAAAAGTAACTGAAACGTTTTCAAGCAGCAGGTTGTCCTGTTTTTTTTAATATACCTACATAAGTCCCGTGAGTACTGCAGCCATCCACTGCTGCATCATCTTCTCATTGCTGGAGGCACCTGGGCATCTATTTACCCCTAGACTGACTGTGTGTATGTGTGTATACATATATATTAGGGATGTGCGCCGACCCCCATGTTTTGGTTTTGGATCTGGATCTCCCCTGGTTTTGGATCTGGATTGGTTTTCCCAAAACCTCACCTCCGTGTTTTGTTTTCGTGTTTTTGGTTTTGGATCTGGATCTGCCCTGGTTTTGGATCTGGATCTCCCCTGGTTTTGGATCTGGATTGGTTTTCCCAAAACCTCACCTCCGTGTTTTGTTTTCGTGTTTTTGGTTTTGGATCTGGATTTTTTTCTTAAAAAAAAAACAGCTAAAATCACAAACTGGGCCTTCTTTTGTTCGTACAGTATTAATAACCTTAAGAACATTTATTTCCACTCGTTTCCAGTCAATTTTAACCACCTCACAGCTCACAATATTGATTTTTCATCTAGTTAAAGGGCCAAAAAGTTTTGAGCCAGCTTGCTGGCTCAAAACTGCTTGATATAATTATTAATAGAGTTGAAGAAGGCACCTGTGCTGAAACGCATTGGAGACCCCCAGACACCTACCCATCTTGAACCCACCTGCATCTACATCTGCCCCAATCCGGGCACCTGAACGGCAGCAACGGCGCTTAACCGGACACTGGTCCCCACTCACAGTGCACGCCCCCCACCGCGGCATTATACCAGACTTTGAGAAGAACTGATCCCACACCAACGGACCAGGTCACCTACCGGTAGGTCAACACCCATTCTCCTCACCAGTACGGGACGCCGCAAAGTGGGAGCACCCCTGATCACATCAAACAGGGCATCCCAGTTCAGAAGTCTGTCTACCATAGGTCCAGCAGGGAAGCATGCAGTAGTCAGGACCGCATGTCAAGGAGCCCCCTGAAAGGGTTGACCCTACTCCCCACACTGTGGTTACGCCCTGTCACCCCAAATCACCAACAACTGGGCAGTGTGTGCTGCCATGAACCATCTAAGAGACATTTATCTTCCAGGAGCACTGTGCCTCCTACTGAGCAACTACCACCCTCTATGTGCACACACAGATACAAATAAACTTATTTGTTTCTTCCACCATCCATCCAACCTCAAGTATCTCTGTTCTACCACAACACATCCACCACAACACACAGCCATCTGCTCCCCCCAACCTCCCCCCGTTTTTCTCCCTCCTCCCTCTCCCCACCAATGCGCGCACACACACACACACACACACACACACACACACACACACACACACACACACACAACCAAGGAGCTCACGTACCCTTCAATCTTATCATTAATAGAGTTGAGGACTGTGCAAAGATGATGGTTGGGATACCCTTGAGGATTGAAGAATTGATAGTTGGTGCAGCCCCTGGCTGTCAAATTGATAATAAATTAATAAAAAAAGTAAAAAACAATTCATTGGGTGCGGCCCTTGGCTGAATAATTAATAAAAAGAAATTCACTGAATTGATAATAAATTCATTAAAAAACAATTAATTGGTGCAGCCTCGGGCTGAATGAATAATAATAATTTTATTTAAAAAAAGTAAAAAACAATTGGGTGCAGCCCCTGGCTGAATAATTAATAAAAATAAATTCATTGGTTTAGCCCCTGGCTGTAAAATTGATAATAAATGAATTTAAAAACAAATCATTGGTTCCTAAACCAACCATAACATTAACTTAAAATGTCAGGCAGCAATGCCCCAACCAGCCCATAATTGAAAGGAAAAAGATGCAAGATGGAATAGTCCTTGGGCCCTCCCACCCATCCTTATGTTGTATACAAATTGTGGCTGAAATGATTGGTTTGTTTGGACCCCCATAAAACAAGCTGCCAATGTGATATGGACATGGAAATTAAAATGATCTCATACACAAACTGGCTTTACATTCCTAGTTGTCGTCGTTCTTGTCATCCCCATCAGTGTGTACATCCTCTTCTTAACACAATATTAATTCATCCCGCTGGAATCTACCATAGGCGCCTCTGTAATTTTTTGATGTAATTGTTGGTAGAGGTCTTCCTCGTGGAATTTGTAATTCATTTTAATGAACATCATCTTTTCCACATTTTGAGGAAGTAACCTCCTACACCGATCACTGACAAGGTTGCCAGCTGCACTGAAAACTCTTTCAGAGTACACACTGGAGGGTGGGCAACTTAAGCAATGCAAAGCCAATTTGTGTATGGGCCTCCAAAATGCCTCTTTATCCTGCCAGTACTGAAAGGGACTGTCTGACATGCCTATTATCTCTGAAATAGTCCTCCACCATTCTGTGAATGGAGACCGTATCACACATAGTCACAGTAGAAGACATGTCACTAGTAGGCAGTTCTCTCAGGCCTGACCAGATGTCATTTTTTGGTGAACGATCTGCATGACCAGCAGGCACTCTGTAAGGAAAATTGAGTCTTTTCCTGGCAGCTGCAGAAACTGAAGGAGGAGATGATGGTGTTTCACGTGCAGCTGCAGCTGACAATTTTTTTTACCAACATCTCTTTGCACAGTTTTAGATTTCGGTTTGTTGGAAAAAAAACTCACAAGGTAGGACTTAAACCTAGGATCCAGAATGGTCGCCAAAATATATTTTTCAGATTTCAATAGATTGACGACTCTTGGATCCTGGTGAAGTGAATCAAGGGCTTGATCCACCAGTCTGACATACATTGTGCAATTGCTCCGTTTCACCTCCTCCTTCAGTTTCTCCAGCTGTTTTTGCAAAAGTCTGATGAAGGGAATGACCTGACTCAAGCTGGCAGTGTCTGAACTAACTTCACATGTGGCAAGTTCAAAGGGTTTGAGAACCTTGCACAACACGGAAATTATTCTCCAATGCGCTTGAGTAAGGTGCATTCCCCCTCCACGGCCTTTTTCATAGTCCATTGCATAGGCCAGGATGGCCTTTTGCTGTTCCTCCATCCGCTGAAGCATATAGAGGGTAGAATTCCACCGAGTTACTACCTCTTACTTCAGCTTATGGAATGGCAAATTTAACAGTACCTGCTGGTCATGCAATCTTCAACAAGCGGTCGCCGAATGTCTAAAATGTCCGGATATTTTGTGGGGCACGGAGAGCATCTCCTGCATGAACGTGTCAGTTTTGAAAAGACGTTGCATCACCAAATGAATTGTGTGAGCAAAACATGGGACGTGTTGGAATTCGCCCAGATTTAATGCTCTCACAATATTGGTGGCATTGTCCGAAATCACAAATCCCAAGGAGAGTCCAAGTGGGGTAAGCCATTTAGCATTGATTTCCCTGAGTTTTTCTAAGAGGTTCTCAGCGGTATGCCTCTTAATGAAACCAGTTATATAAAGAGTAGCCTGCCTCTGTATCAGCTGTCTTTTGGTAGATGTTGCTGCTTCTGTTGCTGTTGTAGGCAATACACCTACCCAGTGGGCTGTCAGTCATGTAATCCTTAGTTTGCCCTGTCCCACTTGTCCCCACTGTCCACTTGACCACTGATATGTGGACAACGGCATTTCTGAGGACATTAATACGTTTTTTTGTTTTTTTTTATAATATTCTTGTAAAGATTTGGAATTGCTGTTCTAGCGAAGTGGACTCTAGAAGGGATCTGGTAGCGAGGACACATGACCTCAATTAACTGTTGAAACCCCACTGCGGTAATGGCAGATACTGGACGCACATCTAATACCAGCATAGCTGTTATGGCGTCAGTAATCCGCTGTGCAACTGTGTGATTGCTGTCATACTTGGTTGACCTTGCAAATGATTGTTTGACAGTTAATTGTTTTTTGGAGGATACACTACAAGTAGTCTTCCTCCTGGTCCCCTTCTGGGATGAAGATAGACTCACAGCAACAGCAGCAGCAACAGGCGTAGTCATCAAGGATCCTTCTGAGGAATCACTGATGGGAGAGGAGTCAATCATACTTCGAATACCAACATTGGATGCAGCAGGACTACTCCCGATGACGAATGAGGATGTTGATGATGCAGGTGTTCCTGTTGGAGATTGAAGGCGCTTGGATCTCACAGAGAGCGAGCAGGTTGGTGATACAGGACTTGTTACTTTTTGAGTTTTGGAACTTGGCGCCAAACACTTTGATATTTGATGAATGCGCTCCATGTGACGTAACAAGGAGGAGGTTCCTAGGTGGTTTAGGTCCCTCCCTCTACTCACTCTTGCATGGCAACGGTCACATATGGCTTGACAACTGTTTTCCGGATCTGGGTGGAAATAATTCCACACGTGAGAAGTAAATTTTTTTGTCTTTTGCCACGGTATGACAACAGTGGGCTTTGGCTTTTTCAATCCATGGGCAAAAGCTGTTGCCTTACTTACACAAAGGACATCCTCGGCATCAACATCCTCATCACCAACATCTTCATCATCAACATCCTCATCATCCTTAGCGCCTTCAACTACCAAATATCCTCCTCCACCATGTGCAATTCTACAGAAGCATCCTCAATGACTACATCTGCAAGATGTTGACTGCCTTTCCCTACATTTACAGAGGGCACATAAATGTTGGAACTTGGAGGATCCTCCCGTACACTATTTAGGTGTGGCTCGCACATGGCAACCGCGGATACACTTGCACTCTCCTCTGGGATTTGTGATTTCGATTTCTCAGGGCACACAGTTGGTTATTCCGGAGCTGTCTTAACAACTTTCACATTTTTAATTGGACCACCACCACTACTACTACTACAAGCAGAAGGGCTATCAGAATCGGCAGTCTTCATAAAGAAAGGCTAAAGCCTTATCCTTTCCTTGCCACTTCGTGTAGTGAATGGCATATTGCCAATTTTTTTGTTTATCTAAAGGCAAATATCTTTTCAATTTTTTTTTCTTAACTTCAGTAAAACTTGCTTTACCATATCGATGGCGTGACTTAAGCCCTGGGGCATGGTCTTCATAGAGGACGAGGAAGTTAACGGCCTTGCACTGCTGGCGGCAGCTACAACATGTGGTTCTTGGCCTTGCTCTCCTGTCATGTGACAGCCCTCCATATTTTCAGTCTTGAAGCAGTATCACAAGCACCAGTAGTGTAGCCAAGGTGGGGTTACAAAAGTTCACACACGTGCAGTCGTGCGCACACACAAAATTATTAGACAAAAAAAAGACAATTGATTTTTAATTTTTTTTATGCTCCAGAACTTGGGCCCAGAGCAGCGATTTATCACGACTGGAGTCGGGCAGCACTAAGTCGCAACTTGCGTTGCTGGCTGGATCTTGTGCGGTTAAGCCTAACACGCTCGCGCGCAAACACACACAGAAAAATATTACACTAAAAGACACACAGATAGACGCAGCACCAGCCCAGATGTATTCTGCACCAGCCCAGATGGACACAGCAGACAGCAGAGCACCAGCCCAGAATGGATCAGCACTGCAGCACCAGCGCAGGACACAGCAGACAGCAGAGCACCAGCCCAGAATGGATCAGCACTGCAGCACCAGCCCAGCACACAGCAGACAGCACAGCACACAGCACCATTCTCCCAGCCCTACACTACCCACCCTCCCTGTTCAGTCTCCACAGCCGGAGTGAAATGGCGTCCGCCGCGTGGTCCCTATATACTACATTGATCGCGAACCGCGAGATTTCCGACTCTATGGTTTTGCCTCGGTTTCGAGTCAGGTGGGAAACTCCGAGCTTGCTTGGATCCGACTCGGATCTGCAAAATTGTGTATGTATGTGTGTGTGTATATATATATATGTGTGTGTGTGTGTGTGTGTGTGTGTGTGTGTGTGTGTGTATATATGTGTGTATATATATATATATATATATATATATATATATATTCATACACATATATAAATCTACAGGCATTTGAAGGGAAAAAGACAAAATCAGTAAATATACACCCTTCCATATTTATTTGCATTGTTCATTTAAGTAGTAGAAATAAAATTACCCTGAAATCTTCATGCAGTTCTCCAATCTGCTAAAGCGTGTCCTGGAATTGAGCCCCTCTCCCATCCCTGACACAAAGGCTATCAATGCCACGACAGAGACAGGACAGACCAGGAGAGACCTTGTATCGCCGACATAGGTAAGTATTGGGGTTAAGATGACTGTCACTCGGCATATGCTGGGTCAATATTACCTGTACTGTACCTAATATTTGTACAACCTAGTTTTAATAGTGATTGAAATAGCAATTTCCCTTGCATAGGATAGATAATTACATTTTCCTGAGCAAGGGATAGACTTGTCTGCTAGGAGGAAATCCCTAAAGACATCACATTATGACATCACTAGACTCTTAACTGCAAAAGAGAAGCACCTCAGGGTTTGAACATTGTTTGTACTGACCTCTGCACAGGAACTGTTGTTAGGCCCAACCAGTCAAAATCAAAAATATTGTAATATTGACACAGTAATAACACCCAAGTGTCTAATAACAGTTCCTGTGAAGAGGTCAGTACTTTGGCACTTTTGTCAGTGATGTCTGTGGTCATAGACCGCTATATTAATGTTAGTGCGTGGATGAGAAGGAGGAAAACTGTTCTGCACTGTGCAGAATGAATTTCCTCTTTACACCCCGGGGCGGGGGGTATTGGAGGAAGATGGCACAGGATGCGAACAAGTCAGTAAAACCCCAGCTGGCTACAGTCGTATCTTGCACCAGTTAAGTGGTTAAGAATGTAAATTTGCACTGTGGCATCTCCAGTTATGACTTTTTTTGTAAACATCATAATGCATGTAGATGTTAAGGTAAATGTGGGGACAATCTAATATGATGAGGCAATTCACACATTCTATATTCATAATCACAGTCGAACAGGCAGTCCCAGGGGGAGGGGTCTTCTTCCCCCTGGGACTACCAGTCCAGACTGTGATAGGAGTGAGCGCTTCCCATGGGAAGCCACTCCCCCTGCTATTATGGGAATTTTGACAAACTTCTAGGGGCTGCAGCTGATGCAGTTTCTTGAAACCAGCCAATTTGCTAAATTGTGCCCATGCGCGGGATTGTGTTCCTTGGCATGAACACAATTACAGACACCCCCTGCCAGAGATGTAATGAGCTGCAACTGGTTTTAAGGGAACTGCATGAACAGGAATGTATCACAGTGGTTTGCATTGCCTTGGATTGCTAGGCCTCCATGTGCTCTAGTGTCCTCCCCAATAGAGCCCTCAATAAATTCTTATTTGCTCAGTGTTACATAATTAATTGGTGCTAGATAAATAAATCATATGAAAAGCAATAGTACGATTATTTTTAGCCAAGAAGGTCTACAACAGTATCAAGTGAGTGCTGAGGCCTAGTTAGTACTACAACAGTAAAAAGTGGGTGCTGAGGCCAGTTAGTACTATGGCAGTAAGAAGTGGGTGCTGAGGCCTAGTTAGTACTACAACAGTATCAAGCGAGTGCTGAGGCCTAGTTAGTACTACAACCGTATCAAGCGAGTGCTGAAGGCTAGTTAGTACTACAATAGTAACAAGTGGGTGCTGAGGCCTAGTTAGTACTACCCCAAGTCAAAGTGAGTGCTGAGGCCTAGTTAGTACTGCAAAAGTAAAAAGTGGGTGCTGAGGCCTAGTTAGTACTACAACAGTAACAAGTCGGTGCTGAGACCTAGTTAGTACTACAACAGTATCAAGTGGGTGCTGAGACCTAGTTAGTACTACAACAGTATCAAGTGGGTGCTGAGGCCTAATTAGTACTACAACAGTATCAAGTGCTTGCTGAGGCCTAGTTAGTACTACAACAGTATCAAGTGAGTGCTGAGGTCTAGTTAGTACTACAACAGTAACAAGTGGGTGCTGAGGCCTAGTTAGTACTACAACAGTATCAAGTGCTTGCTGAGGTCTAGTTAGTACTACAACAGTAACAAGTGGGTGCTGAGGCCTAGTTAGTACTACAACAGTATCAAGTGGGTGCTGAGGCCTAGTTAGTACTACAACAGTAACAAGTGGGTGCTGAGGTCTAGTTAGTACTACAACAGTAACAAGTGGATGCTGCCTAGTTAGTACTACAACAGTAACAAGTGGGTGCTGAGGTCTAGTTAGTACTACAACAGTAACAAGTGGATGCTGCCTAGTTAGTACTACAACAGTAACAAGTGGGTGCTGAGGTCTAGTTAGTACTACAACAGTAACAAGTGGATGCTGAGGCCTAGTTAGTACTACAACAGTATCAAGTGGATGCTGAGGTCTAGTTAGTACTACAACAGTAACAAGTGGATGCTGAGGTCTAGTTAGTACTACAACAGTAACAAGTGGATGCTGAGGTCTAGTTAGTACTACAACAGTAACAAGTGGATGCTGAGGCCTAGTTAGTACTACAACAGTAACAAGTGGATGCTGAGGTCTAGTTAGTACTACAACAGTAACAAGTGGATGCTGAGGCATACTTGCCAACTTTTATTTGACTCTCCCCGGCAAAAGCCCGGGGAGGAGAAGCAGGAGGGTGGCGATGGGGAGTGGGGCCTGATTTGCATCGTTAATCCCCACCCCCTCGTGGTAAATTG
This sequence comes from Taudactylus pleione, assembly GCA_031769625.1. Lineage (NCBI taxonomy): Eukaryota > Metazoa > Chordata > Amphibia > Anura > Myobatrachidae > Taudactylus > Taudactylus pleione. The sequence goes on from JAUIMM010000183.1 coordinate 4,959,821, forward strand.
CCGCAAATTTAAATAGCGGGTAGGGCCAATTGACGTGATTCGTGAAGAATCTCATCATTAAGCCCCGTTCCCTAAACAGAGACACACGATTGCCGTCGAAATTCTCCCCATTCTGCCCACTTCACTAGAATGTGGGCAGGAATGCGGGAGAAATGCCTACTCTACTGGGGGTGCGGGGGGGTTACCCGAAAAATCGGGAGCCTCCCACGACATCCGGGAGAGTAGGCATGGATGGGGCTTAGTTACTACTACAGTAACAAGTGGGTGCTGAGGCCCAGTAAGTACTACAACAGTAACAAGTTGGTGCTGAGGCCTAGTTAGTACTACAACAGTATCAAGTGCTTGCTGAGGTCTAGTTAGTACTACAACAGTAACAAGTGGGTGCTGAGGCCTAGTTAGTACTACAACAGTATCAAGTGGGTGCTGAGGCCTAGTTAGTACTACAACAGTAACAAGTGGGTGCTGAGGCCTAGTTAGTACTACAACAGTATCAAGTGCTTGCTGAGGTCTAGTTAGTACTACAACAGTAACAAGTGGGTGCTGAGGCCTAGTTAGTACTACAACAGTATCAAGTGGGTGCTGAGGCCTAGTTAGTACTACAACAGTAACAAGTGGGTGCTGAGGTCTAGTTAGTACTACAACAGTAACAAGTGGATGCTGCCTAGTTAGTACTACAACAGTAACAAGTGGGTGCTGAGGTCTAGTTAGTACTACAACAGTAACAAGTGGATGCTGCCTAGTTAGTACTACAACAGTAACAAGTGGGTGCTGAGGTCTAGTTAGTACTACAACAGTAACAAGTGGATGCTGAGGCCTAGTTAGTACTACAACAGTATCAAGTGGATGCTGAGGTCTAGTTAGTACTACAACAGTAACAAGTGGATGCTGAGGTCTAGTTAGTACTACAACAGTAACAAGTGGATGCTGAGGCCTAGTTAGTACTACAACAGTAACAAGTGGATGCTGAGGTCTAGTTAGTACTACAACAGTAACAAGTGGATGCTGAGGCATACTTGCCAACTTTTATTTGACTCTCCCCGGCAAAAGCCCGGGGAGGAGAAGCAGGAGGGTGGCGATGGGGAGTGGGGCCTGATTTGCATCGTTAATCCCCACCCCCTCGTGGTAAATTGCCGCAAATTTAAATAGCGGGTAGGGCCAATTGACGTGATTCGTGAAGAATCTCATCATTAAGCCCCGTTCCCTAAACAGAGACACACAATTGCCGTCGAAATTCTCCCCATTCTGCCCACTTCACTAGAATGTGGGCAGGAATGCGGGAGAAATGCCTACTCTACTGGGGGTGCGGGGGGGTTACCCGAAAAATCGGGAGCCTCCCACGACATCCGGGAGAGTAGGCATGGATGGGGCTTAGTTACTACTACAGTAACAAGTGGGTGCTGAGGCCCAGTAAGTACTACAACAGTAACAAGTTGGTGCTGAGGCCTAGTTAGTACTACAACAGTATCAAGTGGGTACTGAGGCCTAGTTAGTACTACAACAGTAACAAGTGCATAGGCAAACACAGGGGGCTTTCCGGTTGCCTGGAAACCCCCCCTCCCCAGCCCACACCATGATGACCACAATAGAAATAGCATATAATACTAGAGTTGCATGTTTTTAAGAGACCCTCAGTGTCACAAATTAAATAATTAGCACCACTTATTGATCTTTTAAAATGTGTGAGCCAGTAATGAATACATTTGTGCACCAACTAGGAGATCTGAAAAACATGCACTGTTAGGGGTGCACTGATATAGACCACCTATAGAGTTAATTAGTAATACTGTATAATAATAAGCTAGCCAGTACATAAAGAGACCAATCTGTACATATATCTCCATGGCAGGGCAAGGTACTTTTTCTGCCCCCCAGATACCTGAACTTGCTGAAATGATCTGGAATGGAGCCCATATCTAAAATAAAAAAGATTCAGCTCAGGCAAGAAGGCCCTAGTGCCACATATAATGGAATACTGTGATTGTTGGTCCTGTATATGTTAGAATTATTACATATACTATACTTTGTATGATGTATATTATAGCTGGGTAATTGCTTACTATGCTCTCTTCATGGACTGGCCACACTTGCTTTAAAATCAAGCATTTGGAACCCCCCCCCCCTCTAGAAATCCTGCATTTGCCACTGAAGTGGGTGCTGAGGCCCAGCTAGTACTACAAGAGCAACAAGTTGGTGCTCAGGCCCAGCTAGGGTATGCAATCGGGAAGCCGGCTGACATTATGCCGACAGCCGGCTTCCCGACTGTCATATCCCGGCGAGGGTGAAATGACCGGCGTCTAGTTGTAGACGCCGCTCTTTTTACCGACTCCGGGAGACTGGTGTCTGGCATCCCGATCGAAGTGATGCCGGGCGCCACTGCAGACAGCCGCGGGGGGGGAGGGTTAGGTTTAGGGCTCCCGGGGGGTAGTTAGGGTTAGGCACCTCCCGAGGGACTTAGGTTTGGGTGGCGGGGAAGGGGGGGGATTAGGGTTAGGCACTGGGGGGAAGGTTAGTGTTAGGCACCCCTAAGGAGGGTTAGGATTAGGGGTTAGGTTAGTTCATACTTACCTGGTGTTGATATTAAAATGAACCTCTATATACCCCTGCCTGTACCTTCTACAATCCTACCTATAAACCTCTAAGGATGACGCTTAATTTGCATACGCAGTCATACAGTAAATAGAAACTCCAGACTTAGAACATGTGGTTCTAAAGAACAAAGTATTATTCAAGTAAAAAGTACAGTCAGTTACACGCTATTGATCCAGACACAATTAGACGCAAAGGAATTATACAGACCCCCAAGTACAGTATACATACGCCGCGCTTCTGGACCCGGTGATAGGCATCAGCAAGAGACCCCATCGTCATTCAGCATTCAGCATTCAGCAAGAAGACTAAAGACCCAGTTTTTGAGCACACATGTTTATACCCCCCCAGAATAGACAGGACAATAGAGAAGGTTCTTGCTTATGCCATTGGTTCCCAGGGGAGAAGCATATGTTACAGTGCTTTTAACAGGCTGGTTCAAATAGACTCGCCCAGTCTCTAACAACTGAGGGTCTTTTCCCTCCCGCCTCCCATGCTGCATCCTAACAGTTGTTCCTAAAATATACATTTTGTTGCTTGCAGGCTCTGCGATCCATAACTCAAGAATGCATGATGCGATCTCCACACCGATAGGACCAGAATTCTGTAAAAAGAGTACGCATCAGTACAAGACCAAACACGACTTGTTTAGCATGTATAATACCTTAGTTATCAAATATCTTTATTTCTCAGCATTTAAACTAACTGAACCAACTTAAATCAAACACTTTAAAGCTTATTAAATCTTATGTGTGAATATGTAATGTGTGAGTATTTGGGTTTGATATAAGGATGCTAGTTATTAATGAGTGAGATTTAAGTGCATCATTTCTCATACACGAAGTGAACATCCAGCAGTATGGATTGCTGAGCATGGTAGTTCCACATGCCCTCTGTCAGCAGGCCCCCACCTTTCATGTGTTCAAAGGAAAAAGCTCTTTTGTTCTCCCAGACTCTTGTGTGAACTGTGTTACCAAACCAAGCTGTGAAGTTGGGGCCATCCTGTCTGGGTGTGGGGCTAAGACCTGTTTAGGATTCAGACAAATCCAATTGTGTAGATCAATGCCTGGATTATATTACAATTGCCACAACTATACTTTGTCTGCATCCAGGGATTCCCAATTTGTATGTAAAAATACCCATTGTCTATTCTATTTACTTTTACTCAGGAAGCTTGTTTTTCCAGTTGCCCTTGGTAGATTAACAAAAACATTGCCATCTGTTCTTAGCTCCTGAGTTGTAACTTAAAGTGATGCTGGTCACAAAATGGCGTCTTGCAGATTCTTGTTTCTAAAATGGAGTCTAGCTGCCACTTGCAAGATGGCGTCGCGCACGCTTCAATTTTAAACTGATCTTTTCTCAGCCAATAATCCAGTTTTGACACTGGGAACCATCGGTATTTTCAGCCTTGTCGGCCTGCCGCTGTCGGGATTTGAACCGCGGACATAATTAGTATGTAATGCTACAACAGTAACAAGTGGGTGCTGAGGCCCAGTTAGTGCTACAACAGTAACAAGTGGCTGCTGAGGCCTAGTTAGTAGTACAATAGCTCACTTGGAAGGAAAATGCTACTAGAATTAGGTTTATTAGATGACGTATAAGGGTTTCCCGATGTGCTGTTATCTTCATAATTCTTTCATTACAGAACTCTCACAGGATATATTGTATACTGTAGCTGCAATACATTGCTAGAATTTCCCGTTCCATTTTTAAATTAATTTTCAGACATTCTGCAAATCCTTCAATAAATAATACAAGCAAAAGTTTCAGCACTTTACTTATTTATGTGTGTGTGTGTGTGTATATATATATATATATATATATATATATATATATATATATATATATATTTCCCAACCTCATGCACAGGAAATTGATTTAATGGGATTTTTAGATATTTTAGATCACAGGTTCTCAAACTCTGTCCTCAGGACCCCAAACAGTGCATGTTTTGCAGGTCTCTTCACATAATTACTAGTGAAACTGTAAGCTGCACCTGTGGATCTTTTAAAACATGTCAGTGATTAATGAATGAGGACCGAGTTGGGCTATACCATTCCAAGCAACCAGTCCGTCAAGAACAGCAATTCCATAATTCAAACTAATAGATAACCCCATCTGTGCCATAACTCTCTCACAACCTGGGCGCTTATGTGCCACCGGGCTTATTCGGCCGCCATTAAACTACAAGAACTCATACATATATGTCTAGAAATGTTATTAGTAACTATTGTATTTAAGACAATGTGTATTTTAAGTAGAGTTCTGTTGAAATGTAATGATATTTCTACAATCTATGCAAACCTCATAGGTCTAAATTTTCAGCCTTCTACATTACACTAATTTCCCCCAAAGTCACACAATGCTGGAAGAAATATTAATATGCATCTGTGGATGTTTCCTTTTGGGAGAAGAGGCACCAGTAAAGGTAAAACACATTTGCAATTTAAAAATCTGAATAACGGGGGAAAAGAGGGAACAGCTCAACAAACACCACATCATACTTTATGAAAAATATAATCATCTTCTATTGATGAGTTCAACTATATTAGCGATCTTATTATTGAGTTAAATTGCTTATAATCAATGTACAGACTATAGCTGGGTATGGTATAACAAGTAATAAATCACTGTACTTTAGCACATTCAGAGCTCCATTAATGAGACCGGCAGAAAAGAACATTGATTGAGTACAGTTTCCCCAAGGAGAGAAGCTGTTTCGTTTCTTCATTTAAGTGGACAATGTCATGAAATAAATTAATATAAAATGTAATACCTGGTAAAAAAATTTAATGTTAGTGGTTTTTAGGTCTATTTAGCAAGGGCAAACATGGCTTTTTCCTATTTATCAAAGCCCCCTTCTGGTAAAGGCTTTTGCCGGCTATTGTAAGTGTTAACCTTAATTGGAGGCACTCTGTGATGGGGAAACCTCTATCTGATTGCTTACACCATTATAAAATGGCATTATCTGGGGGTACCCACAGGAAAAAAGTGCCCATTTATGAATATAAAGTATTTACAAATTTTTTATTTTACAGCTTTTATTTACATTTCTGTCTGTAATAAAAATTTTTTTATTATTTTTAAATGGAATCTGGACGTAGATGTTACAATTTCAGTGAGAAAGGAGGAGTCCGTAAACTGGCTTCCGTATGTGCTCTTCAGCATCAAACTGGCCTGGCAAGTTGCCCCAGTGACTTTTTTTTAATTTTTAATAAATTGCGGTATGGCCAATACCAGACTGGCATGTCGGGGAGGAATAATTCCCCAGTGGGCCCCACTGCTTCAAGACTCTGGACCTCTCTGTTATACCCCTTTTACACCAGAGCAACAACCTGGATTATTGCTGGGTCTACCTGGGTTGCAGCTGAGTGTAAAAGGGTCCCTGATAAATAACCTGGGTCAAGTGACCCGGCAATCCAACCCAGGTAGCTACCAGGGTCGGACCCAGGATTGACCTGGGTAATGGTGCAGTGTAAACGGTGCAACCCGGGCTATCCAACCTGGGTCATGCCTAAAATTAGCTGATTGGTGGTTGTGGAGCAGTCACCTCCCACTTTTTGTGCCCTCACAAGTTTAGCAGGGCAGACACAGGTTCAGTGTGAACGGGGCTGGGTTATTCCTGTGGGAATAACCCAGATCGCTGGTGCTGTGTAAACGGTGTCTGACCTGGGTTGGAACCATCTATGAAAACCCAGGTCGGATCTGGGTTTTTGGTGTAAAAGAGGTATTTGGTGGTAGGGCTTAGCTGGCCGTGATCAGGTGTGTGTGTGTGTGTGGAGGGGGGAGATCACAGCTACGGAACTGATAAATTAGTGGCTGCTGGTTCTTATTCTGAAGAACCAGCTGCCAGCAACTGACCTGTGGGGCAGATGCCCAAGTACTCCCTACCCTCACCTTAATTGCAGTTCACTCATTGTGGGGCTCTTCAGGCAGCAGACAGATCCTCTGGTCTGGAGGTTATATATTTACCTAATCTATCAATGGTTGGCGGTGCACCACTGAAAAATACAGTATACTTAATACAGTAGGTATTGAAACATCCAAAAAACAAATAATGGTTCAACTAGAGAAGAATTTCCTTTTTGGTGCACTGTTTTTTTAAGACAATATTGTCTAACACTTAACTTTTAATTAAATCATTATATAAAAAAACAATAAGGTGAGCAACAAAAAAGTTTTGAAATAAAATACACTCTTACAGACGATTTGAGCAAATGTATCGCTGCAATAACCTTCTCCTATTCCAGAGAGTATATTAGATAATATATCACATAAATAATTATTTACACTTAATTTATAGGATAAAAACGTTTGTTTTTTCTAATTTATCATGTATAGTAACCTTGTTTTATACTATTTATTCTATCTTAAGTATGATTAACATCATGTTGTAGTAAAACTGTCACAATACTATGATTAATAACAGCATGTATTAATATTGATAGATATTTTTATGTCCAGTGCAGCACGAAGCACTTTAGTTAGGTATAATTGTTTAATTTGGCTAGGAATCAATTTATCACAAGGTGATTCATTTATTAGCACCGTATTATATATTGCACGTAAGTTATAATACACTTTATTCACATTGCATCTATCAGTCAATATGCTCTCACATGCATTGTCTTTTCCTTTCTCCCCTTCCATCTTCATAGAGGAACAGGAGACCTATAGCACAATATTTTTTCACTGTTTTATGGTGTTCACATCTATTTATTTTGCACAAACACTTCATTAGTTAAGAATTTTTAATCACGGTCTGAAAAGATTTATCATTTTAATTTTAACACATCACAATATATTTTCACACATGCCTTTGCGCTGCACAACGCATATTCCTAATATGGATGATTTATATGCACTACATTGATTATTATTTAAATAATGGAAAAATGCTAAATGATTAGCGTGATAGACAGAGTCCACTTTGGATACAAAGTTTCAATGTGTCTATCAAGAAGGGCAAGCATAGAAGTATGATGTCAGTCAACTAGTTAAGCACGCCCATTACTGCCTTAAAAGAGGTCTTGTCACGGGGGGCTGCATACTCCGATGTGAACAAGCTCCAAAGTGAAACGCGCGTCATCAGTAAGGGCCGGACTCCCGGGTCTCCGTATGGCGCCCAGTGACCCAACATCCGACAGCATCTGAAGGCTGCAACTCGGGACTATGCTCCCGCACACCTCTCCCACACTGTTTTCCCAGTAATTACAGGTATTTCTACCGGCTCTCTCATCCAGCAACCTCCGGCGTGTACACCCTGCAATGTGATTTCACAACAGGGGGTAACCAGAGACCACATGGACAGTAGAAGCCGGTCCTCAAATCCTTGCTTCTATTCTTTACTCAGGGGGTCTCGCTCTCCCTCTGCTCTGTCCAATACCCTCGGGTAAACAGAGGCAGAGGTGAGGGCTCTTCCTCCAATAGGTCAGAATACTTTACTGACTTATTACTTCCTATTCCCCCTATCTTAAGGTATATAACATCAAAGATTTGTCATTGACTATATATTATGCCTACACTGCATTGAGATTGCACAATATTTCAGACATAAACACTAAAATGATAATTGCAAGGATTATGCATATATTATATGGGGTAGGGTTTGAGATATGATTATAATGAGCTTAATTATATGCCTGATAAGTATTTTGGGAACTATCTAACAATATATATGGGTCAATTTTTGAGGTGTGTTAATTGCAGTAAATATCTTACCATATATACAGATTGCAATGTTTTAGCTATAGAACCGATGTATTGAATGAAAAATAAATCTCGTATATGGTTTAACTCTAAATGCGTGATACAAACAGTATTATTGGAATATTTATCTACAATAGTTATTTCATTTATTGTTTTATGAATACCCGATGCCTGGCAAACGCAACAATCTAACTATATATAGCTTATATATATAAGCTGTGGGGCTTTCCTCTTAAGAATAATCATTGTTGCTATACCAAAAGGATATCTATACTATTTTGAGCCAAAAGCAAAGATTAAACTAATAATAATTATTTATGTGATATATAACCTAATATACTCTCCGGAATAGGAGAAGGTTATTGCAGCGATACATTTGCTCAAATCGTTTGCAAGAGTGTCTTTTATTAAAAAACTTTTTTGTTGCTCACCTTTATTGTTTTTTTATATAATGATTTAATTAAAAGTTAAGTTTTAGACAATATTGTCTTAAAAAAGAGTGCACCAATAAAGAAATTATTCTCTATTTGAACCATTCTTTTCTTTTTTGGATGTTTCAACACCTACTGTATTAAGATCCTCTCTCTGGTCAGATAAGTGCCAATGAGGTGTGTAAATGTCTTAATGTTATCTAGGGGGTGTTATATTTATGCAATGAGGAGGGGTGCATTTGGTTTTTTTTCTGGGGTTGGTGTTTATTTTAATGTCTGTGGTGGGGGTGGTGTATATAAATGTGTGTGTGTGTGTGGGGGGGTAATTTATATTGTCTGTGTTATATGTAGGTCACTGATGGTTTCTGCATTACAGTATATGGTGTTCACTGTGATGCTCTCTGTAAAATATAAAGAGAGCACTGCCATGTTCTCTGCATTATATGGTGGTAAATACAACTCTCACTGGATAATATGGCGTGCACTGTAATGTACCCTTTGTTATATGTGGCGGGCACTGCAACGCTCTTAGTATTATATGGCAGTCACTGTAATGCTCTCTGCATTATATGGTGGTCACTATGACGATCCCTGCATAATATGGTGGTCGGTGCAAAGCTCTCTGCATTATATGGCAGTCATTGTGACGCTTCCTGCATTATATAGCAGTCACTGCAACACTCCTTGCATTATATGGTGGCCACTGACGCTCTCTGTATTATATGGTGGGCACTGTGATGCTCCCTGCAATATATGGCAGTCACTGCAATGCTCATTGGATTATATGACACTCACTGCGATGGTCCCTGCATTATATGGTGGTCACTGAGACATTCTCAGCATAATATGGCGGTCACTGTGATGCTCCCTGCATTATTTGGTGGCTATGGTGATGCTCCTTGCATCATATGGCATTCACTGTGACGTTCTCTGCATTATATGGCAGTCACTGCGCCGCTGTCTGTAAAATTTGGAGGGCATTGCAATGCTCTCTTCCGCACAGAAACTCAAAGGACAAAAAGGAAAACATAACACAGTAATGGGTACCACTTAAGCCGGCCATACACTGTGCGATATAGTAGCCGATCCGACGGATTGGCACGATATAGCTGCTATATCGTACCACATATGGGTTCTATGCGCATTTCCGTGGGGTTGTACATCGCATCCCCAGATCTTATGGAAAATTCACTCAATAAGGGGATGCGATGTATGACCCCATATTGCGATATGCGAGGGAGGGAGGTGCTGGCATATCACACGGTCGGCCACTACTTCGCTCCGTGTGTGGGGACCACCCGATATGTCGGTCATTGGATCGGCCGCCGTCATACATGGTGCATATTGCACCATGTATGGGCCGCATAAGGGCCAGGAGAGCAGCATAGCCCTAATAAAAACAGTAAAGGCTTCAGGGGTATAACACAGGGACGTGCAGTCAGGGGAGGCAGAGTCGACCCTGTCATTATTGATTAAAATAATACAAAGAAGATACTTATGACACATATTATGGGCCGTATTCAATTAGCCGCAATAATTTCACCGCCATCGGTGAAATGTACTCTTCACCTACATCGCGTGTTTTGGACGTGGAAACTTATCGGGGACGCCCCCACTGTTCGCCCTATTCAATTCCAAAGGATGCGAAATCTGGACCCATCAAAACGCAAACTGCCAAAAAGTGCTGTCAGTTTTGGGGAAATCAGCCTGACACCCCCAAAAGATGCACTAACATTGGGGAACAGTATATATGTCCCCGATTAGCCCCCCTGGAGCTATTTCGGTTACTTAAGTGCTTTCAATTGCCTCTATATAGTGTCCTTGCACAAGTAGTGAAGAATAGCTTAAAGCAGTTTTTTTTTAGAAAAGTAGTCCAGCCAAATTTGGGGTACTTGAAAATAGGTGCAAGCATGGTTTAAATTCGCTCAAGTGAAGTTTTAAGTGACGCTAAAAACGCACCTTCAGCAAGCACCTGCAATCAAAAAAACACCTCCCCCATACTTGCAGGCCCCCCAAACGTCTATTTCGCTACTTTTTAGGTGTGTACCCCCACTTTGAACTATTTTGTCTCCATTTTCAATGTCATAATTTGGAGTGTTCCTAATTTATTCATTTAATTTTTACGCAGTTATCCTTTGGAGGGGGGGGGGGGTGTCTATAGGATGCAGAACGGTTTCCGCACCTTTACACTCCAAAACCGTAATTCTGCACTTTTTTCTGCCGGCTATTCACAGGCGAAACTCTTCCGCCTATTACTTTGCATTGACTACGCGAAAAGTCTTTGCAAGTGAATACGGCAAAAAGTTTCCACCTGGCGAAATGACATAATCCGTGATACTTTTTTGCGGATTCCGACTTTTCGCAACTAAATTAATACAGCTCTATGTGTCATAAGTATCTGCTTTATATTATTCCAGTGGTTCTCAAACTAGGTTCTCAGGACCCCACACAGGTCACGTTTTGCAGGTCACCCAGCTGGTGCACAAGTGTATTCATTACTCACTGACAATTTTACAAGGTCCACAGGTGGAGCTATCACTTGTGACTCCTGGCGTTGGCTTTGCAGTGGCAATATGAAATAAAAATAATCCTAAACGACAGTTGGGGCACAAGCTCCCCCCCCGAATCCTTATATGGGTGTACAGGTACTCAGTCATGAAGTACAGTGAAGTTTTAAGGGCAGAGGGGACCCAAACACAGTGCTAAAAGCCACCTGTATGCAGGAGCTGAAAGGAAGCACGCCCACACCATTAGACAGTTAAGCCACACTCAACCAATCAGCTTTTAACTGTCATTTTACAGTGTGTGGCCCCCATTTATTAACACGTTTTATCACCAAAACAATTGATAGATTTCGCTGTGTATGATAAATGGTGCTCCAGCCAATCAGCTCCCAACTGTCATTTGACAGTTCGGAGCTGATTGGCTGGAGCACCATTTATCATACACAGTGAAATTTATCACTCGTTTTGGCAATAAAACTGATTGTAGGTGCTTTATCTCTCTTCACGTTATCTATCCAAGATGTGCTAATTCTCCCCCTCTGACTCTTTGCCATAGTCTACTGAGCATGCTCAGCTCACACTTCTTGGACAATGCTGTTGGTGCCAGTCTCCCTGTAATTTCTATACTGCACCTGCACATATCTCTGGGACACCGGCGCCATTTTCACAGAGATTTCTTCAGTGATGGCCGCAAGATTTGTATAATCAATGGGTGCAGGGTGTGCAGTGTGGGCCCCCATTGCCTTAGGGGCCCATATGCACCGCACCCCCTGCACCCATTATAGACACGCTGTCACAAAACTAGGAGTGATAGTCGTGGCCGTAGAGTTAGATGGTAAGGGTTTAGGATGAGGAAGGTATCGGAGGCAAAGAACCTGTATATACATCTTCCTTATCCACTAGCACCAGACATTGACAAGACCTGGTTAAAGGTGTGGAGTCTAACCTATCAAGAGATGTTCTCCAGTGACCCCTCCAATCAGGATATGGGTTTTAGCTGCACCCGATAGGCAGGTCACGGTCCTTTGGTCAGGTGTCTGGGGACAAATGGAAGAACATATATACAAGCTTGAGGACATAGATGGATGTGCTGGTAATGTAATCTGTGAAGAGAGCTGAAAACACTATGGGAATAAATGAGAGAATTCACTAATACTGGTATCAGATGCAGAAGACTAAAATAAATATTGGTAACATGGAATGCTAATAACAGCTGGTATCTGGACGAATGAGATAATAATAAGATTTCACTGGTACAAGTATCCAAACGTTGGATATGATGATAAATACAGAGGACCAATTGTATACGGAAAGTATAATGTTAGTACTAGATGTTTATGGAGATAATAGTCAGGAGCACTGGTATCTGCTGTGGAGTCTGGAGCTAAACACAATAGGTTGCTGAGTAAGATACACTCACTTGCATAGAGAAGCAGAGAGCTGAATGCAGACATGTGCTAGGAATGCCAGAGGTTCAGCTGGGAACTAATTAGCAATCAGCAACAAAGCTGACACCACAGCACAGAGGACAATGGTCAAGGAACTGAATAGCTTACTATAACAACTGAAGGCTGAGGAGTAAAGGAATTATCCACACTGAGGACTGGTGATAACCTAGGGAATACTGGGTACAAGGGTGTGTACTGCTCTGGAAGTCCAATTAAAGATCACAGGTAATCCTCTATGAGAACTGGAGACAGCCTGGGAAACGTAGAGTACAATAGTGAAGCCTGGAAGCATACACAGTAGTAATCACTGGAGAATTGAAGTTGTTCAGGCAACTACCTGACTTAAATACCCCTAGACAGTTGGTCATTGGATCTTGAGTTCAGCTGACAGACCACAGGACTGCCATTGGGAGAGACTAGTCAGATGACTCAGACTAACATGGCTGTGCCCATGTCCGCCACACCGTGGGAACCAGGATGCACGCATGAAAGCCCTGACAGTCCCTGGGGAGAATACTCAGCTCACCACCACACCTGGCGTCTGGACGCCTGAGAGCCCGAAGATGCCGGCACAGTGGTGAGTAGCGACCGATCCCAGGCCGCACTCCTGACACACGCCAATGATTTCTATCTCTCTTGCATGCTCAGAATAGTGCTTGAATTTTGAAAATGTTCACTTCTACTGTTAGGAAGTCGAAACCTATATCAAAATTAACACAGATTAGTGGGTGGGAATATTTCAGACCTCAAATTACTCCAAACCATGTACTTTGCACAGACATAGTTTAATGAGAGATACATGAATACTGAGCTTTACAATTGAATTGCATGTGAACATTGAAAAAATGATGAAATAAAGTCGGTGGAACATTATCACTGTAACGACACAAAATTTGCTTCTAATTGAATTGCCCCCATTGTCTTCAGTTTATATTAAATTGACAGATTTTATTCATTTATAAATATTTTTTTTTAGACTGATTTCATATTATACTGTGTAACAGTGCTAGTGAGTGAGGTACCATCTCCTGGGTAGACAATAGTGCACAGCAGCCGAGAGATTAAACAAGTCCAAGGCTTATGGTGCAACTGTCCTCAGCCAGTTTTATTAAGCAGAAAAATAAAATTAAACCGCAAAATAAATACCTTGCCTGTCTGGCACTAACTAAACATAAGTCATTCCTGACTAAAGCTGCATACACACACACACACACAACAATTTTTTTGAACAATTATTGTTAAACGATAATCGTTTGGAACGGTCCATATAGAGATCACCTGGTCCTCTATGGCCGTTTTATTGATGATTTATTTTTTATTTGGAAAGGGGGACAAACACGAGCAAAAGAATTTGTTAATTATTTGAATAACAATAAGTACAATCTCACTTTTACTCACAATTTTGGTTTTGAGACTATTAATTACTTGGATATCGCGCTCTCAATACGAGATGGCGTTTTGGTTCCTTCAAATTATGTAAAACCTGTAGTGAACATTACAAACCTTGGATAGAGAATATCCCAAAAAATCAGGTATTAAGATTAAGACGGAATTGTGCTGATGATGACGATTTTTGTATTCAGGTGGAGGAAATGATGACACACTTTAGAAGAAGAGGTTATCCTGAGTATTTATTAGAAAGTGCAATAGCCTATGGCAAATCAATTAATAGAAAATATCTCCTTGTGAATCAAGAGAAAAAATTATTTAAATCTAGATTTTATTTCTAGATATAATGTAAAATCCAACAATATTAAGAAAATTATATATAACAATTTTCCAATTTTATTACAGGATCCTATACTAAAAAACTGTATTAAAGATAAACCTAGAATTACGTTTAAAAAGAATATGAATCTTAAAAATATGTTAGCACCGAGTGAACTTGCTTCAAAAAAATGTGATTATGATAATACATGGCTACCTTCTAAACCATTGGGAAATTATAAGTGCAATAGATCCATCTGCTTGACGTGCAAACACATGATAAATAAAGCAAAAGATATTTTTTCCACTGCTAATGGAACAGTTTTCCCAATTAAACAATTCATGAATTGCGAAACTACATACTGTGTGTATGTGCTCCAATGCCCATGCTCCCTACAATATGTAGGTCGCACTACCAGGTCTATTAAAACCAGGTTTAGGGAGCACAGACGTAATATTTTAAATAGAATACATACACACAGTGTAGCGCGACACTTTTCTCAATGTCATGATGGGAACCCACAGGGTCTGACAGTGTTGGCAGTGGAACATATTGGATCAACAAAAAGAGGTGGAAATCGGTTTTGGAAACTTTGTTTAGGAGAGGCAGCTTGGATCTTTAAATTGGACACATTGAGCCCCAAAGGACTCAATGAAGCATTAGATTATATGTCGTTAGATTAATATATTTTTTCCAACAGGACTTATTATAAAATTGGTATCAAATGAGCTTTTACATGCTCTTTGAGGAACTAGATCAGGTTGAGTAGTTTGCCCACCTGCATTTGGTTGTCATATCGGTAGCTACTATTGTTGTTAGGATGTTTATAATATATCACAACATCTCATTTTACTTACTAATAGGGTTGTCTATGTTTATCTACTCTATCTGCAGTTGAGCTGGAGGAGATTTTGCTATAGTGCGAGGGACGTCGGTCGCCGCACTTGCAATGCAATGTCCTCTATTGCTTGTAGGAATCTACAATGCATATAAAGGTTCCATGCAGACCATTAGACACCAAGGGCTGTTTATTTAGGTAGTTATTCAGAATACTCAGGTTATGCGATTCTAATATCGCCAGCTAGATTAGGTACTCTTATGTAAGTCCAACATTCCTAGTTCCTCCTTCCCCGCATCCCCCTCTTCTATACTCATATGTGTCCTGTGGACATTGTTCTATATATAGGTATCATATCCCCTTCCTCTCCCACATTCTCTCCCACATTTATTATTCAATGTATCCCAGAGACAATATTTAGACATGTTTTACCTTTTAATGAAGATAGATGTTGTGTGTGTATATACAATGTGTATAAAATCTGTTTCATTTTATCAGCTAGTCATTGACTATATGGTTATGAATGCTCTAAGATATTTAGTTTAAAATGGAGTAATAACTATTAAGAACCTCAAATCAGTTTAATAATATCTCTGAAACGTTAATACATATAGATAAGAAAATAAATGAATAAATAATATTTTCAATATGCTGAATGATAAAAGAAATTGTGTGTATATATTTATATGTGTTGATGCAAAACAATCTCTCTCCCTATTCCTGCTGATGGTTTAATTGAAGGGAAGAGGATAACTCATATGTATGGAATAAACAGTCAATTAAAGCAATCCTGGAGGTTTAAAAGGAGACCATTAGAGGTATGTCTCCAGTCTTGAAAAAGTCCTAGTCCAGTATAGGACGAAACGCGTTGACCAGAGCCACCAAGTGCTTTCCAGGAGATCCAGGATATTTTACAGCCCAAAGCCGATTTTATCCAGCTATCATTTTGGGACCATCCCTATCAAAGACGCAGCCACAGCCATTGAATATTGGCCACAGCAGCTGCTGATCACTCAGCTAGAAGCCGGAGCTGCTTCTATACAGACGTGCTTGGGACAGGAGCCGCTGGAGGACTTATTGCCCAGCAAGCCCTCACCGCTGCTTGTATAGCGGGACCTGCCGATCAGCTGATTCACAGCGCACACCTCACTTGCCGTTTCATCAAGCGGCTGGAGCAGCTGCTTTACAAGCTGTGTTCGGGTCAGGAGTCACCGAAGGACTTATTGCCCAGCAAGCCCTCCCAGCCGCACACACAGCGGCCACTGCCGTTTGTGTTTGCAGCATATGCTGGAGGATCAGAAAGCATTTCCAAGAGTGCACTTGACTTACCATCAGCGGATATCACCGCATCCCGTGAGTTTCACCCCACACTCATTTGGCTATCTCTTGACATTACAATCTATTTCCATGGGACTGTATGTTTATTATTAGCGTGGCCACGCTTATAGCCCATTGTTGGTCATTTATAGATCAAGCTACGTATACACAATACATTTTACTTATTGAAGCTGGGACGCCAGCACTATTTATTAACAATATCTTTTATTTACATGTTTATTTATTGTGATATATCAAGTTGACATCTTGCTTATTGGATTTACCACTTACAACAACTATTGATATTCCAATTATATAGTGTCACTCAGATATACCATCATTTATTGGCTTGTGATCATGTTTGTTTATATATGTGTATTCATTGGATATTAAATAGAGATTTTACTCATCCAGTCTCCCATCCATTTTTACAGAGAGCATAAATGTTACTTATTTTCTGTATATACATTTAGTATCATTATCCACCTTGCGTAGTAGCTACGATAATCGTTTGAAAAAATCGTTCACTTTCTGAGTCAAACGATGAACGATATTCGTTCATGCGCGTTCACGTTTGTAGGTTGTAGTTCAGTCAGACTTGTCAACTCAACGATTTTCATTAAGGGAATATGCAAAAATCGTTTGTAGTTAAAAAAAAAATCGTTCATTACACTTTAAAAAATCTGACAGATAATCGTTCATAAAATCGTTGTGTGTGTATGCAGCTTAACATTACAAAAACATAAGGGGCCAAATGTAATAGGGAGAGAGTTTAGAAAATGTGAGAGTTTGGCAGTAACCTCTCACATTGTTCGAGTTTTATCTTCAAAATGGGAAAACATCTGGATGAGGGTTTAAATCGTGAGAGTTTTTTGAGTCTAAAAACATACGCCTTTGTATGTTCTTGGACTCTATTACACTGGCCGAGTTTAAAGTGTGAGAGCTTACTGCTAAACTGTCACATTTTTTAAACTCTCACCCTATTACATTTAATAATTTAAATAGAGTTTAAGAAAGTCAAGTTCAAGTAGCAGGTTTTCTCTCACAGAGAATCTGCAGTCCATTTCCCCAGGCAGTGAGCGAAATAATGACCAGGCTGACAGCCTTTTAACTAGGGGTGAGCGGGTTCGGATTTCTGAAATCCGAACCCCCCCGAGCCCCCCCGATCCGAGTCTGAACCGAGTCAGGCTCGACTTTTCCCGCCTGACTCGGATTCTGAAATCGAGGCAAAACATCATCATCCTGCCTTCCGAGTCTCGCGGGTTTTGGATCCTATATAAGGTACCCGCGTCGGCGCCATTTTCTCACTCGGCTGTGGACAGTGAAGAGGGAGGGTGGGAGTTAGGGCTGGCTGGGCTGTGTAGTGTAGTGTAGTGTAGTGCAGAGTAGTGTTGTGCTGTGCTGTGCTGCGTTGTGCTGCTGTTGTCCATAGGGGCTGTGTCCACTACTTCAAAGTCCATAGGGGCTGGCTGTGTTGTGCTGTGCTGCTGTTGTTAATAGGGGCTGTGTCCACTACTTCAAAGTCCATAGGGGCTGGCTGGACTGTGTTGTGCAGTCAGTTCTCCATAGGGGCTGTGTCCACTCCAAAGTCCTGTGCAGTGTCCCAGTCCTAAAGGGGTGCTGTAGTGTTGTCCAGGGGGTGCTCTGTCCATCAGGGGTGCTCCCCCCAAGTGCTAAAAAAATAATATATTTTCTGTGTTTGTGAATTGTGTGCGCAGTAGCCGCACGTGCATCAACAAAGTAGTGCCAAGCGTGCGCCTGTGTCATAAGTAAAGGGCCGGCTGGCTTGACCGTTAAGGGTGCTGTAACCCCCGAAAGTACACTCCAGTCCAAACCAAAAAAAAATTATTTTCTGTGTTTGTGAATTGTGTGCGCAATAGCCGCACGTGCATCAACAAAGTAGTGCCAAGCGTGCGCCTGTGTCATAAGTAAAGGGCCGGCTGGCTTGACCGTTAAAGGGTGCTGTAATCCCCAAAGTACACTCCAGTCCAAACCAAATAAAAAAATATTTTCTGTGTTTGTGAATTGTGTGCGCAGTAGCCGCACGTGCATCAACAAAGTAGTGCCAAGCGTGCGCCTGTGTCATAAATAAAGGGCCGGCTGGCTTGACCGTTAAAGGGTGCTGTAACCCCCAAAGTACACTCCAAACCAAATAAAAAAATATTTTCTGTGTTTGTGAATTGTGTGCGCAGTATCCGCACGTGCATCAACAAAATAGTGCCAAGCGTGCGCCTGTGTCATAAGTAAAGGGCCAGCTGGCTTGACCGTTAAAGGGTGCTGTAACCCCTCAAAGTACACTCCAAACCAAATACATTTTTTTTTTCTGTGTTTGTGAATTGTGTGCGCAGTAGCCGCACGTGCATAATCAAAGTAGTGCCAAGCGTGCGCCTGTGTCATAAGTAAAGGGCCGTCTGTCTTGACCGTTAAAGGGTGCTGTAACCCCCAAAGTACACTCCAAACCAAATAAAAAAATATTTTCTGTATTTGTGAATTGTGTGCGCAGTAGCCGCACGTGCATCAACAAAGTAGTGCCAAGCGTGCGCCTGTGTCATAAGTAAAGGGCCGGCTGGCTTGACCGTTAAAGGGTGCTGTAACCCCCAAAGTACACTCCAAACCAAATAAATTTTTTTTCTGTGTTTGTGAATTGTGTGCGCAGTAGCCGCACGTGCATCATCAAAGTAGTGCCAAGCGTGTGCCTGTGTCATAAGTAAAGGGCCGGCTGTCTTGACCGTTAAAGGGTGCTGTAACCCCCAAAGTACACTCCAAACCAAATAAAAAAATATTTTCTGTATTTGTGAATTGTGTGCGCAGTAGCCGCACGTGCATCAACAAAGTAGTGCCAAGCGTGCGCCTGTGTCATAAGTAAAGGGCCGCCTGGCTTGACCGTTAAAGGGTGCTGTAACCTCCAAAGTACACTCCAGTCCAAACCAAATAAAAAAATATTTTCTGTGTTTGTGAATTGTGTGCGCAGTAGCCGCACGTGCACCAACAAAGTAGTGCCAAGCGTGCGCCTGTGTCCCATAAGTAAAGGGCCGGCTGGCTCATTTCTTAAAGGGTGGTGTAACCCACAAAGTGCACTAGTCTCCAACAAAAATAAAAAATCATTTTCTGTGTTTGTGTGCGCCTTAGCCGCACGTATATATCAATATAACATAAATGGAGGACCAAACTTTCTCCGATAAAATTAAAATAGGGAAAGATCAAGAAACACTTCCTCCTAGTGCTGAAGCTGCTGCCACTAGTCATGACATAGACGATAACATGCCATCAACGTCGTCTGCCAAGGCTGATGCCCAATGTCATAGTAGAGGGCACATACAATCCCAAATGACAAAGTTCAGGAAAATGACCTTGAAAAAAACATTTAAATCATCTGAAGAGAAACGTAAACTTGCCAATATGCCATTTACGACACGGAGTGGCAAGGAACGGCTAAGGTCTTTCCCTATGTTCATGACTAGTGGTTCAGCTTCACATGACGATGGAAGCCCTCCTCCCGCTAAAAAAATCAAACGAGTTAAGCTGGCAAAAGCACAGCGAAGAACTGTGCATTCTAAGAAGATATCACAAATCCCCAAGGAGAGTCCAAGTGTGGTGGCGGTTGCGATGCCTGACCTTCCCAGCACTGGACGGGAAGAGGTGGCTCTTTCCACCATTTGCACGCCCCCTGCAAGTGCTGAAAGGAGCACCCACAGTCCACTTGCTGATATGCAAATTGAAGATGTCACTGCTGAAGTACAACAGGATGAGGATACTGGTGTAGCTGGCACTGAGGAGGAAGTTGACGAGGAGGATTCTGATGGTGATGTGGTTTGTTTAAATCAGGCTCCGGGGGAGACAGTTGTTGTCCGTGGGATGAAAAAGCCCATCACGGTCCTGCCTGGGCAGAAGACCAAACATTCCACCTCTTTGGTCTGGCAATATTTCTATCCAAATCCGGACAACAACTGTCTTGCCATATGTACCATATGTAAAGGTGAAATAAGTAGGGGTTTGGACGTTAACCACCTAGGAACATCCTCCCTTATACGGCACCTGCAGCGCGTTCATAAAAAGTTACTGTCAAGTTCAGAAACTTTGGCTCAGACCGTAAGCAGTCCAGGGTCACCTAAATCCCTTTTTCCTGTTTTATCCAAGGAATCGGTGGATGAGGAGGATGAGGACGACATCTTGCCTCCGTAGAACCAGTTTGTGCAGGGACACATTAATTGCCAGCTTGTTTTGTGGGGGCCCAAACGAACCAATCATTTCAGCCACAGTCATGTGGCAGACCCTGGCGCTGAAATGATTGGTTTGTTAAGTGTGCATGTCCTATTTATACAACATAAGGGTGGATGGGAGGGCCCAAGGACAATTCCATCTTGCACCTCTTTTTTTTCTTTGCAGTATGTACTGTTTGGGGCCTAGTTTTTCAAACTGCCATCCTGTCTGCCACTGCAGTGTCACTCCTAGATGGGCCACGTGTTTGTGCCGCCCACTCGTGTCGCTTAGCATAGTCATCCAGCTACCTCGGTGCAACCTTTTGGCCATAAAAACAATATTGTGAGGTGTTCAGTGTTCAGAATAGACTGGAAATGAGTGGAAATGAAGGTTATTGAGGTTAATAATAGCATAGGAGCAGGAAAACCCACAAATTCTGTGATTTTAGCTGTTTTTATGCTTTTTTTCAAAAAAATACAGATCCAAAACACAAAACCCAGAACCCAAAACACGGAAGGGTGGTTTTGGCAAAACCAATCCAGATCCAAAACACGAAGAAAGATCCAGATCCAAAACCAAAACACAAAACACGAAAAGTGGCCGGTGCACACCCCTACTTTTAACACACTCATGCAGGTGAAATCACTAATTAGCCTTCTCAAAGGCTAAAGTCCCTAAGACCCAAACTGGGCCTAATGAATGGAGCCCACCATCACTCTCCATCCATAACCCCAGGAACCCTTAACCAGCTTTTACCAAAGCCCAAAAGCTTGCAGCAGAACACTCACAAACATCTTTCTGGGGTTTTAAAACGTGTAGGTCAGAAACCTAGGACAAATATACCTGCCCTCAAAAATCAGTCCACTGTTCTTTTCACAACTGATAACAAGGTGATTCGTTGTCCAGCTTTGGTTTTGGATTAGCATTTTTTCTTCTTCAAATACTTACAAAAAAGCTAAAATCTCATAATTTGGGCCTTTTTTGTTCCTATAGTATTATTAACCTCAATAACATTGATTTCCAGTCATTTCCAGTCAATTTTGACCACCTCAAAGCTCATAGTATTGTTTTAACCAATCTTGGCCAAAGGCTGCAGCAAGCTGGCTGGTTACTAAGCGACAGAGCTCCAGCACAAACACACTGCAGTTTATAGCACATCTATGAAACTTTGCCACACAGCAATGGCAGAAATGAAAAGTGGTGCAAGATGGAATTGTCCTTGGGCCCTCCCACCCACCCTTATGTTGTTGTTAGAAAGAACACGCACACTTTAACAAACCAAGCACTTAAGCAACCGGGACTGTCACTTTTGTGGAAGTGCTTGGTTTGTTTGGGCCCCCACAAAACAAGCTACCAATCGGCTTATGGCAACAGTTGTACAGTGGCAAGGTGTCATCGTCATTGCCATCCTCACCCTCATCAGTGTGTACATCATCCTCATACAATATGAATTCATCCCCTACTGGAATCCATCATTACAGAAGTCTCTGTACTTTGACGTAATTGCTGGGAAAGGTCTTCCTCATAGAATTTGTAGTTCATTTTGATGAACATCATCTTTTCCACATTTTGAGGAAGTAGCCTCCTACGCCAGTCGCTCACAAGGTTCCCGGCTGTGCTGAAAACTTTCTCTGAGTACACACTGGAGGGTGGGCAGCTTAAGTGATGCAAAGTCAGTTTGTACAAGAGCCTCCAAATTGCTTCAGACCGCTTTTACGCAACACTTTGCGGCACAGCCTACTGGGGTGCAGTGGACAATCAAACCAAATACAACAATTATTTTAAATATATTTTTTTAACACAACTGGGCAGGAGCTTGGCTCTAACTGCCTGGCATCAGACGCTTTTACTTTTCGCTCTGGGGCATGGTGCACAATCCAATCAAATACGTACAACAATTTTTTTTATAAATTTTTTTTTTAACACAACTGGGCAGGAGCTTGGCTCACAATCCTGGAGTCAGACCGCTTTTACAGGACTCCTCTGAAGAAATCCCTATTGGGAAGAAACGCATTAGGGCTTTGAAAGACTTCACAGCACAGTACCAGTTACATGCAGCCAGCTCCGTGGTATAACTTTGCTAACAAGTGCCGCTAATTGTAAGCAGTTTGTCTCCGACTTAACCTGTGCTTCCCTGTAGGGAGAAGGAGCTTGCTTGGTCCTATGCCCGCTTCCTGCAGACAGCACAAAACTCTCCTGCTCCGTGTTATTAACACCACACGTCCCCCCTGCAGGGTGATGGAGATGGGGACTGGGAGGACCGCTTAGCATACTATCCCGGCGGCTCCCCTTGCAGTGAGACGGAGTTCGGGAAGTCTGAACATTACATCATCCCGGCTGCCATACCGACTTTGTTCATCTATCCAGTGTGTAACGAGTGCTGACAACTGTCAGGTTTGGTGCCATTAACTAGATACCGCTTTTTAGCATCATTAGCGGTAAGTACAGGAAACAATTTTTATCAACAGGTGTCGGAGGGTTGAATTCACTTCAGCCACAAACTTACTTTCACGGCTATTTTTTTTACATATTTACATGGAGTACTGGAATATTGTTTGTATCCATTAGCCAGAGCCATAGCTAGACTCTTGGTGCCCTGTGCCAGAGAGAGCATTGGTGCTCCCCCCTCTCCCCATTTTTAAATAGGGACATAAGATAGTGCACCTGAAAAGGGCCATGGCCTCATGGGGAAGGGCCAGGGAAGAGATAGGGGAGGCCAGGAGATGCTGGGGATAAAAGAAGAGGAGACTACAAGTGAGACTGATAAACTGGAAAATTGACAGGCCCAAACAGCGCCTCCTGCCCTGCGGTGCCCTGTGCAATGGCACTGGTCGCACTACCCTAGTTACGGCCCTGCCATTAGCTGATGTATTTTAACTCCTAAATACCGGGCCTATTGACTCACAGTGTGGGGATTGATTATTATAACTGACAGCTGGACGCTGCTCCCGGATTATTACCCGAGCTACCTATTAAATATAATAAGATTTAACCTTGCACTGAAGTTGTGGACACTTTGATTATTCATTTTTATTGTTGATGTGTTTTTTCAGATACATTTATATATATGTCACATTTTGCATATCTACATTTAGATTTTTTTGAATTTTAGTGTTTAAGCATGATTATATGTGTAATAAATCTTATCTAATATATACACTTGGGCATATTTCCAGTTTATTTAGTTATTTATCTATTTCTCACAAGTGCTGTTCATTTATTTAGTTAATTAGTTTTTCATTAGTTTGCTACCATTTTGAACAGCTGCGTGTGGGAGTATTGGTTTAAGTGTTGTTTAGCGCCTGTGGCTATCTCTTTTTAGATTTTTCAGGAGCTTGGCTCACACTGCCTGGCTTCAGAAGCTTTTACGCAATGCTCTGGGGCACAGCGTACTGGGATGCGGTGCACAATCCAATCAAATATAAAAAAAGTGTGATTTTTTTATTTTATATAATTGTATGGAGTCACTGCAGCAGAACAGTAACCTTAGATGGACACAGCCCCTTTGATGGACACAGCCCCTTAGTGCAGGGCTTGACAAATTTTTCTAAAATCTAGGACC
The DNA here is from genome assembly GCA_031769625.1 of Taudactylus pleione. NCBI lineage: Eukaryota > Metazoa > Chordata > Amphibia > Anura > Myobatrachidae > Taudactylus > Taudactylus pleione. The sequence continues at coordinate 4,984,124 of JAUIMM010000183.1, forward strand.
CAGGATGAAAGTGTAGGAGCCAGACCACCGTCCCCCCCAAAAAAATCACAGGAGTGAGGAGCACAACTCTGTCTGTTATACACACTATACTAGTCCACAAAATGGTCAGAGTTGAATGGATACAGTAAATGGAGGCCCCCTCACTGCTCTGCACAGCTCCCCTGCTCCACCCTCCAGTATTAACGGACCACATTTCACATAAAATAATGGTGCCAGAAAGTACAACAAAACCCCCCTCCCCTCGTGGTCACACCACTATCCCTCTGAAGCCGCGCCGCAATCCCTAGCCACGCATATACCCTACTACCGGAGAGCTCTATGTAGCCGGATATGGGAGACAGTAGACACCCGGGACGTACAGGAGGATCAGCATAGACTGAAACAGACAGAAGGGATCAGAGCAGGCCAGGATGGAGAGGAGTTGTCAACACAGGATGGGATGGACAGGAGCAGTCCTCGCAGGATGGGATGGACAGGAGGAGTCAGAGCAGGCCAGGACGGACACAGGCACAACAGTCACAGTAGGCGACACTCAGCACATGCACTCCTATGCATGATATGAACACCGCAATACTATAGGCACGAATCCCCGCCAGAGCTGATGAGGATCTGCTTCCTCCCTCACTGCAAAATCTAATAGCCAGGCAGCAAAATCTGGTAGCCATGGCGACCTGGCCCCCGGGATTTGTCGAGCCCTGCCTTAGTGGACACAGGGCCTGATTCAGAGGCGCTCGTAAGGGCCGCTCGTTCGTTCCGAGCGATGTTTGCACATGCGTATGGGTTGTAATGCGCATGCGCGAACCAGTCAGTGCGGTCGGAAATCGTGTGCTCGCAAAATAGCGAATGCCTGCTAATTTGAGTGACAGGATGAGGCGTTTGTGGGTGGTAATAGGGGAAGGTGCTTGAAAACAGGGAGTGAAGATCCGAACGCAGGCGTGCCAAACGGTCAAAACGGGCGTTTTAAGGGTGTGCATAATTAACAAAGCAGCGTCATCGACCACGTCACTTGGTTGTCTTTTAGCCTGAACTGCTCGCATGATTGCGGTAGGAAAATGCTACTACAAGAATAGCGAGCAGTTCATACGCCTTTCGATGTACTTGATTAATCTAATAAATAGCGGAGATGACGTATGATGCGAGCGGCCAGGGGGCGTTTTTCAAAATAGCGAGCGCATTTTTCGTTCGCTCGTTCAGACATAGAGGCATCAACAGACCACAAAGAGCGAGAGCTTAATTTAAATATCCGGCCCCTTTTTCAGAACGACCGTCCGCAAATAGCGTCCGGCTCTGAATCAGGCCCACAGCCCTTTTGATGGACACACCCCTTCAGGGCCGCCATCAGGGGGGTCTGCTGGGCCTGGAGTCCCGGGCCCAGAGATAGTGGGGGCCCGGTGACTGCAGGGCAGAAGATGTGAAGAATCAGGCTTCGGCCGCCTGGGAGAAACAGCGCAGCGCCGCCGACGGTATTTGAAACATGGCACCATCCGCGAGCATTACAGCTCGTGGACCGGCGGCCAATCAGGAGTGGCCGCGATGGTCGCTCCTGATTGGCTGCTGGTCCGCGAGCTGTGATTGGCTCGCGGCCAACGCCATATTTGAAAGACCGCCGGCAGCGCTGCGCCGTTTCTCCCAGGCTCCCATTGTATATCTGCGCCGCTGTCTCCCGGGCCCCGCTGATGCTGACAGACAAGGTAGGACTCAGAGTCCCTGCCTTATGCCCCTCCACCTAGTGCAGCTGGCCTTCCCTACCCTAACCCTCTACTCCAGCCAGCCTTCGTCTGCCCTATGCTCCCCTTGTCCAGACAGCCTTTCCTGCCCTGTGCCCTCTAATCCATCCATCCTTCCCTGCCCTGTGCCCTCTACTCCAGCCAGTCTTTTCTGCCTTGTCCCCCCTTCCCAGTCCAGCCTTACCTGCCCTGTGCCTCCCCCCTAGTACACCTAGCCTTCCCTGCCCTGCCCCCTCTAGTCCAGCCAGCTTTCCCTGCCCTGTGCCCCCCAATTATGGTCCTGCCTTCCCTGCCCTGTGCACCCCTAGCTCAGCCTTTTCTGTGCCCTCCCAGTCCAGGCTTCCCAGCCGTGTATCCCCACGTCCATCCTTCCTTCCCGACCCCAAACTTTGAGAATTTTTAAACTGGTTTAATCACCAATTGACGTCCCACCCCACAGTGTAACTCCACCCACATTATACACAGCTCCGCCCACCTCTGCGCCATCCCCCAGGGGGGCCCTGCCTATTTTGTCAGTACCGGGCCCCATGATTTCTGATGGCAGCCCTGCAGCCCTTTGATGGACACAGCCCCTTAGTGGACACAGCCCCTTAGTGGGCACAGCCCCTTAGTGGACACAGCCACAGATAGTATATTGGTATAAGAACTTAGAAGAAACGCGCATCCGCTATAGAGCAGCTCAGCTAACAGCCAGCATGCAGTTAAATGGTGCCGAGTCCCGGGCACGGCTCCTTATATGAAAACCAAGTCCTGCAAGAATCTGACGCCGGGAAGTTGACGTTCGGCCCCGACGTCAGATCCGAGTCAGGTGGGAAGCTCCGAGCCGCGTCTCAGATGCCTGTGTTCGGAGCGGTCCGGATTCCAGGTAATCCGAACTGCTCATCTCTATCTTAAACAAATAGCTTGTCGGTTGATAAACCTTAAGTGTACTGTAGTTAAGCCACACATCCACTAGGCGACTAGGGAAAGACGGTACGATTACATCATCGTAATCGTACAGTCCTTCCCCATACCCTGCAGTGCCTACACTGAATGATCAGTCGTTCAGTGTAGACACCCTCCCTCATCCCAGAACATGGTCAATCTGTCGTTTTCGGCAGATTAACTGGCATGTTCGGGCGATGATTGATGTCGGAAACGGGCAGCGAGAGAACGCAATTACGATGTCGCAATCGTGCAATCTCACATTAATATCGCCTAGTGGATGTGCAGCTTTAGTCAGGGGGTTTTCATGGTAGATTTCGCAATTAAGTTTCTTTTTTTTTTTAAGCCATTACAAATTTCTTTGCATTTTCTAATTAACTGTGGCATGACGTTTCTCTGCTAGGCGGTTACTGTGGAGTCTTGTAAAGCTAACACCTCCCTGTAGCAAAGAACATTAACAAAGACATCATAATTAAAATCAGCATTAACAATGTTTCTAAACTTTTAATAGTGAAAAAAGTTCTATACAAGAGCTGTGTAATGAGACTGCACTGATTACCACAATATGAATGAGTGTTCACGTAATTTTATGCACCACAGTCTTGAAATAGGTAGAATGAGTAGATTACCAATGAACAGATGCTTAAAGCATTTGACAAAAGAGATGGAATAAATTAAACTGCAATGTTTTGTCCTTCAGAAAAAAAGCGTTAATTAGCAATAAACCTGTTTTACTCTATTTATCATCATAGTCATTCCCCTGATAAACTCCTGTAACATCAAAATAAATGTTTGGAACATATTGGGATTTAAACTTCTTTTTGGCTCTAGTTTCTGACCTAAAACTATTGTTTTTTTCTATTTGTGTTTTGGCTGCTGTAAAATGATGCACTTGATAAACTGTGATGTTTTGTCTTGTTAGCAAACATGGTGGTAGATTGAGCAAAGACCCTGCAGCAGGGACATAACATGGAATAAACCTCTGCAGTTTATTCACAACATTACACAGGGATACTATCTGCCTCCATCCCGCAAACAGGCAACCATCACTCATACAGTAATAAATATGACACCAAGCAGTCAATAGAAAGTGTCCACAAACTTTTCTTTCTTTAAATCATAGATTGTTTATCAGTTAAGGTGTTTGCGGCATACCAGGGTAACACCTTGCCAACTATCTGCATTTACTGCACTGGATAACCCATCATTTACGGGTCATGTTAACATTGACCATTAACCGACAACGTGATGTCTCCTATCCGGTTGACAAATGCAAACCGGGGTAAAACAATCCAAACCGTGGAACATTAAACACTCCAGGACTATTACCCCAGCCAATCCTGGGGTTCCCCCAAAACACACACCACCAAATATACATAGGACAAAGATAATCAATGCACAGCCATGGTTGAGGGGCAAAAAAACAAGCCCTGTTCTGTTAGCCACGGCCGTATCTAGGGTGGTGTGGCCGGTGCCCCCGCACAGAGCACAGGATGCCCTGGGACGGAACCGGCTGCCATCACAATCTTATTGCCGGGTGCCCGCAAGTCGGTAGTGGTGCGCCCAGCTTCTTCCATGCAATCCGGAGAACCACCTCCCAGACAGATCCCTGGGCCAATGGCAGCAGTGGTGCAGAGGCCTATAGTGGTGGAAGTCGGAGTGTGAGGCTGTGAGCGGAACAGAGGAGGAGGACACTAGTGGCTTCAGCAGCTCAGGTACTGTCTCTGCATGCCCGCACGCCCCCTCTCCCAAACAGCAACACCTTCTGCATCACGCCCCAACCACACACCAAACTGCAGCACCTTCAGTATCCCCAATATCCCCCCGCACCTCCCTCTGATTACCCCCTCTGGACAGCAGCACCTTCACTATCTTCATGCCCGCATCCCTCCCCCTCCCGATTGACCACAGTATAGTCCAGGTCTGTCTTATCGCATATAATTGAAAATGCTCCTACTGTCCTGCGCCTATACATTCCAGCCTCCTACCACCACCATTCTTCATCTCTAAGATATTTGTAGGAGTAAAGGTGCCCATACTCGGTGCAATCGCCCTTGAACTCTCTCCAGCAGCAAAAGCTGCACGATGTTCACCCAATCTATCGTGCACAATCTAATGATTTGCATAATCATTAGATCGAGTGCGATATGACACAGATGCATGTAGCACGGACCAGGGAGATCCGTGCTACATGCATTTGTGTCAGTGACTTAGAAGCACGGATGTGTGAGACCCGTCTGTGCTGCTGTGTATTTCAATGACACAGATGCACGCACGGACCAGGAGATCTGTGCTACTTGCCTCTATCGTTGACACAGAGCATGGACGGGATCAGAGAGACCCATCTGTGCTGCCGCGGTAAAAAGAAAAAAAAACTGCAAAAAAAGAAAAAAACTGGCTTACCCCCCCCCCCCCCCAAAAAAAAAGAACAACCGGCCCCATTTCATAGTGACCCAGTGCTGGTCGTGCTTAAATATAGGGGTCAAGCACAACCAGCCCAGAACCGGGCTAGTCAGAACCAGCCGTGGTTTCCAAAATACGGGGGACAAACGACGTAGTGGTCCCTCGTCATTTGCGCAACCAGCACTGGGCTCTGATCCGGTCCTGGAAATACTGGGGGAAAAAAATTTGTAGGGTCCCCCTGTATTATCCAGAAGCAGCACAGGACTTTTTCTAGCGGGGGGCTAATGCCACAATCAGGGGAGCCCTTTCAAGGGCTGCCCCCAGCCAAAGCATTTACCTTGAACACTAGTCAGGCCAGGCCGGGGATCCCTGGGGAGCTGGGGACCCCACCAATAAAGGGGTCCCCCTCTCCAGGGCACCCCAGGCCTAGGCTAATAGCCCGGGCCTATCACCGACACCCCTGGGGCAGTGGGTGCCGGGTTGATAGTGTAGTGCATTTCAAATAGTTAAAAATATTGTCTTTTGCTGTGGAACTACAGATCCCAGAAAGCCTCCCCCGCATGCTGGTACTTGGGGAACCACAAGTACCAGCATGCGGGGAATTACGGTCCCGCTGGAACCTGTGGTTCCACAGCAAAAGCAATATTAAAATAAACTCAACACACACACCATACACAGTATAAGTTTGTTAAACAAACATGCGCTCACACATGTACACACACATGGACACACACACATATGTACACATACTCACATACTCTATGAACCCCATATAACTGGTTACCTACCATCAGTTACCACTCTACTCCTCTGTGTTCCCAGTTACCACCCACTGGAACTGTTCCCTGCCGCACTTCCCGGTCCGCGGCCGCCGTCACCATAGGAACTGCTGTAGTGCGTTCCACCGGCCGGCTTCCTGCATTCCACCAGTGTTGAGACGGGCACAGCCACCAGGGGGACCTATGGAAGCTGGGGAGGAGCAAAATACTGAAATGGTAGAACTAAGGGCCTGATTTACACCCGGTCGCAAGCGCTGAGCGCTCGCAACTGGGTCGATGGTGGCCCACAGCACATGCACACGACGGAGCCGGCTCCATCGAGCGCATGACCCGCCTAGCGACGGGCACTCCGTCGCTCCGGGTCTCACACCAAAGGGGGCATGCTGTCAATGTTGAGTGACAGCACACCCCCTTTGGTGGGCGGGACGGGGGTGTGGCTGCCCAGACAGAGGCGTTCCCATGGGAACTTGTGATGTCAGTGGGAGTGCTTTCGGCTCTGTTAGAAGCGAAAGCACTCCAGGGCTTGCGGCAACGAGACCCTACCACAAGGGTTTCATCACAAACCCGATGGTTGCGATGGTCTTGACCATCGCGACCATCATCATGGGCGCTCGCTATAGCTGTGGGTGGTGGGTGGCTGTGGGTGGCTATGTTAAGGTATCGCGTCATTGATCAGGTACCCCCATCTTTGCGGAGGGGAGACAGGTCAAAGAAACTATTGCAATTAGAAAGCAATTGGATTTTTCGCTTGGACACAGTGAGCCCTAGAGGTCTCAATGAATCCTTGAGTCTTAGTTGCTTTTTGTAGTATATGTTGATGCGGCTTCGTGAGCATTATTTAGGTTTCTATTGAGTTTTCCATATATTGAGAAACATTTCAAATCTTTGAGTTCTTTTCAAGGACTGTTGAATTGTTGCTGATATGGTACCATTTGGTTATTACATTAAAATAGAACTCATATACATATAGTGAGTGTACTAGTCATTATAAGATTTATGATATTCATGGAAGGATTCAGGATTATTGTTTTATTCCAGATGGAGGTTATCAGTATAACAATCGGCATTTTCTTTTCTCCTTTTTTTCTTTAAGTATAACCATAATTATCACTTTATCTAATTTTGATCATGTAGTTTGTGTGTCACACATACATGTTCATCAATTTTACCATTATGTTTATTTTGCATATAGACATGGTGTATTCAGGAGTTTGTATTACGAGTTTTTAATATTGTGTGTGCAATAGACATTTTTTATATATTTAACATTTATGGTTTTTATGATAACACAATGTCACAATTTAGAGCAACGTTTGTGTGTATACACAAATTTTTGTGCGCAAATATTAGTTATGTATTGAATTAATAATTTATTTATTCACTGAATTATTAATTATTAGTGCTGTGAGCATATTGGTGTTAGTTTAGACATTGATACATTTTTTCACATTTGAGTTTCACAAATGTTATACATTATGCACTGTTATGGTTTATTTATGCTTGAATATTCTTTTTTCTTTTTTTTGACAGATGCAGCAGCGCTGCACGGACGGATGGTGTGTACATCCGTTTCCATGGAGACGCTGACACCAGGGAACCCTTGCTCCCCGGGTCCATTTCGAGTGACATCACATCTGGTGAGATGTCACTTCCGGAAGCGGAGGCGCAGCAGGTGCTGGACGCCGGTGACCCGCAGGAGGACGGGTAAGTCCTGATTAGTATTAGTATTTATTGTCACAGTGTGTGTCACTGTTTTATGTCCTGATGAAGGGGTGAAAGGCCCCGAAACGTCGATTGCTTAATACACTTGTTTTTTACACCAGCCTGGGAGTGCCGCCTGTTTGTTCGTATTGGTAATATATATATATATATATATATATATATTAGATTTAGCCTTATTACTGGAACTAAGGAAATTAAAAAATTAAAAGGGGAAATGAGCGACACTACAGTAATACATAAAATCACAGTGTGAAAAAAATATTTCAATCTGGTACAAATGTTTGAAAAGTGCAATTATTAACAATTAGAAGAAATAACATTTATAGCATGTTCAGTTGCTCCTTACAACTGAAATTTTAAATGAATAGATTATTATTTGTGGAATATTTAATTTATGGATCCAAAATTACAATATAAAAGGTGATCAACATGCTGTTAAAAATATATGTTTATTAATGCAAATGTTCACAAACACTTAATTTGCAAAATAAAATATATATTATTTATTACCGCTTATTTATATAGTGCACACATATCGCTTTACAGAGAATATTTAGTCATTCACATCAGTCCCTGCCCCAGTTGAGTGTCAGGATGCGGCCTGGGATCGACTGTTACTCCCCTCAGCATTGGCTTCCCCTGACCTCTTGAGTGGTCAGACGCCAGGTGCGGTGGCGAGTGACATGCTGAGGATTATGCCTGAGGTCTGCTAGGACATCCATGTGTTACTCTGTGATCTGGTTCCTGAGGTTACCATCATGGATGCAGCCATGACAGTCTACATCACTTGATCACCCCTTCACCCAATGGCAGCATTGGTTGCTGTCAGCTGACACTATCCTCGAATGGACTGCTACCTTAGGGTATTGAGGGCCTAATTCAGAGCCGCTCGTGAGCGCTGAGCGCTCGCAAGCGGGTCGATGTTGGCCCAGTGCGCATAGTGCGGATAGCGACGGCCAAGCCGTCGCTATTGGTCTCGTACCAAAGGGGGCGTGCTGTAGATGGTGAGTGACAGCACGCCCCCTTTGGTGGGCATGCCGGGGGCATGGCTGCCCAGATGGAAGCGTTCCTATGGGAACGCCTACCGTCTGGGGCCGGCCCCACTGGCATCACAAGTGATGTCAGTGGGAGTGCCTTCGGCTCTGATAGTGCCGAAAGCACTCTTGGGCTTGCAGCAACGAGACCCTACCACAAGGGTCTCGTCGCAAGTCCGATGGTCGCGATGGTCTTGACCATCTCGACCATCTTTTTGTCCGCTCGTTATAGCTGTGGGTGGTCACCCACAGCTATGCGAGCGGCCAGGAGGCCGCTCTAAAAAAAGAGAAGGACGGCCCTGATTCAGAGCGAGCGCTCTGTCAGAGCGTCCGGCTCTGAATCAGGGCCTTAGTCTGACTCTAGGAACAAGAAGATGCTGTTCAACTTCGCTACTCCCAGCAAGTTTTAGCTGTTGCAGCTTTCCAGATTCCATGTTCCTTCCTACCAATGTTATATCCTAGTGTCTAGATTCGCTCCTGGCTTTATGCTATCTATTTCTAATGACTCCTACCAGTGCTTGTCAGCATCAGACTTCTCCAGTGATTCCTTCTGTACTTGTCAATGTGCACACTCCAGTTAACAACTTCAGCACTAATCAACATCAGACTTCTCCAGTGTTTAATTCAGCACATGTGTGTGCTGAAACTCTAGCTATAAATCTCCTGTGCTTGCGTCTGAATCACCAGCATGTGTACTCAGTACAGCATCTGTGTACTATCGATGTTGAGTGACAGCACCCCCCCCTTTGGTGGGTGGGCCGGGGGCGTGTCTGTCCAGACCAGATGGAGGCGTTCCCATGGGAACGCCTACCGTCTGGGGCCAGCCCCACTGACATCACAAGTGATGTCAGTGGGAGTGCTTTCGGCTCTGTTAGAGCTGAAAGCACTCTTGGGCTTGCGGCAACGAGACCCTACCACAAGGGTCTCGCCGCAAGCCCGATGGCCGCTCGCTATAGCTGTGGGTGGTCACCCACAGCTATGTGAGCGACCAGGAGGCCGCTCTAAAAACCTGAAGGCCGGCCCTGATTCAGAGCGAGCGCTCTGTCAGAGCGTCCGGCTCTGAATCAGGCCCTCTGTCGCTCCGGAGCTCGCTACCAAAGGGGCGACTGTCAATGTTGTCCAGTGTACGAACTCACAGTATTCTTTACTTTCATTTTCCTGCGTATTCATTCTCGCTATTCTCCTGGTCTCCTCATTACTCCCAAGCACCTGACCAGAGGACAGTGACTTGCTCACTTGGTGCACCGAAACCCAAATCCCAATAGGAGGGTTCACTGGTGAAGACCACCAAGTGGGTTAGACTCCACGCCTCTGGTCAGGTCTAGCCAACACCTGGGTTTCACCAATAAAGAGGACATTATTACGAACACCCCATCAGTTGCCTCCTAGCCACCCTGAGCCCCCGGCTCCCAGTCCTCCAACTGAGGAAACCTTTGTAGCGGACCGTGACATTGAGCTTACAATCTATGGGTCTCATTCAGACCCGCTCACGAGCGCAGGACGCTCGCAAGTGGGTCGATGGTACCCAAATGCGCATGCGCACGATGGAGGCTGCTCCGTCGTGCGCATGTGCGTGACCCGGCGAGCGACGAGGAAGCTGTCGCTCGGGGTCTCGCACCAAAGGGGGCGTGCTGTCGATGGTGAGTGCCAGCACGCCCCCTTTGGTGGGCGTGCCGGGGGCGTGGCTGCCAGACGGAGGCATTCCCATGGGAACGCCTACCGTCTGGGTCCGGCCCCACTGACATCACTAGTGATGTCAGTGGGAGTGATTTTGGCTCTGATAGAGCCAAAATCACTCCAGGGCTTGCGGCAACGAGACCCTACCGCAGGTGGTAACCCACAGCTATGCGAGCGTCCAAGGGGCCACTCCAATTTTAGGTAGCCTAGCCCTGATTCAGAGCGAGCGCTCTGGTCAGAGCGTCCGGCTCTGAATCAGGCCCAATATCCCCTACCACATGCTCACACACACATACACACTAGGGCTAATTTTTGTCATGAGTTAATTACCCTAACAGTATATTTTTGGATTGTTGGAGAAAACCGGCGTACCCAGAGGAAGCCTAGCAAGCACAAGGGAGAATACACAAACTCCAAATAGCACATAAGCATTAACTAATCGTATAAAGAATATTAAACAGTATCTTAAATCAAACATACTGTTGATAGCAAGTTATTATAACACATCAAGGGCTCTATTTACTACAATCCGCATATTGAATGTGGATTGTAGTGTGATATTACCGAGTGAATTCGCATTGCGAAGTCAGGCAATATCACAGGGATTTACTATAAATCCCTTGCAGGGACAGAGCTTGCGATAAAGCTCTGTCCCTGCGGATCCCATCCGCACTCTAGTCGCGGTATTTTCGGAAAAAATACCGTGACTAAGAGCCCGCGCATGTGCCGACCCACCGTCGCTGCTACCCCCCACTGACGCTAAGCCCCGTCCCCCGCGATGACGGACCCCCGCGACCCCCCCTCCCTTCATTACACTTACCTGCATCCTCCTGGCCTCCGGTGATCTTCTCCGGGCTTCCCGATCAGGTGATCTCCCATACTGCACTGGGACCCAATCACCTGATGACCGGGCAGCAGTGCACTGTGGGAGACAAGCTGACCAGAGAGGAGCCATCACCGGAGGCCCGATCACCGGTCCCTGGATTCGTGTAAATAAAAAAAAAATGTTTCAATTTCTTTTTCTTTTTTTTTACAGCAATCAGCTTGCGGTCTGTTTAGACCACACAGCTGATTACTGGTACCGGCTCCCGCCTCTGCTCTCCCCGTTAGAGCAGAGTGGGAGCCCGGTAACCGGGGGAGACCCTGGATAACGCTACCTCCAGGTGGCATTATTATCACAGGGCTTCCCCCGGTATTTTTTTACAATTTATTTTTAGTAACTCTGGTCGGATCACATTTCCCATTACAATTATGGGAAATGCGATCTGCTTTACTAAAAATAAGTGATACTAGGGGTTGGAGTAGAATTTTACTAATTCTACTCCAATTGCCCTGTAATAACTACAGGTGAAACTAAAATAATGTGAAAAGGGTGTGAAAACACCCTTTTTCACTTTATTTTAGTCAAAATAATGTTAATAAATAGAGCCCCAAATATGATAAAGTAATAGCACATTTCAACTGGATAACTTTCATCTCGGAACACTGCTAACTTTAGATCGTAAGCTTGCAAGCAGGGCCCTTTTACCTCAATGTCTGTCTGTTATTACCCTGTTTTGTTCTATCAATGTTTCCAATTGTAAAGCGCAACGGAATATGCTGCACTATATAAGAAACTGTTAATAAATAAATACATAAATAAAATAATTACCAGGGGCCGCCCTACCCCCGATAATTAACAGAATGAATATGGCCCTTAGAGAGATAAATACAGTATACAAGTATTTTACTTGAGCTGAATGTGTTATAGGAGTATAGTGCTTGCCCACTAAGATTTCTCTCTAGGGAACATCAAATGTCTCAGTTTCATGAATAGTGCTTACATAAAAAAACAGATATAATGGAAACACTCGGAACATAAGATATCGCTATCTCGACGCAAGTTCCAGCTGCTGCTGACAATCGCTGTAAAGAGCAAATCTCGTCATGTCCAGCTTCTGGTAATAGTCTAGAAAAAAACTAATTTCCTCATTTTCTTCATAATACCAGAATTTCTCAGATACAACATTCATTTGAACATTTTTCTATTAAAGTATTAATGTTCATCTATTACTTGAACTGAATTTCAAAATATTCTCTCTCTCTCTCTCTCTCTCTCTCTCTCTCTCTCTCTCTATATCTATATATATATATATATATATATATATATATATATATATATTTATTAAAAAAAGATAGTCAAGAGTTTAAAAAGCACTGTTCAGGTTTGCAAAATTCATACTATATAGTTTACATTTCCCAGTAGAAACCATACGTTTGACAAAAGCCTAGAGCACGGTTTTCAACTAGTGTGCCATGGTGGCAGTCAGAGCCGCCGAGCACATTATACAGTACTGTGGCCCTGGCTGCCGCTGAGCTCCTCTGGAAGGCTCAGGCGCACGTGTGCCGTCACCTGCCTGCCTTCAAGCTCGCCATGCCTGCGCCAGTGATCGATCCATCGCTTCCAGTCCGCCCTGCTCCAGTGACCAAGCCAGCACTTCCTGCCCGCCCAGTGCCAGTGCTTCCTACTCGTCCTAGGCTCTATGACGTGTGATGAAAAACCTGTGGTGTTGCTGTATGTGATGTGCCATTCCAGACCAATTGTGCATTTAGCAATATGAAATTGTCCTCTATGACATTGGGTCTGATTCAGAGGCGGTTGCAATGCCAATGTTTTCTCAAATGGCTGATGTTTTTTCTACTGCACATGCATCAGAGTCGCACTGAGCATGTGCCGCGATGGTGGTCGCAGAGAGGATTTACTCGCAAAGTGATTGCCAGTCAGGGACCGTTTTGGGGCGGTAATATGGTCGTGGTGACTCAAACACTGGCGCATCATGTCTGTTTTGGGGCGTGTTAAAGCCTGCAACTGCGATCCCATATACAGTGGTTAAGGCTCTGGGGTCTTTATTCCATCACCCATTCTGCACAACCATAGGGTCGCTCACCACTTTGAGAATCGATTGATCTGTGTCCGATGCTGCATCTTTGTATGCAAGCTGTTGGGTTTACAAAGCAGCTGGTGAATGTCTTAATAGAAATCGAGGCCGGCTGCGACAGTTGCATATTTTGTCACAGTGGCTTCATACAAAGATGCAGTTACAATGGGATTTGCGTCCATCTCTAAATCAGGCCCATTGTCCTGATGTTAGTAATACCCCTTTCACACTGAGCCCCTGACCCGGGATCTTGTCAGGGCAGACCCCGGTCCTGGCTTAGTGTGAAAGGGTCAATGGGGTTCTGTGTCCAGGGTACTAGACTATTGTCACGACCAAGATTATTCCCGGGACTGACACCAATACGCTGTGGTCTGAAAGTTGCCACCTAGATTATTCAACCCAGGTTACAGTAAAAGGAGCTGACTGGTGGATCAGGACTGCTGGGAGATGTCGTCAAGTCCACCTCTAATGTTGTACAATGTTTTGCAGGGCTGACACGAGGTGATGACCCGAGAATGACCCCAGTCTAAGGTGCAGTGTGAAAGGGCTATGAGGCAGCATCGATAAGCACATCTTTCTCTTTAGTGGGAGTATTTACTATGTTATAGCCTTTAAGAAAATATATCAATTGAAGATTGCGCCAGTGTAAGAGACAGTACGTTGAATAATGATTGTTGTTTATCTGCACATGGATAAATTATTAGGGACAGATATACAATAGTTTATTATTTAACCTAACGTTTCTTTACACTGGCACAATCTTAAATTGATATATATATATATATATATATATTTATTTTTTTTCTTAAAGGTGTTAAGCTGTGACTGAGCTAGCAGCCAGTATTTTTACATTTGTAGCAAGTGAGAAAACATTATTACCAAGAAAGGTTTTTTATAAGCGCCGGGAAGTGCAATGCTCACTTGTTCTCTCCTAATTATTTGTATCACTATTTTATTTTATCTTGAAAATCACTTGCTGGAATATACCAATGCAACTGGGGCAAATTAGTGATACTGGCTGGCAGGGGTAATAAATAAAGTGTCTCTTCTGGTCTTACCTTCGGCTCTCAGTATCCTCAGGAGGCAACAGTGATGCCAGGATTGTGGCTGTATATGTTATTAAATAGGATTGGAGAAGCTATTGCTGGAGGTAGCCAGTACAGACTACCGCTATATATAAATAAAAGTATAATATATGAAATATATAATAATAAAAAGAATAATAAATAAAGTCTAGCCTTGGGATTATTAATACAGTATGGTTGTAGTGCTCCTGCTTTCCTTTCAACAGTTGCTGGTGGTGAATTATTCCCTTCTGCTCTGCATTTTACTATTTTTCCTGGTTTATGTGCTGACAGTGGCCTAGCAGCATACTTGCCTACTCTCCCTGGATGGCCGGGAGCCTCCCGAAAATCAGGTGGCGCAACCGGCCCCCCCCTGGAAAAGCAAACATGTCCCCCACACCCTCCCCACCGCAACTCCCACACAAACCCACACAAAGGGGGCCCAATGACACGATTCACGCTGAATCGCATCATCATGGCCCCGACCCCTGATTCCCAATCCCGGTAATATCAGCATTGTGTAGCGGCCACGTGGCCATGCCCTCCACTCCTAATGTCATGTAATCTCCCCGCCTACACCCCCCTATGCCGCACCACGGCCCCCGCTATGCCGACCTGGCTGCCCCCTCCTTTCAGGGTGTGGCCTAGGATCGGCCGTTACTCATCTCAGCGCCTGCTTCTCCTGACCTCTCGAGCAGTCAGATGCCAGGTGCAATGGCGAGTGATGCACTGAGTATTATACCTGGGGTCTGCTAGGACATCCATGTGCTTGCTCCGTGATTTAATTCCTGTTGTTACCATCATGAACGCAGCCATTACAGTCTACATCACCTGATTAGCCCTTTACCCAATGGTAGTATTGGTTGCTGTCAGCTGACACTATCCTCCAATGGACTGCTACCTTAGGGTATGTAGCCGGGCTCCAGACAGCAGGAAGTTGCTTGTTCAACATTGTTACTTCCAGTGTATACTAGCTGTTTCAGCGTTCCAGGTTCCATGCTCCTTTCTTCCAGTGATACTCTCCTAATGTTACCCACGGTGTGGGTGTGTACTCAGTACAATACCCGAGTACTATCTCCGAAGTGTCATCCTCCTGTACCAGTTCTGCATCTGGAACCACAGTGTACAGTATGTACTCAGTACGTCATCCGAGTACAATCTCCTAGTGTCATCCTCCTGTGCCAGTTCTGCGTCTGGGACCACAGTGTATGTACTCAGTACGTCATCTAAGTACAATCTCCTAGTGCCATTCTCTTGTGCCAGATCTGCGTCTCAATCAACAGGGTGTGTGTACCCAGTACATCTTCCTGTATCATTCTCCTGTGCTTTCCCTGTGATAGTGTTCTTCCATTTCCCACTTATGCCGGATACCTGACCAAAGGGCCGCGACCTGCTTGCTGGGTGCAGCTTAAACCCAAATCCTGCTTGGAGGGGTCACTGGTGAACACTTCCCAGTAAGTTAGACTCTGCGCCTTTGGTCAGGTCTAGCCAACATCTGGTACTTGTGGATGAGGAAGGCATATATCCAGGCCCCTCGCCTCCAATTATTTTCTCAACCTGGGTACACGTCTTCCAATACTCCTACAGAGGACCAACATAGCCCGAATGTTACACCTCCCGGAGGGGGCCACAAGAATGTCGGCAAGCATACTAACAATACTGCCATTGAACCTCTATACAACCCTGCCTATACCTTCTGATATCCTGCCTATAAACCTCTAAGGATGATGCTATATTGCGTACGCAGTCATACAGTAAATAAAGACTCCAGACCTAGAACCTGTGGTTCCAAAGCACAAAGTATTGTTCAAGTAAAAGTACAGTCAGTTACATGCTAGTTATAAGTACAATTTAGAGCAAAGGAATTATACAGACCCAAGTACAGTTATACATATACAGCGCTCTGGACCAGATGTAGGCATCAGCAAGAAACCCCTTGTCAATCAGCAATCAGCACGAAGACTAGAAACTCAGGGTCAGAGCACACATATTTATAACCCCCAGAAATAGACAACACCATAGAGATACCATTGGTCCTAAAGGAGAGGGCATATGTTACAAGGCATCTAACAGGTTGGTTCAAATAGACACAGTCCAGCCTCTAACAACTGGTGGTCTCTGGTTTCCCACCTCATGCAAATCCTAACAGTTGGTCATATAATGTACATTTTGTTGCTTGGAGTCTCTGCGGTCCATAAGTTGAGAATGCCTGTTGCGATCTCTACATCGATGTTACCGGAATACTGTTGAGAGTACGCATCATTACAATACCAAACATGGCTTACTTATCACATATAAAACCTTAGTTACAAAATAATCTTTATTTCATAGCAATTATAGTAACTGTGCATACTTGAATCTTATACCTTAAAGCTTATGGAACCTTGTATGTGAATATGCAATGTGTGAGTATGTGGGGTTTGATGTAAAGACGCTAGTTAACTTGGGGCAGATGCGTGTGCATGAAGCTAATATTCAGCATTTTCATACAGGGTCTTATGCATTCGCTAACATGCGACTAGTTAATCTAGTGTTAGTGTGTATGAGAAATGGTGTAAGATACAATAGCACGATGCTAATAGTAATATATCGCCACATGTACTAAAGTGTGAGTTTATCTAAAATGGCGTTTGGGCGGCCATTCACAAAATGGCATCTTGCGATCTCATTTCCAAGATGGCGTCTTGCGGCCAGGCGCAAGATGGTGTCTCTGCGATCCAATTTTAAACTGATCTTGTCTCAACCAATTATCCAGCTTCGACAATACCTAGCAGTTTTATTGAAGTACTTTATCTAAAGATATCTGCGGACCCGTGTTTGGTTTTATCAAACCACATTCAACTGGATTTGTATTCGGTTTTGGATTTCTTTAAAACTTATAAAAACAGCTATAATTATGTTAGTTGGACCTGTTTACATGCAATCCAAAACCTGAGGTTCGTTTTTTTAAATCCGAGTTCCATACTTACAGCAGACCTGAGCTGGGACTCTGTTCTACTTGGAACCCTAAAAGTGATCTGAGTCAGGACTCGAATTGACGTGGAACCCCAAAGTTTGTGTGTGTTCGTTTTCAGGAAAACCCAACCTCACATCTCTAACTTTATCTATTTATCCTGGTACCTCTCTCTAAATTTATGCACACCCTGCAACGCCGTTGAAACGCACTGGCACGCATGAGTTCACCCGACCACCCCCCGTTACCACCCACAAATGGCACTTCCTGTCAATCACTGTGCCATGGGTCTGCGTATCCTCTGCGTTTGCTTTCCGGTTCGCATGCAATGCGATGCATACACATGCACAGTATGCAACAATCGTCCGATTGCGTGCGTTTTAGAACTTGCGATCCTTGCTGAATCAGGCCCAAAGTATTTATAAAGAAACACTGAGACTCCTGCATTGGGGCCAGCTTTATATAATTCAGCATGAGAAGTACAGTATAGCCTTTTGTGTTCCAAAATGTACTTTATTAGAAGGGCACTAATTTATCATATAAGGTTCATCTGTTTATTGTATTCTATATTTTTATCAAGGGTCTGGAGTATGACATAATATAGGAAATAATAATGAGCATATTTAATATGTATAACATGGTCTAGCCCATGGTCTGATACAGCCAACCAACTTCGCACCCACCCCCCACGTGGTCAACCCCCCTCATTGTCTACTAGAGCTGGTGAGTGCTGCTTAATCACACTGCCATCCACCACATAACACTAGGCTGACTCCCAGCCAGAAACATCCAAGCCCGCAGACAACCAGACAACCCCCCTCCGCGGCTGACCCTCTCCCCCCTGGTCGACCCACCGCTGCTGCTGCTGAACTAAGCTGCCACGATCCATCACCCGAAAACGCTGACACTCACCAACTGTTTCTTCTTGTACCCTCTCTCTGGAGCTTGGACGGCAGCAGCGCGGCACCTCGGCTCAGCTTCTTCTTGGCTCCTCTCTCTGAGCGTGTGACGTAACAAGCAGTACAGTGCAGGGGGGAGGGCTCGGAGAGGAGAGTGAATGAGTGAGACAGAGAGAGCGGCACCCAGCGGCAGCTGTCCAATCGATCATGAGCTGCTGCTGACAGTCTGCCGGGGCGGCAAGAAACTATATAACAAGCCTCCATACAGCCCTGTCAGCGGGCCCCTTGGGTGTGTGTTACCGCATGTGTCCTATGCAGACCTGGGTGTAAGCGTATATAGGCCAGTTAGGAGACGTATCTTATGAACTTAGTATAGGGTAGGTGTAAGGGGTGTGGTGTGTTGAAATTCAATATGTGACTGCAGCATTGTGCAAGTGCAGCAACTGCATTGCGATTATGATTGTACATAGGAACCACTCGCAAAGTGAGTGACAGGTAGTCAGCATTTGAGGGTGGTAACGGGGTGGTTAGAAGATCGCAGGCTTGTCTGACCGTTTACACGCTGTTTCGTGGGCATGTATAAATTAGACATTGCGATCTCCTGCCCAGCATGAGGCATATCAGACTTGATCTGTGAGTGAATGTAGTTGCGATAGCATTACAGTCCATCTCTGAATCAGACCCTTTATCCACAATGAGACCCCATTTACATTTAGCAAATCATTCTCGGACCCAGAGGAACGGTTCCTTATGGTCATCGGCACTATTCATTTAAAAATGGTCACGTTTATTTCTATGCTCCTTATAATAATCCTGGCACCTTCTTCAAAAAACTATATAAATGCATTGAGTGAGTTGTGCAAGGCTACATAATATATGGTGGAGATTTCAATATTATTCAACTACCTCAAAGCCGGTTATGCCACCTTCATGGGACTCACTGACTCTACTATGTCTCCTTTATCAGCAAATCCTGTATTATGTCTTTGTCATGGACATATCACCAAGTATTTCTTTTCTATTAGCTCTCATTAAAGTTTCCCACCAGTGTCAGTCAGCAGGTGGCGACTAGATGACTGGTGCTCATAAATCACATCATGGTCCTAGAACAACATTCAGTTACAGAGTTGTTTTTCAATCAGTTCTATTGATGAGACTAGGGCTTGTTAGAAAGCCCATAAGGCCACCCTTAGAAGTAACCTCATAGGCTTAGCCTCCCACAGGAAGAAACAGGCCTTTCTAGAAGTTACTTCCTTGGAGGGACAGATCTCCACATTCCTTGCACAACATAATCAGTAACCATTTTGTCATCTTCTCGCTCATATCAATGCCCCAAAAGGCAAAGCGTTACTAGGTATTTGAAGGCCTCATAGTAAAAGTTTGTAAGGGTCCTTATGGACCACCCAATGGTGAATAATGTACACAACACATTTAACTTTGAGATAGAAGATAAGCCCCCTCAGCTCTGGGCCCCTTGAACCTATAGCAGTTACTAGAGATGTGCGGGTTCAGTTCTACTCGATTCTTTTCGGCAAATTAGCGCAAGTTTGGATTAATCGTACTAGCTATCCAAAACACGTGACAGTCAATAGCCAATAAGATTTGTTTTTCAAATCCGAATGTAACCGAGTAGAACCTGAACCCGCACATCTCTAGTAGTTACGCCCATGCTAAAAGGTCATCTCAACACCATTCTTTCACATAAAGCTGCCAATACTCTGTAGAACTTATGGCCTGATTCAGAGGTGGATGCAGATTTGACTTTTTCCACAACTGGACAATGTTTTGTGACTAAAATGCAGAAGGTTTTCATAAAGGTCCAATGTTGCGACTGATGTTCATCCGATGCTGCATCTTTGTACATAGGCGGAGGATCTGAGAACCTGGCAGTGGGCATCTCAGTACAAAAGACGGTGGATGTGATATTTGCATAACTTCTCAGATCCACTGCAGAAGAAGACGCAGGGAAAACCAAATCAGGCTGGAAAGACTTAATAAGGGAGATCACTTGTTTGCATCTAATCAGAATATTCAGCCCACCTACATTCCTGGAAATAATGTGTAAAGGGTGACTCGCTGAAGCAGGAGACTGTGGGCCTCATATAAACCTAGAGTCACCCATCCCACACCACACCAGGGAAAATATAATAGACCAGGAAAATACATAAAAAGACAGACTTCCCAGCTGTACACACTTGCCAGCATTTTTAGAATACAGCCAAGGGAGCTCTAACAGACCCCACCACATAGCAAAAATTGTGAAAGACAAACAACATAAATAATAATATTTCATATTGCATTACAAATAACAGAATAATAGTGAAAAAAACACTCCATTGACCAGTTTTCCAATTTTCCTCCAGATAACAAAATTATGGCCTGTAGAACTACAAGCCAGACAAACAGAGAAAAATATCAGCAGTATAGTAAAATAACAACAGGATCTCATATTAGATCCATGCAATAAAGGTGATAGATGAAACAATAAGAAAAAGAGAAAAAACTTTTTAATTGTATTTCAAGGTGGTGACCTTGTGAACATATCATCAGGGATAGTGATACATTTCCGAGCTTTAGTGACATCATCTAAAAGGAGTGTTCTTCCAGAATCCGTCATTTTGCCGAAGAGAGGTGTGGAAACCGGACATGACTCTCAAACAATGCTTTACATAAGGGGGCAAATTATTGGCTTTTCTGGAAGCCTTGGAAACAATGGGCCTGATTCAGACCCACTCGCGAGCGGCTGTCCGCTCGCAAGTGGGTCGATGTTATGGACTGAGCATGCGCACGACGGAGGGAGCTCCGTCGTGCGCATGCGCCAGACGCGACGAGCGAAGGAAAGTCCTTCGCTCGTTGTGTCCGATCAAAGGGGGCGTGCTGTCAATGTTGATTGACAGCACGCCCCCTTTGGAGGGCGTGCCGGGGGCGTGCCTCCCTGACGGGGGCGTTCCCACGGGAACGCCTCCCGTCAAAAGCCGGCCCACTGACATCACTAGTGATGTCAGTGGGAGTGATTTGGGCTCTGATAGAGCCAAAATCACTCCGGAGCTTGCGGTTGAAAACCTCAACCGCAGGCTCCGGCTCGCAAATTCGATGGTCGCGATGGTCTCGACCATCGCGACCATCACAATGCACGCTCGTATAGCCTGTGGGTGGTGACCCACAGCTATACGAGCGTCCAGGAGGACGCTCCATGAAAATGGAGCCCGGCCCTCATTCAGAGCGTGCGCTCTGCTCAGAGCGTACGGCTCTGAATGAGGGCCAATATTTGGTAATACCGGACAAAAACCTCTGCGGCTTTCCTATAGAAAAACCCAAAGACCTGGTAAGTCATCTTGCAGGAAAGCTAAAAGGTCGTCCCCCTTAATAGTCTCAGGTATGCCCACAAATCATAAATAATTACTTCTATCTGTTTTCTAGATTGTATATTTTATCAGACATAGGGGCCTATTCATCAACACTAAATGGCCCGGTAACCATGCGGAAATGCTAGTTTCCGCATATTTAAGTTACCGGACCATTCATCACATTCATCATCAGTGGTCCCAAATGGACCACCTGATATTCAGCAAACTTCGAAAACTTTCAGTTTTTGGAGTTTGCTTGTGAGAACAAGCGCGATTTTCAGATGACGGTTGTCTCGGATCCCCACTCCTTCCTATGGGAAGGAGTTTTGGGGATGCGAAGAGGGATCTGAGCAGGTGGTGTCAGGGGATGGTCTAGGAAAACGTGGGTGTGGATGTGTGAATGCAGGCGTGCCTGTGTGTTCTACCGGCATGCATAATTAGCATGGAGGTGTCATTGTACACGTCACCTGGTTGTATTTCAGCCTGCTGTGATCGCAGTGCTTGCAGCGAGGTAGGGTCTACCTCAAGGGCTACGATCAGCTCCGATGGCTCTCGAGGTTACTGAATAATCATACACTTCTTGAAGATGACATGTGCTAAGAAAGAAAAGTGGGCGTCATTACACCACCATGCGATCACTCTGCCGTCTCTCTCTAAGACATAGAGGGCGTCCTTAAGCCTGGCCGTGCGATTGCGGAATTTGCATACCCGATCCCTGACGGCTGCGAAAATGCGTTGCGTTGCCTTTGGGTCTTAATCGCCCCCTGAGTTTGGGAAACACTGCTATAGACCATATATAGTGAGTCGGACTCAGTGCCGACACGGGTGTGTTGCAGGTATGTAGCTGAAAGCGACTGTGTCCAAAGACACTGAACCGCTCACACAGGACGCTATTCTCAGATGGAAAAGCTGCTCCTGCCATCGGACTGGTGGCAGCTTCGATGGTGCGACCGATGGTGATTCTAAAGATGCTGCAAACAGGTCTCATATTTTGAGAAAAAAGCTGCATCTGCGTCTCGCTCAGAATTAGCCTCATAGAGTTTAGTATTGTAGCCATATTCCATATATAACAAACCAAAAAGAATATAATGGCGCTTAGAACATCATAAATAACACATGTAAATTTCTAAACTAAAGAGTGAATTTATTAAAATAAAAATATTTAGAATAAACAATCATGTACAGTAAAATGAATTGCTCCCGGGAGTATAAAT
Organism: Taudactylus pleione; assembly: GCA_031769625.1. Classification (NCBI taxonomy): domain Eukaryota; kingdom Metazoa; phylum Chordata; class Amphibia; order Anura; family Myobatrachidae; genus Taudactylus; species Taudactylus pleione. The sequence goes on from JAUIMM010000183.1 coordinate 5,006,785, forward strand.
CTGTAGATCACATTAGTAGCATTAAGACTTTGGAGCAAATAGAATATTCAGACATAACCAAAATGGGGTATATTTACTAAAGTGTGGGTTTTTAGAAGTGGAGATGTTGCTCATAGCAGCCAATCAGATTTTAGCTATTAACTTCTAGAAGGTGTTAGATACATGTTAAGTAGAATCTGATTGGCTGCTAGGGGCAACATCTCCACTTCTAAAAATCCGCTCTGTAGTAAATATACCCCAATGTCTCAATTGATCCTCAATACAATGATACTTAAATAAAATTCAAATAATAAACACACCTTAGGGCCATGGACTAAATAAGACTTGTAGTTCGTATCCTCCTTAATATAAAAGAGGAGAAATAACAGCGCTTGGAGCCAGCAAAGTCACAGTTCTCCAGACTAGTGTCCGTCAGAAGTACTTTTTCTAAAGATATCTGCGGACCCGTGTTTGGTTTTGTCAAACCACCCTCAACTGGATTTGTATTCGGTTTTGGATTTCTTTAAAACTTATAAAAACAGCTATAATTATGTTAGTTGGACCTGTTTACATGCAATCCAAAACCTGAGGTTCGTTTTTTTAAATCCGAGTTCCATACTTACAGCAGACCTGAGCTGGGACTCTGTTCTACTTGGAACCCTAAAAGTGATCTGAGTCAGGACTCGAATTGACGTGGAACCCCAAAGTTTGTGTGTGTTCGTTTTCAGGAAAACCCAACCTCACATCTCTAACTTTATCTGTTTATCCTGGTACCTCTCTCTAAATTTATGCACACCCTGCAACGCCGTTGAAACGCACTGGCACGCATGAGTTCACCCGACCACCCCCCGTTACCACCCACAAATGGCACTTCCTGTCAATCACTGTGCCATGGGTCTGCGTATCCTCTGCGTTTGCTTTCCGGTTCGCATGCAATGCGATGCATACACATGCACAGTATGCAACAATCGTCCGATTGCGTGCGTTTTAGAACTTGCGATCCTTGCTGAATCAGGCCCAAAGTATTTATAAAGAAACACTGAGACTCCTGCATTGGGGCCAGCTTTATATAATTCAGCATGAGAAGTACAGTATAGCCTTTTGTGTTCCAAAATGTACTTTATTAGAAGGGCACTAATTTATCATATAAGGTTCATCTGTTTATTGTATTCTATATTTTTATCAAGGGTCTGGAGTATGACATAATATAGGAAATAATAATGAGCATATTTAATATGTATAACATGGTCTAGCCCATGGTCTGATACAGCCAACCAACTTCACACCCACCCCCCACGTGGTCAACCCCCCTCATTGTCTACTAGAGCTGGTGAGTGCTGCTTAATCACACTGCCATCCACCACATAACACTAGGCTGACTCCCAGCCAGAAACATCCAAGCCCGCAGACAACCAGACAACCCCCCTCCGCGGCTGACCCTCTCCCCCCTGGTCGACCCACCGCTGCTGCTGAACTAAGCTGCCACGATCCATCACCCGAAAACGCTGACACTCACCAACTGTTTCTTCTTGTACCCTCTCTCTGGAGCTTGGACGGCAGCAGCGCGGCACCTCGGCTCAGCTTCTTCTTGGCTCCTCTCTCTGAGCGTGTGACGTAACAAGCAGTACAGTGCAGGGGGGAGGGCTCGAAGAGGAGAGTGAATGAGTGAGACAGAGAGAGCGGCACCCAGCGGCAGCTGTCCAATCGATCATGAGCTGCTGCTGACAGTCTGCCGGGGCCGCAAGAAACTATATAACAAGCCTCCATGCAGCCCTGTCAGCGGGCCCCTTGGGTGTGTGTTACCGCTAGGGGTGTGCACCGGCCACTTTTCGTGTTTTGTGTTTTGGTTTTGGATCTGGATCTTTCTTCGTGTTTTGGATCTGGATTGGTTTTGCCAAAACCACCCTTCTGTGTTTTGGGTTCTGGGTTTTGTGTTTTGGATCTGTATTTTTTTGAAAAAAAGCATAAAAACAGCTAAAATCACAGAATTTGTAGGTTTTTCTGCTCCTATGCTATTATTAACCTCAATAACCTTAATTTCCACTCATTTCCAGTCTATTCTGAATACCTCACACCTCACAATAGTGTTTTTATGTCCAAAAGGTTGCACCGAGGTAGCTGGATGACTATGCTAAGCGACACGAGTGGGCGGCACAAACACGTGACCCATCTAGGCGTGAAACTGCAGTGGCAGACAGGATGGCATTGAAAAACTAGGCCCCAAACTGTACATAATGCAAAGAAAAAAAAGAGGTGCAAGATGGAATTGTCCTTGGGCCCTCCCACCCACCCTTATGTTGTATAAACAGGACATGCACACTTTAACAAACCAATCATTTCAGCGCCAGGGTCTGCCACACAACTGTGGCTGAAATGATTGGTTCGTTTGGGCCCCCACAAAACAAGCTGGCAATTTATCTGTCCCTGCACAAACTGGCTCTACGGAGGCAAGATGTCATCCTCATCCTCCTCATCCACCGATTCCTCACCCTCTTCAGTGTGTACATCCTCATCCTCACAGAGTATTAATTCGTCCCTGCAGGAACCACAGGTCCCTCTGTACGTTCTGGAGGCTGGTCTCCCTGGAAGAGTTGATAATTCATTTTATGAACATCATCTTCTCCACATTTTGTGGAAGCAACCTCCTACGCCTTTCGCTGACAAGGTTCCCGGCTGCACTAAACACTCTTTCGGAGTACACACTGGAGGGGGGGCAACTCAGGTAAAATAGAGCCAGTTTGTACAGGGACCTCCAAATTGCTTCTTTTTCCTGCCAGTACAGGTACGGACTGTCTGACATGCCTACTTGGATGCTGTCACCGATGTAATCCTTTAACAGACAGACGCACGCTTGTCGCTGCTGCTTTGAGGATTCAAGTGCGGCTACAGCCCACACAATTCACAAAGACAGAAAAAAAAAAAGAATATTTTTATTGTTTGTGGAGCACACTTTGAGGGTTACACCACCCTTTAACAGACAGACGCACGCTTGTCGCTGCTGCTTTGAGGATGCAAGTGCGGCTACAGCCCACACAATTCACAAAGACAGAAAAAAGAAGAAGAATATTTTAATTGTTTGTGTAGAACACTTTGAGGTGTCACCACCCTTTAATAGACAGACGCACGCTTGTCGCTGCTGCTTTAAGGATGCAGGTGCGGCTACAGCCCACACAATTCACATAGACAGAAAAAAGAAGAAGAATATTTTTATTGTTTGTGTAGCACACTTTGAGGGTGTCACCACCCTTTAACAGACAGACGCACGCTTGTCGCTGCTGCTTTGAGGATGCAAGTGCGGCTACATCGCACACAAGTCACAAACACATTAAAAAAATAGTTTTTTATTTTTTGGAGCACTTTGAGAGTTACACCACCCTTTAACAGACAGACGCACGCTTGTCGCTGCTGCTTTAAGGATGCAGGTGCGGCTACAGCCCACACAATTCACAAAGACAGAAAAAAAAGAACAATATTTTAATTGTTTGTGTAGCACACTTTGAGGGTGTCACCACCCTTTAACAGACAGACGCACGCTTGTCGCTGCTGCTTTGAGGATGCAGGTGGAATCTAGACGGGATTTGGAACCGAGGACACACTACCTCCATCAATTGTCTAAATCCCACTGCACTAATGTCGGATACCGGACGCACGTCTAACACCAACATAGCAGTCAAGGCCTCAGTTATACGTTTTGCTTCAGGATGACTGCTGTCGTACTTCATCCTCATCGCTAGGGACTGTTGGAGGTTCAATTGTTTAGTAAAAGTAGTGATGTTCCTACTTCCTCTCTGGGATGATGAACAACTCCCAGCAGCAGCAACAGCACTAGGAGGAAGTGGTTCTTGATCTTTCCCTATTTTATTTTTATCGGAGAAAGTTTGGTCCTCCATTTATGTTATATTGATATATATACGTGCGGCTAAAGCGCACACAAACACAGAAAATATTTTTTTATTTTTGCTGGAGAGTAGTGCACTTTGTGGGTTACACCACCCTTTAAGAAATGAGCCAGCCGGCTCTTTACTTATGGGACACAGGCGCACGCTTGGCGCTGCTCCTTTGTTGATGCACGTGCAGCCACAGTGCACACAAGTCACAAACACAGAAAATATATATTTTTTTGGTTTGGTGTGTACTTTGGGGGTTACAGAACCCTTTAACGGTCAAGCCAGCTGGCCCTTTACTTATGACACAGGCGCACGCTTGGCACTACTTTGTTGATGCATGTGCGGCTACTGCGCACACAATTCACAAACACAGAAAATAATTTTTTTTTTGGTTTGGACTGGAGTGTACTTTCGGGGGTTACAGCACCCTTAACGGTCAAGCCAGCCGGCCCTTTACTTATGACACAGGCGCACGCTTGGCACTACTTTGTTGATGCACGTGCGGCTACTGCGCACACAATTCACAAACACAGAAAATAATTTTTTATTTTTTTGCTTTGGACTGGAGTGTACTCTCGGGGGTTACAGCACCCTTAACGGTCAAGCCAGCCGGCCCTTTACTTATGACACAGGCGCACGCTTGGCACTACTTTGTTGATGCACGTGCGGCTACTGCGCACACAATTCACAAACACAGAAAATATATTATTTTTTTAGCACTTGGGGGGAGCACCCCTGATGGACAGAGCACCCCCTGGACAACACTACAGCACCCCTTTAGGACTGGGACACTGCACTGTGGACACAGCCCCTATGGAGAACTGACTGCACAACACAGTCCAGCCAGCCCCTATGGACTTTGAAGTAGTGGACACAGCCCCTATTAACAACAGCAGCACAGCACAACACAGCCAGCCCCTATGGACTTTGAAGTAGTGGACAACAGCAGCACTACACTACACTACACTACACAGCCCTAACTCCCACCCTCCCTCTTCACTGTCCACAGCCGAGTGAGAAAATGGCGCCGACGCGGGTACCTTATATAGGATCCAAAACCCGCGAGACTCGGAAGGCGGGATGATGACGTTTTGCCTCGATTTCAGATCCGAGTCAGGCGGGAAAAGTCGAGCCTGATTCGGATCGGACTCGGATCGGGGGGGCTCGGGGGGGTTCGGATTTCAGAAATCCGAACCCGCTCACCCCTAGTTACCGCATGTGTCCTATGCAGACCTGGATGTAAGCGTATATAGGCCAGTTAGGAGACGTATCTTATGAACTTAGTATAGGGTAGGTGTAAGGGGTGTGGTGTGTTGAAATTCAATATGTGACTGCAGCATTGTGCAAGTGCAGCAACTGCATTGCGATTATGATTGTACATAGGAACCACTCGCAAAGTGAGTGACAGGTAGTCAGCATTTGAGGGTGGTAACGGGGTGGTTAGAAGATCGCAGGCTTGTCTGACCGTTTACACGCTGTTTCGTGGGCATGTATAAATTAGACATTGCGATCTCCTGCCCAGCATGGGAGCTCTCTGCACGTCAGGATGAGCTGCAGTGTTTGAGGCATATCAGACTTGATCTGTGAGTGAATGTAGTTGCGATAGCATTACAGTCCATCTCTGAATCAGACCCTTTATCCACAATGAGACCCCATTTACATTTAGCAAATCATTCTCAGACCCAGAGGAACGGTTCCTTATGGTCATCGGCACTATTCATTTAAAAATGGTCACGTTTATTTCTATGCTCCTTATAATAATCCTGGCACCTTCTTCAAAGAACTATATAAATGCATTGAGTGAGTTGTGCAAGGCTACATAATATATGGTGGAGATTTCAATATTATTCAACTACCTCAAAGCCGGTTATGCCACCTTCATGGGACTCACTGACCCTACTATGTCTCCTTTATCAGCAAATCTTGTATTATGTCTTTGTCATGGACATATCACCAAGTATTTCTTTTCTATTAGCTCTCATTAAAGTTTCCCACCAGTGTCAGTCAGCAGGTGGCGACTAGATGACTGGTGCTCATAAATCACATCATGGTCCTAGAACAACATTCAGTTACAGAGTTGTTTTTCAATCAGTTCTATTGATGAGACTAGGGCTTGTTAGAAAGCCCATAAGGCCACCCTTAGAAGTAACCTCATAGGCTTAGCCTCCCACAGGAAGAAACAGGCCTTTCTAGAAGTTACTTCCTTGGAGGGACAGATCTCCACATTCCTTGCACAACATAATCAGTAACCATTTTGTCATCTTCTCGCTCATATCAATGCCCCAAAAGGCAAAGCGTTACTAGGTATTTGAAGGCCTCATAGTAAAAGTTTGTAAGGGTCCTTATGGACCACCCAATGGTGAATAATGTACACAACACATTTAACTTTGAGATAGAAGATAAGCCCCCTCAGCTCTGGGCCCCTTGAACCTATAGCAGTTACTAGAGATGTGCGGGTTCAGTTCTACTCGATTCTTTTCGGCAAATTAGCGCAAGTTTGGATTAATCGTACTAGCTATCCAAAACACGTGACGGTCAATAGCCAATAAGATTTGTTTTTCAAAACCGAATGTAACCGAGTAGAACCTGAACCCGCACATCTCTAGTAGTTACGCCCATGCTAAAAGGTCATCTCAACACCATTCTTTCACATAAAGCTGCCAATACTCTGTAGAACTTATAGCCTGATTCAGAGGTGGAAGCAGATTTGACTTTTTCCACAACTGGACAATGTTTTGTGACTAAAATGCAGAAGGTTTTCATAAAGGTCCAATGTTGCGACTGATGTTCATCCGATGCTGCATCTTTGTACATAGGCGGAGGATCTGAGAACCTGGCAGTGGGCATCTCAGTACAAAAGACGGTGGATGTGATATTTGCATAACTTCTCAGATCCACTGCAGAAGAAGACGCAGGGAAAACCAAATCAGGCTGGAAAGACTTAATAAGGGAGATCACTTGTTTGCATCTAATCAGAATATTCAGCCCACCTACATTCCTGGAAATAATGTGTAAAGGGTGACTCGCTGAAGCAGGAGACTGTGGGCCTCATATAAACCTAGAGTCACCCATCCCACACCACACCAGGGAAAATATAATAGACCAGGAAAATACATAAAAAGACAGACTTCCCAGCTGTACACACTTGCCAGCATTTTTAGAATACAGCCAAGGGAGCTCTAACAGACCCCACCACATAGCAAAAATTGTGAAAGACAAACAACATAAATAATGATATTTCATATTGCATTACAAATAACAGAATAATAGTGAAAAAAACACTCCATTGACCAGTTTTCCAATTTTCCTCCAGATAACAAAATTATGGCCTGTAGAACTACAAGCCAGACAAACAGAGAAAAATATCAGCAGTATAGTAAAATAACAACAGGATCTCATATTAGATCCATGCAATAAAGGTGATAGATGAAACAATAAGAAAAAGAGAAAAAACTTTTTAATTGTATTTCAAGGTGGTGACCTTGTGAACATATCATCAGGGATAGTGATACATTTCCGAGCTTTAGTGACATCATCTAAAAGGAGTGTTCTTCCAGAATCCGTCATTTTGCCGAAGAGAGGTGTGGAAACCGGACATGACTCTCAAACAATGCTTTACATAAGGGGGCAAATTATTGGCTTTTCTGGAAGCCTTGGAAACAATGGGCCTGATTCAGACCCACTCGCGAGCGGCTGTCCGCTCGCAAGTGGGTCGATGTTATGGACTGAGCATGCGCACGACGGAGGGAGCTCCGTCATGCGCCAGACGCGACGAGCGAAGGAAAGTCCTTCGCTCGTTGTGTCCGATCAAAGGGGGCGTGCTTAATAGTCCCCCTTAATAGTCTCAGGTATGCCCACAAATCATAAATAATTACTTCTATCTGTTTTCTAGATTGTATATTTTATCAGACATAGGGGCCTATTCATCAACACTAAATGGCCCGGTAACCATGCGGAAATGCTAGGTTCCGCATATTTAAGTTACCGGGCCATTCATCACATTCATCATCAGTGGTCCCAAATGGACCACCTGATATTCAGCAAACTTCGAAAACTTTCAGTTTTTGGAGTTTGCTTGTGAGAACAAGCGCGATTTTCAGATGACGGTTGTCTCGGATCCCCGCTCCTTCCTATGGGAAGGAGTTTTGGGGATGCGAAGAGGGATCTGAGCAGGTGGTGTCAGGGGATGGTCTAGGAAAACGTGGGTGTGGATGTGTGAATGCAGGCATGCCTGTGTGTTCTACCGGCATGCATAATTAGCATGGAGGTGTCATTGTACACGTCACCTGGTTGTATTTCAGCCTGCTGTGATCGCAGTGCTTGCAGCGAGGTAGGATCTACCTCAAGGGCTACGATCAGCTCCGATGGCTCTCGAGGTTACTGAATAATCATACACTTCTTGAAGATGACATGTGCTAAGAAAGAAAAGTGGGCGTCATTACACCACCATGCGATCACTCTGCCGTCTCTCTCTAAGACATAGAGGGCGTCCTTAAGCCTAGCCGTGCGATTGCGGAATTTGCATACCCGATCCCTGACGGCTGCGAAAATGCGTTGCGTTGCCTTTGGGTCTTAATCGCCCCCTGAGTTTGGGAAACACTGCTATAGACCATATATAGTGAGTCGGACTCAGTGCCGACACGGGTGTGTTGCAGGTATGTAGCTGAAAGCGACTGTGTCCAAAGACACTGAACCGCTCACACAGGACGCTATTCTCAGATGGAAAAGCTGCTCCTGCCATCGGACTGGTGGCAGCTTCGATGGTGCGACCGATGGTGATTCTAAAGATGCTGCAAACAGGTCTCATATTTTGAGAAAAAAGCTGCATCTGCGTCTCGCTCAGAATTAGCCTCATAGAGTTTAGTATTGTAGCCATATTCCATATATAACAAACCAAAAAGAATGTAATGGCGCTTAGAACATCATAAATAACACATGTAAATTTCTAAACTAAAGAGTGAATTTATTAAAATAAAAATATTTAGAATAAACAATCATGTACAGTAAAATGAATTGCTCCCGGGAGTATAAATCTGTAGATCACATTAGTAGCATTAAGACTTTGGAGCAAATAGAATGTTCAGACATAACCAAAATGGGGTATATTTACTAAAGTGTGGGTTTTTAGAAGTGGAGATGTTGCTCATAGCAGCCAATCAGATTTTAGCTATTAACTTCTAGAAGGTGTTAGATACATGTTAAGTAGAATCTGATTGGCTGCTAGGGGCAACATCTCCACTTCTAAAAATCCGCTCTGTAGTAAATATACCCCAATGTCTCAATTGATCCTCAATACAATGATACTTAAATAAAATTCAAATAATAAACACACCTTAGGGCCATGGACTAAATAAGACTTGTAGTTCGTATCCTCCTTTATATAAAAGAGGAGAAATAACAGCGCTTGGAGCCAGCAAAGTCACAGTTCTCCAGACTAGTGTCCGTCAGAAGCCTAATATAATTAGTGCTGTTTGTAATTGTAGGAGCAGTTGCTTTTAATACTCTCTAAGTGGAATCCTCTTTTCTTAAACCGTGATAGTAGGTGGTTAATAGCAGCTCGGATGTTTAAGCTGCTGACAGGGGTGAGCTGCCTCTCGCTATGGGATGAAAATGCGGGGAGCCGGTGAGTCAGGTTGCACACGACTTCTAAGGAACAAAGCTCTGTGCTTTTGTAGTACAGGGACCGGAGATCGGGCTCTGGTGTCCAGTGTTGTCCTCCCTCCGGACAGATGGTCTCCCATCCTGCACTGGGACCCGGTCAGCTGACCAGGTCCCAGTGCAGGATGGGAGATCAGCTGACTGGAGTCACGGAGGACATCACCGGAGTCCCGATCACCGGAGGTAAGTGTAATTAACAGAGGGGGTCGCGCATGTGGGGGGCGGGGCTTAATGGCAATGGTGGGGCTTAACAGCGTCCGCTATAAGTGTGGGGAGGGGATTCACAAGGACAGAGCTTTATCGCAAGCCCTGTCCCTGCAAGGGATTTTTAGTAAATCCCTGTGATATTGGCTGAATTCGCAATGCAAATTCAGTCGTAATATCACACTACAATCTGCATTCCAAATGCGGATTGTAGTAAATAGAGCCCATAGTGATCCTGTGTAGAATAAGGAAGAAAGGGTTACATATTAATAATGATTTACATACACTATCCAGTGTATAAGGAGACCATTATGTGTATATATACTGTATGTTCACGGCCATGTCGAGGTTCTTCTGCCACATGCCCAGACACCTGCACTTACTCCATTGATCCGCAGAGCAGGGAACTTGGATTGTGCAATGGTGCCGACATCCAGAAGAAAAACAACAACATATAACTGGTCCTTCTGCTGCATCTAATGTCTTACTATGATTACTGACCCTCTATATGTCTGATGTATTACATACACTGCACTTCATGTGAGGCAGACTATAGCTTGTTACATGCTAATTATACCCTCTTCATGGACTTGCCAAACTTGCTCTAAAATTAAGATATCCTGCGTGTGCCCTTGTTATATAGCACCAGCATATTCCATTGGTTTTACAATTGGGAATAAAATAGTAATAAACTGAGACTGGGTAATAACAAATAGAGAGATATGGAGGCCCTGCTTGCAATCTTACAATCTAAAACCCAGAAGTTATAACATTAAAACCAACTGCCTAATATTGTGTAAGTCCCCCTCATACTGCCAAAGCAGCTCTAACCCATCGAGTCATGGACTCCTCAAGACCTCTGAAGACATCCTGTGGTATCTGGCAGCAGGATATTTGCAGCTGGTCCTTTAAGTCTTATAAATTGCGAGCTTGGGCCTTCATGGCTAGGACTTGTTTTTCCAGAAAATCCCACTTGACCGGATTGACTGTGGAATTTGGAGCCCAAATCAACATCTTGAACTCTTGGTCATGTTCCTTAAACCATTCCTGAACAAGTTTTGCAGTGTGGCAGGCATATTATCCTGCTGAAAGAGTCCACTGCTATCAGGGAATACCGTTGCAATAATGTTTAGGTAGCTGGTATTTGTCAAAGTAACATCGTAATGAATGCAGGACCCAAGGTTTCCCAGCAGAAAATTTACCAGAGCATCACACTGCCTCCATCATCTTGCCTTCATCCCATAGTGCATTCTGCTGCCATCTCAATTTAAATGAAGGACACGCACCCGGCCGTTCACATGATGTAATAGAATATGTGCGATGCACTGTGTGTTCTGACACCTTACTTTCATAGCCAGTATTACCTTTTTCAGCAATTTGTGCTACCGTAGCTCTTCTGTGGAAAGGACCAGACAGACTAGCCTTCTCTCCCCACGCACATCAATGAGCTTGTGCGCCCATGATGACTGTTCACCCGTTGTCTTTCCTTGGACAACTTTTGGTAGGTACTTACCACTGGGGTGTGGTATAAAAGATAGACAGTAATTAGATAGAGAATGTCTAGATCGACCCCAGATGTTAGACAGTCAATAGATCGACAGGTACAAAAAGTCGACAGGTACACAAGGTCGATACAATAAAGGTCGACATGTTAGAAGGCCGACATGTACAAATGGTCAACAGGGTCAAAAGGCCGACATGAAAATGGTCGACACGAAAATTGTCGACACATGATTTTTTTTTTGGCGTAAATACCATTCGGCGCCTTGCGGGCACGGTGGCTCGCTTCGTTCGCCACATGGATTTATTCCCCCTCCATGCCCACTTGGATGGTAAGGAACAACATTGGATGGTAGGGAATGACGTTGGACACTGGCTCATCTTAAGTGCCTAACCCTAAACCTAAACCTGACCCTAAAAAAACATTAACTTCAAGAACTGACTGCTCACTTTCGGTTTAATATATCCCAACCCTTGACAGTTGCCTTGTAACAAGATAATCAATGTTATCCGATTCACCTGTCAGTTTTATAACTGATCGGTATATAGAATTGGTTGAGGATTTAGAATTTTATTTTGCTGCACTGTGCATGGATGATCTTTATTACCGGGACAAGTCTGTCTGCTGAACAAGTCCTATTAAGGTATAGACCTTTGATCAATTTTATTTGTTTTTCTGTAAATGGTCTCTGCTTAGTTACTGTTATTTACTGGTTATATGCCATTGTGAATCATAGATACTGTAGAAGATGATGAAAACAGTGCATGTCAGACAGCACAAAGGCAGACCAACCTCTAAACATAAGGGTCGCCACAAATTGCAGAAATTAATGTAAACTCATTTGACATTTAATTACACTCAACAGAGCATTGGACATGTAAATTTTCTATGGGATCTGAAGGTTATATCAATCAGAGGTGTGCAGAATTTTGAGAGGTGAATTACTATGTAATGTGCATTCTAAGGCACCCAGAGTTCGTGATGCGGTCAATATCCCGCCCGTGGGAATCCGGCAGCCAAAATGCTGGCACCGGAAACCTGACACCTGTCAGAATCCCAGCAGCGGCATCCCGACTGCCGGAATCCCAAAGGTAAGTAGCGGGGTTAGGGGGTGGGTTAGCATTAGGGTTAGGCACTAGGGGGAGGGTTAGGTTTAGGATGCGGGGAGGGGGAGGTTAGGTTTAGGCACTAGGGGGGGAGGTTAGGTTTAGGCACCGGGGAGTGAAGGTTATGAAGGTTAGGGTAGGGACGGGGGTGGAGGGTTAGGATATAGTCTGACAGGTATCGGTATAATAACCCTGACGGGGTGCCGGCATTGGGATTCCCGAGCGCCGGCATCCCATCCCCATCCCCAGAGTTCTTGTTTAGCCAGTAGAGACATTGTGGAGTATGGTAATGAATAAAACACATGAAGTGATAGCAACATGTGGCATCCGGATGTAGTTATGTGACCGGCGGCCTCACAATCCCGATGCCAGAATGCCGACTAGGGATTTATGACAGGCGTCAAGATACCAAAGCATGTCATAATCCTGATGCTGGAATGCAGAACGTGGGCCCGAATGAGGTAAGTACAGGCGCCCCTCCTCTTAGCCACGGGGGAAGGAGGGTTAGGTTTAGGGCTCCCTGGGGGGACAGGGTTAGGCACCCCCTGGGGTGGGTTAGGTTTCCACTAGGAGAAGGTGGGGTTAGGGTTAGGCACCCCCGGGGGGAGATTAGGGTTAGGCACCCCCCGGGACAGTTAGGTTTAGGGTGCGGGGAGTGGGGGTTAGGGTTAGGTACCCCTAAAGGAGGGTTGGTGGGGGAGAGGGGAGGGTTAGCTGTACTTACCTCCGCTGTCTGCATTTCCTGCCTTCGGTCAGCTGGTTGGGATTTGAACCGGCGGCTATACAATGCTATTCCTGTGGCATCCAACATTGTAAACTATTAATTAAAAACCTCTTCAGCTCAAATTGTTTGTGAGGTCACAATTCTTGGACTTATTATAGAGTTTAAGAGGCCTATTCATTATCGGGGGGCAGTGAGTTGCAGCAACAGATATTAAGCACCAGAGCAATTAAATATTGCTCCGGTGCAGGGACAGCTGCTCCCAAAAGCAGCTGTCCCAGCAATCAGTATTACAGCTACAGAAGTAGCCATGATACTTTCTGGTGAGGTCACGCATGAGCACTGTGCGGCGGAGGGATCCTTCTTTGCATACGTCTTCCTTCCCATGTAAAGGAGCGTGGCTCAGAGAAATAGCGCCATCCAAATTTTAGGTTTTCAGAGATTGCTGAATAGTAGATGGCCCTATTGGACCCCTAATAATATATGAGCCCGTTACTTGGGATTTGAAAGCAGCTGACTTCCTTGCGACTGCAGCATAGCCAATCAAAAAAGGAAAGGAGACAATGCAGTGTGATATGTGGTCTGTGCTGCTGCTGTTGAGGTAACTGTTTTCCATTTTGTGCCATGTCTACATTTTCATTTATTTGATCAGGTCCAGGAAAAGGTACCTTGAAGACTGCAGAAATTTCTACAGTATATCTTATGGCCTCATGCCGATTGGCATATCTATAGTGGGTGCAGGGCGTGCGGTGCAAACGGGCTCCTGAGGGAACCACACCTCACACCTTGCAACCATATAATTATTCTTACCACTCAGGGTCCTGAGCAGAATCCCAAAGCAACAGAAATCACAGAGAAAATGGTGCAATGGCCATTTTCCCTGTGATTTGCATAGGCGCAGTAGGTGGTATGTAGTCACCATATATCATCTCCCTGCTCTAAGCGTTCATGCAAGCCAAGATCGGGAATATCGCAGTATGTCTGGCTCCAAAACGTTTGTTCAAAATTTAAAATGGAATCCTTATGATATCCCGGCGGCTGAATTCTCAAATACTGATGCCGGAAGCCCGATTGTCCAGGATCCCGACAGAGGCGGCATGTACCCTAACCCTCCCCCCCTAACCCTAAGCCTACCTTGGTGGTACCTAACCCTAACCCCCCCTTCCTGCACCCTAAACCTAACCATTCCCAGGGGGTGCCTAACCATCCTCAGGATGCTGACGTCGGTAACCTGATCCTCTTGCGGATATCGTCGTTGGCATTAGGCCGGCCGGCGGGATCCTGTCCACCGGCATATTATACGTATACCATTCAAATGGCTGCCTGGCCTCAGTCTCAGAGTTCTGATACTTTTAATAATACAGCTTTGGCTCGCAGCATATCTCATGGGGCCCTAGGCGAGTTACTGGTTTGGGACACTCCCCAATATAAATATATATTAATAAGTTAACAGTCTGAAAATTTTGCTTTCACCACCAATAACATACACTAAATAGAATGAATAATGCAAAGGATTAATAAATTCATCTGCTATGTGTGTAAGTTACAATTAGCAGGGACTGTGTGCGGGCAGTGAAAGTCAATACAAGCATAATGAACTAATAAGATTAATTATACTATCAGTTCAAGTACAGCATTGAAATCAATTATAGACACAGACATAGGGGCTTATTCTGAGTTGGTAGCAAAGCAAAAGAAGCAAGTAACTTTGTATCTGGAACAAACCATGTTGCACTGCAATGGTGCAAATACATTTGTTTATTTGCATTAGGGGTGTGCACCGGCCACTTTTCGTGTTTTGTGTTTTGGTTTTGGATCTGGATCTTTCTTCGTGTTTTGGATCTGGATTGGTTTTGCCAAAACCACCCTTCCGTGTTTTGGGTTCTGGGTTTTGTGTTTTGGATCTGTATTTTTTTGAAAAAAAGCATAAAAACAGCTAAAATCACAGAATTTGTAGGTTTTTCTGCTCCTATGCTATTATTAACCTCAATAACCTTAATTTCCACTCATTTCCAGTCTATTCTGAACACCTCACACCTCACAATAGTGTTTTTATGTCCAAAAGGTTGCACCAAGGTAGCTGGATGACTATGCTAAGCGACACGAGTGGGCGGCACAAACACGTGACCCATCTAGGCGTGAAACTGCAGTGGCAGACAGGATGGCAGTTTGAAAATCTAGGCCCCAAACTGTACATAATGCAAAGAAAAAAAAGAGGTGCAAGATGGAATTGTCCTTGGGCCCTCCCACCCACCCTTATGTTGTATAAACAGGACATGCACACTTTAACAAACCAATCATTTCAGCGCCAGGGCTGAAATGATTGGTTCGTTTGGGCCCCCACAAAACAAGCTGGCAATTAATGTGTCCCTGCACAAACTGGCTCTACGGAGGCAAGATGTTATCCTCATCCTCCTCATCCACCGATTCCTCACCCTCTTAAGTGTGTACATCCTCATCCTCACAAAGTATTAACTCGTCCCCACTTGAATCCACCACCACAGGTCCCTCTGTACCTTCTGGAGGCTGGTCTCCCTGGAAGAGCTGATAATTCATTTTGATGAACATCATCTTCTCCACATTCTGTGGAAGCAACCTCCTACGCCTTTCGCTGACAAGGTTCCCGGCTGCACTAAACACTCTTTCGGAGTACACACTGGAGGGGGGGCAACTCAGGTAAAATAGAGCCAGTTTGTACAGGGGCCTCCAAATTGCCTCTTTTTCCTGCCAGTACAGGTATGGACTGTCTGACATGCCTACTTGAATGCTGTCACCAATGTAATCCTCCACCATTCTGTCAATGGTGACAGTATCATATGCAGTGACAGTAGACATGTCAGAAATAGTTGCCAGGTCCTTCAGTCCGGACCAGATGTCCAAACTTGGTCCTGTCTGCCCTGCATCACCACCAGCGGGTTGCATAGGATACCTAAGTTTTTTCCTGGCAGCCCCAGTTGCGGGAGAAAATGAAGAAGGAGCCGTTGACGTGTCACGTTCCGCTTCAGCTGACAGTGTGTTCACCAGCAGGTCTTTGCACCTCTGCAGGCTTGTGTCGGCCGGAAAGAGAGACACCACATAGGCTTTAAACCTAGGATCGAGCACGGTGGCCAAAATGTAGTGGTCTGATTTCAACAGATTGACCACCCTGGAATCCTGGCAAAGCGAATGAAGGGCTTCATCCACAAGTCCCACATGCCGAGCGGAATCGCTCCATCTTAGCTCCTCCTTCACTTTCTCCAGCTGCTTCTGCAAAAGCCTGATGAGGGGAATGACCTGACTCAAGCTGGCAGTGTCTGAACTGACTTCACGTGTGGCAAGTTCGAAGGGCTGGAGAACCTTGCACAACACGGAAATCATTCTCCACTGCGCTTGAGTCAGGTGCATACCCCCTCCTTTGCCTATGTCATAGGTGGATGTATAGGCTTGTATGGCCTTTTGCTGCTCCTCCATCCTCTGAAGCATATAGAGGGTTGAGTTCCACCGCGTCACAACCTCTTGCTTCAGGTGATGGCGGGGCAGGTTCAAGAGTGTTTGCTGGCACTCCAGTCTTCGGCACGCAGTCGCTGAATGGCGAAAGTGGCCAGAAATTTTTCGGGCCACCCAAAGCGTCTCCTGCACGCCCCTGTCGCTTTTCAGAAAATTCTGCACCACCAAGTTTATTGTGTGAGCAAAACATGGGACGTGCTGGAATTTGCCCAGATGTAATGCCCGCACAATATTGGTGGCGTTGTCAGATATCACAAATCCCCAGGAGAGTCTAAGTGGGGTAAGCCACTGGGCGATGATTTCCCTCAGTTTCTCTAAGAGGTTGTCGGCGGTGTGCCTCTTACTGAAACCGGTG
Source organism: Taudactylus pleione (assembly GCA_031769625.1). NCBI lineage: Eukaryota > Metazoa > Chordata > Amphibia > Anura > Myobatrachidae > Taudactylus > Taudactylus pleione. Next base: position 5,023,682 of record JAUIMM010000183.1, read on the forward strand.
ATACACAGCGTAGCCTGCCTTGTAACGAGCTGGCGTTTCTGAGATGCTGCTACTGGTGACGCTGCTGCTGTTGCTGCGTAAGGTGATACATCTACCCAGTGGGCTGTCACAGTCATATAGTCCTTAGTCTGCCCTGTTCCACTTGTCCACATGTCCGTGGTTAAGTGGACATTGTGTACAACGGCATTTTTCAGGACACTGAGGACACTTTTTCTGACGTTTCTGTACAGTCTCGGTATCGCCTGCCTAGTGAAGTGGAATCTAGACGGGATTTGGAACCGGGGACACACTACCTCCATCAATTGTCTAAATCCCACTTCACTAATGGCGGATACCGGACGCACGTCTAACACCAACATAGCAGTCAAGGCCTCAGTTATACGTTTTGCTTCAGGATGACTGCTGTCGTACTTCATCCTCCTCGCTAAGGACTGTTGGAGCGTCAATTGTTTAGTAAAAGTAGTGGTGTTCCTACTTCCTCTCTGGGATGATGAACGACTCCCAACAGCAGCAACAGCAGCAGCAGCAGCAGTAGGCGTAGCAATGCAGGATCCTCCGGAGGAATCCCGGATAGGAGAGTCAGTCATGCCAGTGACATGGCCTACAGGACTACTTCCGATCCTGACTAAGGAGGAAATTGACGAGGAGGGAGTTGACGGTGTGGTTTGCAGGCGCTTGGATACAACAGGACAACGGGATTTAGGTGTCCCTGGACTGCTTACGGTCTTAGCCAAAGTTTCTGAACTTGACAGTAACTTTTTATGAACGCGCTGCAGGTGCCGTATAAGGGAGGATGTTCCTAGGTGGTTGACGTCCCTACTCCTACTTATTTCACCTTTACATATGGTACATATGGCAAGACAGTTGTTGTCCGGATTTGGATAGAAATATTGCCAGACCAAAGAGGTGGAATGTTTGGTCTTCTGCCCAGGCATGACCGTGATGGGCTTTTTCATCCCACGGACAACAACTGTCTCCCCCGGAGCCTGATTTAAACAAACCACATCACCATCAGAATCCTCCTCGCCAACTTCCTCCTCAGCGCCAGCTACACCAGTATCCTCATCCTGTTGTACTTCAACAGTGACATCTTCAATTTGCATATCAGCAAGTGGACTGTGGGTGCTCCTTTCAGCACTTGCAGGGGGCGTGCAAATGGTGGAAAGAGCCACCTCTTCCCGTCCAGTGCTGGGAAGGTCAGGCATCGCAACCACCACCACACTTGGACTCTCCTTGGGGATTTGTGATATCTTCTTAGAAAGCACAGTTCTTCGCTGTGCTTTTGCCAGCTTAACTCTTTTGATTTTTTTAGTGGGAGGAGGGCTTCCATCGTCATGTGAAGCTGAACCACTAGTCATGAACATACTAGGGATCGACCTTAGCCGTTCCTTGCCACTCCGTGTCGTAAATGGCATATTGGCAAGTTTACGTTTCTCTTCAGATGATTTAAATGTTTTTTTCAAGGTCATTTTCCTGAACTTTGTCATTTGGGATTGTATGTGCCCTCTACTATGACATTGGGCATCGGCCTTGGCTGACGACGTTGATGGCATGTTATCGTCTATGTCATGACTAGTGGCAGCAGCTTCAGCACTAGGAGGAAGTGGTTCTTGATCTTTCTCTATTTTATTTTTATCGGAGAAAGTTTGGTCCTCCATTTATGTTATATCGATTTGATATATACGTGCGGCTAAACACAGAAAATATTTTTTTATTTTTGCTGGAGAGTAGTGCACTTTGTGGGTTACACCAGCCTTTAAGAAATGAGCCAGCCGGCTCTTTACTTATGGGACACAGGCGCACGCTTGGCGCTGCTCCTTTGTTGATGCACGTGCGGCTACTGCGCACACAATTCACAAACACAGAAAAAATTTTTTATTTGGTTTGGAGTGTACTTTGGGGGTTACAGCACCCTTTAACGGTCAAGCCAGCCGGCCCTTTACTTATGACACAGGCGCACGCTTGGCACTACTTTGTTGATGCACGTGCGGCTACTGCGCACACAATTCACAAACACAGAAAATAATTTTTTTTTTGGTTTGGACTGGAGTGTACTTTCGGGGGTTACAGCACCCTTAACGGTCAAGCCAGCCGGCCCTTTACTTATGACACAGGTGCACGCTTGGCACTACTTTGTTGATGCACGTGCGGCTACTGCGCACACAATTCACAAACACAGAAAATAATTTTTTTTTTGGTTTGGACTGGAGTGTACTTTGGGGGTTACAGCACCCTTTAACGGTCAAGCCAGCCGGCCCTTTACTTATGACACAGGCGCACGCTTGGCACTACTTTGTTGATGCACGTGCGGCTACTGCGCACACAATTCACAAACACAGAAAATAATTTTTTTTTTGGTTTGGACTGGAGTGTACTTTCGGGGGTTACAGCACCCTTAACGGTCAAGCCAGCCGGCCCTTTACTTATGACACAGGCGCACGCTTGGCACTACTTTGTTGATGCACGTGCGGCTACTGCGCACACAATTCACAAACACAGAAAATAATTTTTTTTTTGGTTTGGACTGGAGTGTACTTTCGGGGGTTACAGCACCCTTAACGGTCAAGCCAGCCGGCCCTTTACTTATGACACAGGCGCACGCTTGGCACTACTTTGTTGATGCACGTGCGGCTACTGCGCACACAATTCACAAACACAGAAAATAATTTTTTTTTTGGTTTGGACTGGAGTGTACTTTTGGGGGTTACAGCACCCTTAACGGTCAAGCCAGCCGGCCCTTTACTTATGACACAGGCGCACGCTTGGCACTACTTTGTTGATGCACGTGCGGTTACTGCGCACACAATTCACAAACACAGAAAATAATTTTTTTTTGGTTTGGACTGGAGTGTACTTTCGGGGGTTACAGCACCCTTTAACGGTCAAGCCAGCCGGCCCTTTACTTATGACACAGGCGCACGCTTGGCACTACTTTGTTGATGCACGTGCGGCTACTGCGCACACAATTCACAAACACAGAAAATATATTATTTTTTTAGCACTTGGGGGGAGCACCCCTGATGGACAGAGCACCCCCTGGACAACACTACAGCACTCCTTTAGGACTGGGACACTGCACAGGACTTTGGAGTGGACACAGCCCCTATGGAGAACTGACTGCACAACACAGTCCAGCCAGCCCCTATGGACTTTGAAGTAGTGGACACAGCCCCTATTAACAACAGCAGCACAGCACAACACAGCCAGCCCCTATGGACTTTGAAGTAGTGGACAACAGCAGCACTACACTACACTACACTACACAGCCCTAACTCCCACCCTCCCTCTTCACTGTCCACAGCCGAGTGAGAAAATGGCGCCGACGCGGGTACCTTATATAGGATCCAAAACCCGCGAGACTCGGAAGGCGGGATGATGACGTTTTGCCTCGATTTCAGATCCGAGTCAGGCGGGAAAAGTCGAGCCTGACTCGGATCGGACTCGGATCGGGGGGGCTCGGGGGGGTTCGGATTTCAGAAATCCGAACCCGCTCACCCCTAATTTGCATGCAGGGCAAATACATACTTGCATACTCTCCAGGGACTGCCGCAAGAGTAGGCAAGTTTGCCAGAATGGCCGCCGCCCCCCTGTGCCCAGCCTCCCCACCACTCCTGCAAAAGTGGACGGTCAGGGGGACTTGGGCCGCCATCAGAGGGGTACGGCCGGTACTAATGTACCAGACCTGGGCTCATTGTGGGGTCCGGCACTGTGCTGATAATCAGTGTGCTGATAATTAGGGTCTGGATCATCAGTGCACTGCGGGCCCCCCTGACTGAGGCATGCGCTCGCCGCTTGCACACACTGCTGCTTGCACTGATGGAAGTGATACAGCAGCAACAGTACACACCAGCTCTGTCATTTTAAGGCATTGTGGGGTCTATGTACTAAGCAGTGATAAGTGACAGGGTGAAAAGTGATAAGTCTGTGATAAGTGCCAGCCAATCAGCTCCCAACTGTAATTTTTCAAACACAGCCTGTGAGATGACAGTTGGAAGCTGATTGGCTGGCACTTATCACAGACTTATCACTTTTCACTCTGTCACTTATCACTGCTTAGTAGTTAGTACATAGACTCCTAAGTGAGAAACGGACACTTGTTCCTTGGTGGTGGAGTAACTGGTGCTCTGGAAGGTCAGGTGGCAGAGCTGCATGGCACGCATCACGTGTGTTAGTGTGAGGAGAGTGGCCGCCAGCGGGGGTCTGTCCCTTCAGCAACGAGATCAGCCCCCAGCCCCATTAAACAGAGGACATGGGCCCTCATTCAGAGCCGTACGCTCTGAGCAGAGCGCACGCTCTGAATGAGGGCCGGGCTCCATTTTCATGGAGCGTCCTCCTGGACGCTCGTATAGCTGTGGGTCACCACCCACAGGCTATACGAGCGTGCATTGTGATGGTCGCGATGGTCGAGACCATCGCGACCATCGAATTTGCGAGCCGGAGCCTGCGGTTGAGGTTTTCAACCGCAAGCTCCGGAGTGATTTTGGCTCTATCAGAGCCAAAATCACTCCCACTGACATCACTAGTGATGTCAGTGGGCCGGCTTCTGACGGGAGGCGTTCCCGTGGGAACGCCCCCGTCAGGGAGGCACGCCCCCGGCATGCCCACCAAAGGGGGCGTGCTGTCAATCAACATTGACAGCACGCCCCCTTTGATCGGACACAACGAGCGAAGGACTTTCCTTCGCTCGTCGCGTCTGGCGCATGCGCACGACGGAGCTCCCTCCGTCGTGCGCATGCTCAGTCCATAACATCGACCCACTTGCGAGCGGACAGCCGCTCGCGAGTGGGTCTGAATCAGGCCCTTGGTCAGCAAGATGGAGGAGGAGCCCCCCTACCCCCGCTCACTCCCGACCGGAGACCGGCACACCCTGCTGTAGTAATGACATTTAATCGTATTACATCAGTGTGTGCTGCTGCCGTGTACAGTAAGGGGTGGACCAATATATATAGATGTGTGTGTGTGTATATATATATATATATATATATATATATATTCAAATAAAAGAATGACCGGCGCTGAAAGTCTAACTCAAAATAAAGTCCGACTAAGGGCGTGGCCTAGTGATGTCATCCCGATCCAGCGTCACCTCCCAGCTCCTGTGTTCCATGCTGGTCCCGACACGCCGTGTCCATCTGCGGTGGTCAGCGGCGTGGTGTGCGTCATCCTGCTAGTGTTCCAGAGGACGTGTTGTTGCATTGCCTGGTTGGTCTATATCTATCATGTGGTAACCAGTCCACCCCGTTATACACATTGGTACGAGTACACCCCTTGTGGTGTAGACTATTGCTGTGTGTTTTACACTGTGTTTGGTTAAATACTTTTATGCACTATGGAGCGCCCCATATGTAATTTGTTTTTTATATCTATATATATATGTGTGTCAGGTTGAAGGGGGGGGGGTCTGTCTGTTTTATCTGTACTGGACCCCACGATTTCTGATGGCAGCCCCATAGTGCTGAGAGAGTAGAAAAGAAGTGGGTAATCAGTGCCAGGTATAAAGAGCAGATGGTGATGCTGCGAGAATATAGAATAAAGGGAAAAGTGATGTGAAATTAAATATGGTAGAGCTTTGTCATTTCTACCCCTTTCTCTTTCAACCCCGGGCAAATTCCCCCCTCCCTTCTTCTCCTCACGCCTTGCTTTCCTTATCTTTCTTAGCATTTTTTTTATTTATGAACATGTTTTACTTGTCTCAGGGCCTGATTCAGCAAGGACTGCAATTGCAAAGCTGCACACAGGCTATAGATGTATGATTTATGCATTCAGGCAGCTTTGCAATTGCGATCCTTGCCATAATGCAAATGTAGCAGGAGGTGTATACCATCGGTGGGTGGGCGGCCAGCCGAGTAAGCCTCAGCTTACTCAGGCTGGCCGGCTTGCGAGCCAAGCAGACTGCATACGTCCATGCAGTCTCTGGACTGGCCAGTAGTCACTCAATCAGGCAGAGGCATTCAAGGGCTTACGTGCGTCTTAGCAGGACCCATACTGCACACTCGCCGAATGGCTCCTGCTCAATCACAGATTCTCTTGTAATCGGGGATCTGCGTTCAGGAGCGCACTTGCGAACACTGCTGAATTAGGCCCTCGGTCTTGGTATTTCATATGTTTAGTATTTAACTCAGTTTATACATTTATTTCTTGTCATCTATATGCCTCTGTAATGATATACTTAAAATGCAAATAAAAATAAATAATAAAAAGATAAGGTTGATGTTATCACTGAAATAATAATAGTAGTTGTTGAGTGATGTATTTGTGCCACTGTCACAAATATGTGTATATGACGAGCAGCGTGATAAATGCAGCATCATGGAAACATCACTATGTTAAGCTATATGTTAAGAAGTAAAAAGCAAGTGGTAACAATAGTTAGATACAATAGAACCGGCTCTCGTGAACCTGTAATGTGTAATATTATCAGGCTTGATTGAATAATAGAGTGCATTATTTCCCACATATGCCTTTCCCAAATACACCCCTACTATACTGGTATAGTGTAAGAAATATAATAAGCCATAACGAAAAGAGGAGGAGATGGGAGTTATACCTGATGGGGTAGGGCCAGGTGCCTCTCGTCATTAGGTCCCACCTCATAGAATCGTGTCATATTGGCCCCGCCCCCTGTATATTGCCCCATAATTTACAGAATTATGCCCCTTGTCCTGCCCACTTCAATAGGAAGTCAGTGGGATGCCATTCACTTTTCCAGGGACCTGAGGAATTTGGGACTCTCCTGGAGGATCTGGGGGAGTAGGCAGGTGTGAGAATTTGGACTATTTCAGCAATTCATTAGCTATAAATAATCTACAAGCTTTGAGGAGTAGGGCCCCAAACTGGAGATCAGAATTTGAGCCTTGCAGGAGCCATGTTGGTGCAGGAGCCATGTTGGTGCAGGTTACTGCTTTATAACCACATAGAGTGTTACAACACTGGATCCAATCTCGTCAGAAAATCAGAAAATGCACTATGATTGAGCAGCAGAGGGAACTGTAGGGATGGTCTTACAGTAGCTAATCCTGTCAGTTCTCACATCAAATATCAAAGATGCCCCCATCCATCCCTGCCTAGTTCAGTCGATTCCCATTCAGGTTTGCTGTCGTTCAGCCTTAGGGCCTGATTCAGACCCACTCGCAAGCGGCTGTCCGCTTGCAAGTGGATCGATGTTGTGCACTGCGCATGCGCACGACGGCGGGAGCTCCGTCGTGCGCATGCGCCAGACGCGACGAGCTAAGGACTTTCCTTCGCTCGTTGTGTCTGATAAAAGGGGGTGTGCTGTCGATGTTGATTGACAGCACGCCCCCTTTGGTGGGCGTGCCGGGGGCGTGCCTCCCTGACGGGGGCGTTCCCAAGGGAACGCCTACCGTCAGAAGCCGGCCCACTGACATCACTAGTGATGTCAGTGGGAGTGATTTTGGCTCTGATAGAGCCAAAATCACTCTGGGCCTTGCGGTTGAAAAACTCAACTGCAGGCTCCGGCTCGCAGTGGCGATGGTCGCGATGGTCAAGACCATCGCGGCCATCAAACTGCATGCTCGTATAGGCTGTGGGTGGTGACCCACAGCTATACGAGCGTCCAGGAGGACGCTCCATAATTATGGAGGGCGGCCCTCATTCAGAGCGTGCGCTCTGCTCAGAGCGTACGGCTCTCAATGAGGGCCTTAATCACATGAGGCTGAGCATCAGGGATCAAAGTATCTCCAATCAAAGCTGAGCACATGTTCTTCTGACTCCTGGTACTCAGTCACACAAATGACTGACCCTGTAAAAGGCCAATTCATTATTAGGGTCCGCCAAGCATTCAGCAAACTCTGAAAACTGAAAGTTTTCATCTCTGTTTGTCACAGTCCATCCTCTCAGGACACAGTGGCTTGGCAGGTCGTCATGTGTCTGTGATAAATCCCCTAGCCAAGCGGTCCTCTCCTGGGAGCAAACAGCACTGAGACAATGTCTTCAGAAATCACTGCACAATATACTCCTTACATGTTTAATGCTATAAAAACACGCAAGGTTGGTTTTGGTCAAACCAAATCCAGGTCCAAAACACAAAGGAGATACAGATCCAAAACCAAAACACAGGGGTTGGCGCACATCTCTACTTTTAATACTATTGTATCTGCAGCCTAGAGTTAGCTAGACAGGTGCCCATTTAGGTCCTTTTGTACCAAAATAGTCACTGGTGTTGCCACCAAAATGATTTTCCAAAATTCAATTGGATCAGTGATTGATTGGTGTGGACAAAAATCCTTTCAGCAAGTGAATAGATGAGGTGAGACTATTGTCCATCAGGTAACAAGCATCCATGCGTTTGGCAATTGGGCTGAACTAAAGGATCATCAGGTCAGTTTTACCAGCACATTGGCATAAACCTACACTGTCTGCCATTACACCAGAGCAGCATGTACTGGGCATGAAAAGTGAGTTGCCCAACACCACACCCATATAACTGGGCCAATATCACTGGATTTGAATTGTATGACACAAATAGCTACTAAGGGCTCTATTTACTACAATCCGCATATTGAATGCGGATTGTAGTGTGATATTACCGAGTGAATTCGCATTGCGAATTCAGGCAATATCACAGGGATTTACTATAAATCCCTTGCAGGGACAGAGCTTGCGATAAAGCTCTGTCCCTGCGGATCCCATCCGCACTGTATTTTCGGAAAAAATACCGTGACTAAGAGCCCGCGTATGCGCCGACCGACCACCGCTACTATCCCCCCACTGATGCTAAGCCCCGCCCCCGGCGATAAGCCCCGCCCCCCGCGATCGCGGACCCCCGCGACCCCCCCTCCCCCCCCCCACGACCCCCCCCCCTTCATTACACTTACCTGCATCCTCCTCGCCTCCGGTGATCTTCTCCGGGCTTCCCGATCAGGTGATCTCCCATACTGCACTGGGACCCGATCACCTGATGACCGGGCCCCAGTGTACTATGGGAGACCAGCTGACCGGAGAGGAGCCATCACCGAAGGCCCGATCACCGGTCCCTGGATTCAGGTAAGGAAAAAAAAAATGTTTAATTTTTTTTTTCTTTTTTGTACAGCAATCAGCTTGCGGTCTGCTTAGACCACATAGCTAATTACTGGTACCGGCTCCCGCCTCTGCACTCCCCGTTAGAGCAGAGTGGGAGCCCGGTAACCGGGGGAGACCCTGGATAACGCCACCTCCAGGTGGCGTTATTATCACAGGGCTTCCCCCGGTATTTTTTTACAATTTATTTTTAGTAACTTAGGTCGGATCACATTTCCCATTACAATTATGGGAAATGCGATCTGCTTTACTAAAAATAAGTGATACTGGGGGTTGGAGTAGAATTTTACTAATTCTACTCCAATTGCCCTATAGTAACTACAGGTGAAACTAAAATAATGTGAAAAGGGTGTGAAAACACCCTTTTTCACTTTATTTTAGTAAAAATAATGTTAATAAATAGAGCCCTAAAAATCAAGTCTGTTCTACAAAGCTTTAAAAATGTTTTATTCTTTTTAACCAGTTAATTAAAGTTTTAATACAACTCAGAGCCTGTATCAGAGATGAACGTACATCTCCGATGTTTCCGGGCCGGCACAGAATGGGTGCTGAGATTACGTTCGCAGACCCCCCAAGCCCATTTGGGGGCAGGGTGAGGGCATATCGCCCCCGTTTTCTGGGATCTGTGTCAGCGGACGCAGATTCATTGCCTCTGAAGTAACCAGCAGGCTGCAGGAAGCTTCAGCTCCCGTAGCCTGACCAAAAGAACAATGATGGTTGCGATGGTGCTCGCAAATGCTGTCAGGGGGTGTCTGCCACCTTCTTCTGAATTTGCATTAAGATGTTCGGATTTGAAAAGCTGCTTGTGTGCGGCTCTGCAATTCCGTCCATCTCTGAATCAGTCCCTTAATTCCTACTGTTCATGAATTAGCGGCATCACTAGAGGGGCTATGGATCTCACTGGGTGACACCAACCCTAGTGATGCCACTGCTCTTATGACATAGTGTAGTAGTGTGCAAAGCGGGAGGGGGGGGTGAGGTTAGATCAGAATACAGTGCACCGGCGGCCGGCTTATAGAAATATCACAAATTTATCAACTGGCCGCGGCAGCAGGGGGGAGGGTTGGCGGGCCCCTACAAGCTTCGGGCCCTTGGGCAACTGCCCAACAAGCCCAATGGAAGAGATGTCCCTGACTGTCAGGTCTAATTGAATACCCCCTTTGTGTCTTTATTTTTACTTCTTCTTCTTATTATTATTATCATTACTGTTTTATTTGTATTTATTTTGGTTTGATATTTATGTGGTATGCACGTATGACACTCCTCATTTGATAGGTTTAATAACAAACATCATCTTAGTGTGATTATCATTTGTTAAAATGAATTGTTTCCAAATAAATACAATGTAAAAGCAGCAAACTCATTCATTAGTTTAGGTCTGTACTGTATGTACGGTGAGCTATACCAGTAAGGAGAACTCGAAACCAGGACATGCTTATTATTTACTAACCTCTATGGAAAGTGTAACTGGCATGTTAAAGAGTGAGTATATAGTATAATGAGCGCACACTATACTACTCCTTATGTATACCAGGCCTTACATAGAAGATGTCACATGGTCTATGCACCTGTTAGTATAGAACACTTGGGGCCTCATTTACTAACGAGTTTTATCACCAAAACGAGTGCTAGCTGTCACTGTGTATGATAAATGGTGCTCAGGCCAATCAGCTCCCAACTGTCAACTGTTAGAAAAATGACAGTTGGGAGATGATTGGCTGGAGCACCATTTATCATACACAGTGACAGCTAGCACTCGTTTTGGTGATAAAACTCGTTAGTAAATGGGGGCCTAGACGTGCAGACATCATGTGACTGTTGGCTACTGGGCTCAGCATTCTATGACATCACCAGATATGTCACAATCACCAAGATTCTCCTGTGCTGAGCAGGATGCCATTACTGCAGAGTAGAGTCTGTCTGACAAGCTACTACAGAGAAAGTGCGTTGCTGAATTATTATTATTATTCAGAGTTGCTGATTGATTTAAAAACATTTTATAGAGAAATATCCAGCCTTTTGCTACATCAAAGGACCTAGACAGGGATGTGAGTATAGACTTGTTATATTCCTTCATTCATATGAAGCCATATACAGTTACTATATGTGGTATTACCATGCTATTTAAGTTGGTATTTTCTGTTACTCGTATTAGAGTTAGATCCGTGTCACTGTATAAAGGTATTAGGTATGTGACATGTATGGACACCGTACTGTGCCTATAGTTGTAGAATTACACAGATACAGATGGCTACAGAGAGGTAAGATTTGTTTAATAGTAAATTTTTCTCCCATGGGGATTTATGACTTCAAATGCCGGTTCTGTCACCTAATGTTTAGAAATTGAGTGTGTCTACTAGGTCATTAGTAGAATTATATAGTACACAAGTAGCATTAAGCAGACCCAATGATTGTAGAAAAAAGAAAAATTAAGCTTTTCCCATATAGGAATGTGGTCTCTCATCTACACTATGGGCCTGATTCAGCACGGATCACACGGCTGTGTACACACGCACCCGCTAGCTGCGAAAATATGCTAATGAATGCAATCACATGGCAACCGCAGCTCTATACCAAGAAGCCCATCACTGTATAAAGCCGCCCACTTCCCATGACATGCATCCATAAGTCAGCGAAAACATCGGTAACATCGGAACCATTCACACAGTTGTGTTTGACCTGATCCTACCTCACAAACTGCTAAACTTCCTGTCGCCATCTAGACCTCTGCCAGTGTATACAATCGTAGGGGCTTAATTATGCCCGCCTCTGTAACAGCATTCAAACCGACCACCCCCCTCTCCACCCCCAAACGGTCGCTTCCTGTCAATCACTATGCGATTGGACTGCATGCTCACTACTTCCCATACGCTTCCCATACGCAGAGCACAAACATCGACAGGCTGCGTGCAAACGTAGACGTGCGATCCAACCTGAATTGGCCCTATATCCACACTTCCCAATTATCTCTCTGCTTCCTTCCATGGTATGTTACTATGGGGAAATGTGGGGAAATAGTAAGTAATATGTTTTCCTACCAGGGGGCATGTATCATACATCTTAGTTATGTGTTTAGTACATCTGGTCATAGTCATTTTTTAATCTATAAAAACATGCAGCAAAATTGCAGTGGTGTCTATTACACCTTGTACACAATGCTACCAGTGGGACAGGTGCTATAGGGCTCCGAAAGTGAGGGGGATCCAGCAAACCCATGTAGAACCTTCCTCAATAACCCTCTTTACTCCCCTAACATGGTGTGGCCATGTACAGTACCTATCAACAGTATACTGCCAATAAGAGGCCATAAATTCACAATATGGAGTGGTCAGATATATAGGTAGTAGGGGTGTGCACCGGCCACTTTTCGTGTTTTGTGTTTTGGTTTTGGATCTGGATCTTTCTTCGTGTTTTGGATCTGGATTGGTTTTGCCAAAACCACCCTTCCGTGTTTTGGGTTCTGGGTTTTGTGTTTTGGATCTGTATTTTTTTTAAAAAAGCATAAAAACAGCTAAAATCACAGAATTTGTAGGTTTTTCTGCTCCTATGCTATTATTAACCTCAATAACCTTAATTTCCACTCATTTCCAGTCTATTCTGAATACCTCACACCTCACAATAGTGTTTTTATGTCCAAAAGGTTGCACCGAGGTAGCTGGATGACTATGCTAAGCGACACGAGTGGGCGGCACAAACACGTGACCCATCTAGGCATGAAACTGCAGTGGCAGACAGGATGGCATTGAAAAACTAGGCCCCAAACTGTACATAATGCAAAGAAAAAAAAGAGGTGCAAGATGGAATTGTCCTTGGGCCCTCCCACCCACCCTTATGTTGTATAAACAGGACATGCACACTTTAACAAACCAATCATTTCAGCGCCAGGGTCTGCCACACAACTGTGGCTGAAATGATTGGTTCGTTTGGGCCCCCACAAAACAAGCTGGCAATTTATCTGTCCCTGCACAAACTGGCTCTACGGAGGCAAGATGTCATCCTCATCCTCCACATCCACCGATTCCTCACCCTCTTCAGTGTGTACATCCTCATCCTCACAGAGTATTAATTCGTCCCTGCAGGAACCACAGGTCCCTCTGTACGTTCTGGAGGCTGGTCTCCCTGAAAGAGTTGATAATTCATTTTATGAACATCATCTTCTCCACATTTTGTGGAAGCAACCTCCTACGCCTTTCGCTGACAAGGTTCCCGGCTGCACTAAACACTCTTTCGGAGTACACACTGGAGGGGGGGCAACAGGTAAAATAGAGCCAGTTTGTACAGGGACCTCCAAATTGCTTCTTTTTCCTGCCAGTACAGGTACGGACTGTCTGACATGCCTACTTGGATTCTGTCACTGATGTAATCCTTTAACAGACAGACGCACGCTTGTCGCTGCTGCTTTGAGGATTCAAGTGCGGCTACAGCCCACACAATTCACAAAGACAGAAAAAAAAAAGAATATTTTTATTGTTTGTGGAGCACACTTTGAGGGTTACACCACCCTTTAACAGTCAGACGCACGCTTGTCGCTGCTGCTTTGAGGATGCAAGTGCGGCTACAGCCCACACAATTCACAAAGACAGAAAAAAGAAGAAGAATATTTTAATTGTTTGTGTAGCACACTTTGAGGGTGTCACCACCCTTTAACAGACAGACGCACGCTTGTCGCTGCTGCTTTAAGGATGCAGGTGCGGCTACAGCCCACACAATTCACAAAGACAGAAAAAAGAAGAATATTTTTATTGTTTGTGTAGCACACTTTGAGGGTGTCACCACCCTTTAACAGACAGACGCACGCTTGTCGCTGCTGCTTTGAGGATGCAAGTGCGGCTACATCGCACACAAGTCACAAACACATTAAAAAAATAGTTTTTTATTTTTTGGAGCACTTTGAGAGTTACACCACCCTTTAACAGACAGACGCACGCTTGTCGCTGCTGCTTTAAGGATGCAGGTGCGGCTACAGCCCACACATTTCACAAAGACCGAAAAAAAAGAACAATATTTTAATTGTTTCTGTAGAACACTTTGAGGTGTCACCACCCTTTAACAGACAGACGCACGCTTGTCGCTGCTGCTTTAAGGATGCAGGTGCGGCTACAGCCCACACAATTCACAAAGACAGAAAAAAGAAGAATATTTTTATTGTTTGTGTAGCACACTTTGAGGGTGTCACCACCCTTTAACAGACAGACGCACGCTTGTCGCTGCTGCTTTGAGGATGCAAGTGCGGCTACATCGCACACAAGTCACAAAGACAGAAAAAAAAAGAACAATATTTTAATTGTTTGTGTAGCACACTTTGAGGGTTCACCACCCTTTAACAGACAGACGCACGCTTGTCGCTGCTGCTTTAAGGATGCAGGTGCGGCTACAGCCCACACAATTCACAAAGACAGAAAAAAGAAGAAGAATATTTTTATTGTTTGTGTAGCACACTTCGAGGGTGTCACCACCCTTTAACAGACAGACGCACGCTTGTCGCTGCTGCTTTAAAGATGCAAGTGCGGCAACATCGCACACAAGTCACAAACACATTAAAAAAATAGTTTTTTATTTTTTGGAGCACTTTGAGAGTTACACCACCCTTTAACAGACAGACGCACGCTTGTCGCTGCTGCTTTAAGGATGCAGGTGCGGCTACAGCCCACACATTTCACAAAGACCGAAAAAAAAAGAACAATATTTTAATTGTTTGTGTAGCACACTTTGAGGGTGTCACCACCCTTTAACAGACAGACGCACGCTTGTCGCTGCTGCTTTGAGGATGCAGGTGGAATCTAGACGGGATTTGGAACCGAGGACACACTACCTCCATCAATTGTCTAAATCCCACTGCACTAATGTCGGATACCGGACGCACGTCTAACACCAACATAGCAGTCAAGGCCTCAGTTATACGTTTTGCTTCAGGATGACTGCTGTCGTACTTCATCCTCATCGCTAGGGACTGTTGGAGGGTCAATTGTTTAGTAAAAGTAGTGATGTTCCTACTTCCTCTCTGGGATGATGAACAACTCCCAGCAGCAGCAACAGCACTAGGAGGAAGTGGTTCTTGATCTTTCCCTATTTTATTTTTATCGGAGAAAGTTTGGTCCTCCATTTATGTTATATTGATATATATACGTGCGGCTAAAGCGCACACAAACACAGAAAATATTTTTTTATTTTTGCTGGAGAGTAGTGCACTTTGTGGGTTACACCACCCTTTAAGAAATGAGCCAGCCGGCTCTTTACTTATGGGACACAGGCGCACGCTTGGCGCTGCTCCTTTGTTGATGCACGTGCAGCCACAGTGCACACAAGTCACAAACACAGAAAATATATATTTTTTTGGTTTGGAGTGTACTTTGGGGGTTACAGAACCCTTTAACGGTCAAGCCAGCCGGCCCTTTACTTATGACACAGGCGCACGCTTGGCACTACTTTGTTGATGCACGTGCGGCTACTGCGCACACAATTCACAAACACAGAAAATAATTTTTTTTTTGGTTTGGACTGGAGTGTACTTTCGGGGGATACAGCACCCTTTAACGGTCTAGCCAGCCGGCCCTTTACTTATGACACAGGCGCACGCTTGGCACTACTTTGTTGAAGCACGTGCGGCTACTGCGCACACAATTCACAAACACAGAAAATAATTTTTTTTTTGGTTTGGACTGGAGTGTACTTTCGGGGGTTACAGCACCCTTAACGGTCAAGCCAGCCAGCCCTTTACTTATGACACAGGCGCACGCTTGGCACTACTTTGTTGATGCACATGCGGCTACTGCGCACACAATTCACAAACACAGAAAATAATTTTTTTTTTGGTTTGGACTGGAGTGTACTTTCGGGGGTTACAGCACCCTTAACGGTCAAGCCAGCCGGCCCTTTACTTATGACACAGGCGCACGCTTGGCACTACTTTGTTGATGCACCTGCGGCTACTGCGCACACAATTCACAAACACAGAAAATATATTATTTTTTTAGCACTTGGGGGGAGCACCCCTGATGGACAGAGCACCCCCTGGACAACACTTCAGCACCCCTTTAGGACTGGGACACTGCACAGGACTTTGGAGTGGACACAGCCCCTATGGAGAACTGACTGCACAACACAGTCCAGCCAGCCCCTATGGACTTTGAAGTAGTGGACACAGCCCCTATTAACAACAGCAGCACAGCACAACACAGCCAGCCCCTATGGACTTTGAAGTAGTGGACAACAGCAGCACTACACTACACTACACAGCCCTAACTCCCACCCTCCCTCTTCACTGTCCACAGCCGAGTGAGAAAATGGCGCCGACGTGTGTACCTTATATAGGATCCAAAACCCGCGAGACTCGGAAGGCGGGAAGATGACGTTTTGCCTCGATTTCAGATCCGAGTCAGGCGGGAAAAGTCGAGCCTGACTCGGATCGGACTCGGATCGGGGGGGCTCGGGGGGGTTCGGATTTCAGAAATCCGAACCCGCTCACCCCTAATAGGTAGTGTACATGGAATTCTTACCTCACTTCCTGGATCCCATACTGCTTTGCCTATATCCATGGCTGCCATAAGAAATGCTGGGCTCTGGTATAAAGGAGTCGTGGCCATACTGTAGAGAGATGTGCCAACACTATGGGGTCAATCCAATTAGCTGCAAGATCCTTGCACCCGTGAGTAAGTGCGGCTCTATGCCGCACATACAGTACCTTCGGACTCACACATTTATGAGGCTGCGAGCAAAAATGTGCGAGTCCAGGGTGAGATCAGACCGCATTGTGGGCATATTGCTGTGCCATTGATGGCGTTTCTATGCTGTTCCAACAGCAATTCGCCGCCTTCACACGTAATTGGATTAACCCATATGTTGTAAAATTTTCATCCCCTTTGTACCAGTTCTGTGCTCAAGGAGATGTGCACTCACCATATTGTGGGTGTGGCATGTTCAGGGGCTGGCTGGCAACTTTTAGCCTGGGGGGCAAATGCATGCAGGCGGCCCTGGCAGAGGAGTAGCGTGTAGCCAGGGTGCCCGAAGAATATGCTTCCTACGGCGCCCCCTGGTAAAAATAAAGATTAGGGCAGCTCCCTGTCATAATGCCCATATGCAGTGCCCCCGTGTGCCACAGGAGAGAACACCCTTATGCAAGCCCCTTATATAGTGCCCCCAGTAGTGGCCCCCCTGTGCAGTGCCCCTTGCGCCCCCAGTAGTAAGCCCCTTATATAGTGCCACCCCCCTTGTAGTGCCCACAGTAGTAGTAGTCCTCTCCTGTATAGTGCCCCCAGTAGTGCCAGACACCCCCCCCCCAGTAGACACACGTAATACAAAAAACAAAATGAAAAAAAAACACTTACCTGAATCCCTGCTCCCGCCGCCGCCATCTGCTCCACCATCTGTCCTCCCGGGCCGGGCCGCTCTGCATTATGGGAGAGACATCATATGACGTCATGACGCCTCTCCCATTGCCCATTGCGGGAGCTGGAAGATGGAGCGGCTCCCGCAGTGGGCGCAGCAGCAGCTAATGAGAGTCTGACAGACTCTCATTGGCTGCTGCTTACAACAAACACACAGCTGCCGGAGCCGGCGGCTGTGTGTTTGTCAGTGTAGCACTGACCGAACTCCGTCCGGTCAGCGCTACACACGCGGTGCAGTCTGTGTCACAGTGACACAGACTGCACCGGCCCGCGGCCCACATGACTCTGCGGCCCGGGGGGCACATAGCACCCTGCCCCCCGGCCCAGCCCGCCACTGGGCATGTTCCCCTCCTCACCCCTGCAAACATCCCCGTTATCCTTGTGTGGCAAGTTACAGAGCTTGCCAATCAGTGGTATTAGAGGTATATAGACTGCTGGGGGCAGCACTGTGAATGGGTCTCAGCCACAGTAGGGCAGAACCACCGTAATAACCATTATCTCCTGCTAATCCCTACTACTAACGTGTTGTTTCCCCTCTTCCTATGTGCAATAAAGAATAGTATGAAGTTCTGATTCTTGGATATATATTGCTGTAATATCTTAATGAGAAGATTTTACTAGTCTTGTGTAAAGACGTAATGTTATTTTATTTTTTATTATAAAGGTGAAGTGTAGTAACATTCCCTGTTTGTTGGAGAAAGAAGTGGCTGCAAAATCATCACAAGCATAAACTTCCATACAAAGCCCCTCGGAGTTACTGTTCACTTGCCGCTCATTTGTGGTAAGTCTGCGGTTTATCCCAATAATGTACAGGTATGTGGTAATAGGGGAGGGAGAGGAAGACTGAGAAGGATCAGGATTCAGATGGAAAAAAGAAGAAATATGGAAACAATGGATAATGGGGAGACGATATCAGAGATCACAAATTAGGGAACAGTTACAGAAGACAGAAGGGTATTGTGTGCAATCCAACAACCAGTCCATATAGGATATAGGGATAATGTATACTGACCAATAGCTGGTGTATATAGGGCATAGGGGTATTGTATGCAATCCAACAACCAGTCCATATAGGATATAGGGATAATGTATACTGACCAATAGCTGGTGTATATAGGGCATAGGGGTATTGTATGCAATCCAACAACCAGTCCATATAGGATATAGGGATAATGTATACTGACCAATAGCTGGTGTATATAGGGCATAGGGGTATTGTATGCAATCCAACAACCAGTCCATATAGGATATAGGGATAATGTATACTGACCAATAGCTGGTGTATATAGGGCATAGGGGTATTGTATGCAATCCAACAACCAGTCCATATAGGATATAGGAATATTGTATACAGACCAACAGCTGGTGTATATAGGGCATAGGGCAGTGGTTCCCAAACTTTCTTGAATCATGGCACCATAGAGTATCACCATTTTTTTTCATGGTCCCCTGGCCTAGGCCAAAAGTTTTTTATTAAGAAATTCAGCAAAATTATTGATTGTGTTTACCTGTCATCCTTAAGGGGCACAAACACTAGCAGATAGTGGAACGACAGTACGATTACAACATTGTAATCATACAGTCGTTCCTGTTCCCCTGCAGTGCCTACACTCAATGGTATGTCGTTCAGTGTAGGCACCCTCCCTCATCCCTG
The DNA here is from genome assembly GCA_031769625.1 of Taudactylus pleione. NCBI lineage: Eukaryota > Metazoa > Chordata > Amphibia > Anura > Myobatrachidae > Taudactylus > Taudactylus pleione. Next base: position 5,042,756 of record JAUIMM010000183.1, read on the forward strand.
AACATGGTCAATCTGTCATTATCGGCAGATTGACTGTCATGTTCAGGTGATGACTGATGTTGGAAACGACCAGCGGGAGCGCTCATCGATAGTTGTTTCTGACATTATCGTGCACAATTTGTGCATGATTAATGAGCGATTGAACACTCAATAATATTGCCTAGTGGATGTGCGCCTTTAGGTTCAGCTATGTGGTGGAGGACAGGGTTTTGCTTCTGTTTGTCCACATATTTACTTCTTGGCAGCCACCAGCATTAGTTTTGCCTATCACATTGACCATAAATATTTTAATTCAGTCCTGGACCACCGACCCATGGCACCTCTACATGTGTCCCGAGGCACCCCAGTGTGCCTTGACACCCAGTTTGGGAACCACTGGCATAGGGTATTGTGTGCAATCCAACAGTCAGACCATATTGGATATAGGGATTTCCTGTACAACCAACAACCAGTCTGTATCATTGGTTCTGCCCTTTTATTGTCCATCTATTTTTGTTTCTAGGCATGTATTTTATCCGTCTATGCTTCATTTTGTAATTATTACCTTTGTTTGTACCTTCAGTTACTATGTACAGTGTCGAAGTTGAATAATTGAGTGAGACAAGTTCAGTTTAAAATTCTTGTGAATGGCCACAAGACTCCATTTTGGAAATGAGATCACAAGACACCATTTTGTGTGGTCAGCATTAATTCAAGTTATAACCCATTAACTAAGAACAGATGGCAACAGCTTTCTAAGTAGAAGTAAATAAGGAGAGACAATGGGTATTTTTACATACAAATTGGGAATCCCGGGATGCAGATAAAGCATAGTTGTGGCAATTGTAATATAATATCTACACAATTGGATTTGCCTGAATTCTAGACAAGATGGCTCTAAATCCCATAGTTTGAGGTGATAATACATTTGCACTTCACACAAGTGTCTGTGAGAACAAAAGAGATTTTGTTTTCCTTTGAACACAGCAGGTGGGGGCCTGCTGACAGAGGGCATGTGGAATTACAACCCTCAGCCATCCACACTGCTGGATGTTCACTTCGTGTATGAGAGATTATGCACTTAAATCTCACCCATTAATAACTAGCGTCCTTATATCAAACCCCGAATACCCACACACTACATATTCGCACATAAGGTTCCATAAGCATCAAAATGTATGATTCAAGTTGGTTAAGTTAGTTTAAATGCTAAGAAATAGAGGTTTTTGATATCGAAGGTATTATATATGATAAGCAAGGTATGTTTGATCTCGTTCTGATGCCTACGCTTTTTACAGAATCCCGGTGTTATCGGTGTAGAGATCGCATCATGCAAACTCAAGTTATGGATCGCAGAACTTATAAGCAACAAAATGTTTTAGTTGATGGAATGTTACAGGAGGCGTTACCAGAAAGACCCCGGCTGTTAGAGGCAGGGAAAGTCTATTTAAAACAACCTGTTAAATGTGTCGTTACATATGCTCCTCCTCTGGGAACCAATGAGATCAGCAGGAAGTTTCCCCTTTGTCCTGTTTCAGTCTGGGGGGGAATAAATACATGTGTCCAAACACTGGTTTGCCAGTTCATGCTGAATTTTGGGTGAACTGAGGATATCTAGTCAGAAGTCTATCTCTGGGTCCGGAGGCGCAGCGTATGTATAATCGTACTTGGTCTGTATTATTTCCTTTTACGCCTAAATTATGTATGTACAGATTGCGTGTAACTGACTGTACTTTTACCTGAATAATACTTGTGCGTTGGAACCACAAGATTCCACTCCTGTCTTTATTTGCGGTCATACTGCGTACGCAATTAGCGTTGTCTTAGAGGTTTTTAGGCAGGGTTTTGTCTTAGAGGTTCTAGGCAGGTGAATCTTAGAGGTTTATAGGAAGGAATATATTAAAAGGTTTATTTACAAATTCAACAACAGTATAGCTAAGGGGCATAGGGCCTGATTCAGGTCTGCACGCAAATGCCATCGCAGCTGCTATCTTTCACGGATTGCAATAACAAAAATATGCTAATGTCTCCAAAGCCTCCCCGAGCATAGGGACGCTCACTGCTGCCTTCTCATATCCGACCGACAACGTGCAACAGCATAAACATCGGTAACATTGATGCAGATCAGATCTCCAGACGCAATCGCAAAATAATCACGCTTACAGGCATGCGCAATGGCTAACAATCACTCAATCTGCCTAAATATCGGCATTTGCGTACAAATCTGAATCAGGCCGATAGTCAATTACCTGCGGTGCTTACCGCATGAGGAAAAGCTCCAGGTTTAATGCTTGGAGCTATTGTATTATTAGTCAAATTCCCCGCACAGTAAACAACGTAGATAGTGCAGAGTAACCCATAGATTACGCATTGAGGGCTGGAATCTATGAGTTTCTTCGGTAATTATGTCCCAGAGAGTGCGCTTCGGATCAACTGTCTTTTCCCCGGAACGGTGTTGAATTGCTCCGATTACTTTGTATTTACCGCTGCTATTCGCATACTTAATTGGATACTTAATTATCGGGGTCCAACTGGCCCCTTATAATTAACACGATAAATAGACCCCTTATCATTCTTTCATATGGTGAAGCTACTGTAATGTGTGTTGGTGTTAGAGTAGTAAGAAGGGGCTAACAGTTTTATGATATATGAGTTATTGAATAAGGAAGTTGGTGATATTAGCCACAATCATACAGAAATTGGTTTGGAGAATGTTGAACTGCATAGTGATTCAAAATTACCTGTCAGTAGAAGTAACCGAGGAAATATAACATTACAGGAAGTGACAAGATAAAAGTAAAGAAGACCACTCATGGGGCTGAAAATGAAACATATAAAGGGAGGATCCCATGTAACATCCATGTCATCAATGTTACGCTGACGAAAGTTGAGGTAACTCCAAAATATGTAGGAGGAGCAATTGCTTTCCAAGTGCATACTTATCGACTTTTTGGGGATCCTTTCCGGGAGCAGCCGGAGAGGAGCTGCTGCTTTCAGCTTCGGGCGGCAGGGCCAGGCTATAGCCGTCATTAAGCCCCATCCCCTTTACAGGAAAAGCCCACAATTTGTGGGTCCGTGAGGAAGGGACGGGGCTAAATTACGCGACTCATGTCATTCAGTCCTGCCCCCTACCTACGGACCCGCAAATTTCTCAGAAAATTTCCCCATCCTGCCCACTTCATTAGGAAGTGGGCGGGATGCGGGAGATATGCCTACTCTTCCAGGGGTGTGGGAAAAATCGGGAGCTTCTGGCGACTCCCGGGAGAGTAAGCAAGTATGAACAAGTGTCTTTTCATACTTTCAGTTACCTCTAGTGCAATAAATGGTGCAGGTGTGTGATTATTTGGCCATTTGCAGTATAACATGGGCCTTATTGCAATCACTTTGCTGGCATATCAGTATAGAACCATAGTATATCAGTATAGATCCATAACTTCACTCTTATGATTTCAGGCTTTCATGTTACACCAGCATAATAATTTTTTTTAGTCATGTTAAGCAATGTGCATCTAGTAATTATATTAGTTTTAATATTGACATTGAATATTATTATTTTTTGATTATTAATTACATCTTTATTTACTGTATAGATCGTTCACATTTTTAGGTCTTTGTTTTATGTAATAGTTTTTTAGTCTTGATTTTTATATATAATTATTTAAGTTATTATTAATTTAGCATTCTATTTTCTCTCTCTCTCTCTTTCTCTCTCTCTCTCTCTCTATATATATATATATATATATATACTATATACTAGCACCTATAAATACGTTACTTGAAGGTGCCTTCCCAGTATATATATATCCAAATACACAACAGCAGCGGGTGGCACTCAGAGAGAATATCAAAAACGACACGGACACACACGTGTGTCCGTGTCGTTTTTGATATTCTCTCTGAGTGCCGCCCGCTGCTGTTGTGTATTTGGAGATATATATATATATATATATATATATATATATATAGATACACAATAGATCCGGCACTCCTCTTCAACAACTGGAAAATTACCTGCTCCGGTGCCCTCCTTACCGAGGAAGATATCCCCGAAACATATGGTCCACAGAGGCGGCACTCAGAGATCTTAGAAACGCGGAATAGATTTTATCAATTTTATTCCATTATCAACGTTTCGGGACCTCTCGTCCCTTCATCAGGATACAACATATAACATATATATATATATAAATATTTGTATTTATTTTTTATTTAATACATTTTATATTGATTTTATTATTGATTTTCTGCTCAATATTATGTTATTCTAATGCCTGATGTATATCCATTGTCATTGGTCCTCCTCTTTTAGGTCTTTATTTCATATAAAAGTTTTTTAGTCTCGATCTTTATATATAATTAATTTATTATTCATTTTTCATTCTCTTTTTTCTCTCTCTCTCTCTATGTGTATGTATATATATATATATATATATATATATTTATATTTTTTAATTAATACATTTTATAAGTTTTATATTGATTTTATTATTGATTTTCTGCTCAGTTGTATGTGATTCTAATGCCTGATGTATATCCATTGTCCATTGTCATTGGTTCTCCTCTTTTAGGTCTTTATTTCATATAACAGTTTTTCAGTCTTGGCCTTTAAACTTTTTATATATAATTATTTTAGTTATTCATTTTTCATTCTATTTTCTCTCTCTCTCTCTCTCTCTCTCTCTCTCTCTCTCTCTCTCTTCTCTCTCTCTCTCTCTCTCTCTCTCTCTCTCTCTCTCTATATATATATATATATATATATATATATACAGAAATATATTTAGAGGGTGCATAAACCAATAATTGCTCTATAGGTAAAAATCTTGAGGGGTTGAGGATGGTGATCAGGGGCTTAAGTGATGGTGATGAGGGGTTGAGGATGGTGCTGAAGTGATGCGGGAATGAGGACGATTATGAGGGTCTGAGGACAGTGATAAGGTGCTGAGAGCTGATGAGGAGCTGAGGACAGTGATAAGATGCTAGAGGATGAGGTTGATGATAGGGCTAAGGTGATGAGGGGCTGAGGATGGTGATGAGATGAGGGGATGAAGATGATGATGAGGTCAGGGGCTGAAGATGGTGATGAGGTGCTGAGAACAGTGATGAGGTGCTGAGGGCTGATAAGGAGCTGAGGACAGTAATATGGTGCTGGGGCTGGGAATGATGATGAGATGCTGAGGGCCTAGGTGAGTGAATGGTGGAACCAAGTTCTAACCCACTGGTCAATTCTGGACTCTCTGGAGGGAGGCACTTACTGGTGTGGAGGCTGGTCTCCTGCAAGTAGCTTTGCAGCTGTCTGCGACAGCCCAGCAAGTGAGGTCACTCAGTCTTCTTTAAGGGGCTGATGGGGAGGAAGGGGGGTGGGGTAGCAATTAATCAATGTCTATTTTATTTTTTTCTGGTTGTGAGGGCAATTAATCAATGTGTTTTTATTTATTTATTCCTGTGGGAGCAAGTGTTGAATCAATGTGTTTTATTTTTTCCTGTGGGGGCTTGTGTGTGGTTTTTTTTCCCCTGCAGAGGCCAATGTGTGTGTTTTTTTCCTGTTGGGGCCCAATGTGTGTGTAGGTTTTTTTTCTCTCCATGGGAGCCAATGTATGTGTTTTTATTCCTATCGGAACAATGTGTGTTGTTTTTATTGTCGTGTGGGGGCCAATGTGTGTTTTTTTTTTCCTGTGTTGGCCAATGTGTGTGGTGTTTTCTTCATGTGGGGGCCAATGTGTGTGTCTGTGTGTATTTTTCCTGTGGGGACCTTGACTTCTTGGTATTTATTTTTTCTCTTCTGTGGAATAAATAATGAATGACAAACTAGGAAATATTTTTTTGGTTAATAAAAGTATTAATTATGGATATAGTTGAATTGGTTGATTGCTGAATGTGTGACAATACTTTAAATAATTTTTGCATTTCTTTGTTTTCTCTTGTTGCCTCTCCTAGCTTTGATGGGGGTATAGTAATCTCCACATAAGCAGCCACAGTTAAGTCAAAACATTCTAATGTTTTAGTGGCTGTTGAAAATAAAATGTAAGGTTATATTTTGTTAATAATTATACTTGCCCACATTTTATTCTGCTTTTCTATGTTGTTTGAAAACCATGCTTTGCTAAATTGCTTTAACACTACTGAAAGTTCTTACTTTTATTTGTGTTGCTGTTTTCAATCTCACCTTCAACCCTTACGAACTACTTATGTCAAATGTCTCCTCACAAGTGCTCACCATGGTTTAATAATAATGGCTGTCAAGAACACGCTCCCAGCCTCTGTGACATGGAAGTTCACTGTAGGGCAGTGATTTTCAACCTTTTCAACTCGAGGCACACTACACAAGATATTAAAATTGCCAAGGCACACTATACGGTGATGTGGTGTGCGTGACCAATGAAAAAATATAAACATTGGCTCCCACATGAAAATATACACACATATTGGCCTCCTCAGGAATAAAACACACTACATTGGCTTCCACAGGAATAAATCTCACTACATTGCCCTCCTCAGGTATAAAACACACTACAGTACAAGTGCGCTGAGCTGACTGCCGCGGCAAACTTGACAACCGTTCACGGCACTCTAGTGTGCCACGGCACAGTGGTTGAAAAATGCTGCTGTAGGGGGTTGTTAAGGCTTTCAACACTCAATCTTGCCCTCACTTTCCACACCGGTTGCATAATAGCTGAATCAACCACAAAACAGTTCTCTTGTTCTGATACACAGCTGTTATATTCCACCACCTATTGCATGAGAACAATAGGACCTCACAATACTGTCACACAAATAGAGATGATTCTCTGAGAACTGGGCCCACCCAAACATAGTGGATCCAAGTAGGATCCAAGCCAGGCTCGGGTTTTTCCTGCCTGACTCGGAATCCAAAACAAGGCAAAACGGCATCCTCCCACTGTCGGATTCTCACGGGTTTTGGATTGTATATAAGTGCCTCCCCATGGTGTTTGGTGCCATTTCCTTGCTGAGTCCCATCTAGGGAGGGCTTGTTCGTCAGGGCTGTTCTGTGTTCATCCAGGGGATGCTGTGCCGATCCAAGGGCTGCTTGCTGTGTCCATCCAGGATCTGCTGTGTCCACCCAGGGGCTGGTGGCTGTGTCCATCCAGGGGCTCAGCTGTGTCCGTCAAGGGGCTCTGCTCCAGTGTAAAAAAAAAAAAAGTAAAAAAAAATAGTTGTTTTTTTTTGTGCTGTACCCCAGTGTAATATTCATACAAGTATTGTGACACTGTAGGTCAAACCGCAGTGTAATATTCATACAAATATTGTGACGCTGCCGGCCTTACCACAAGGTAATATTCATACACATATTGTGACACTGTAGGTCATACCGCAGTGTAATATTCATACAAGTATTGTGATGCTGCTGTATCCATCCAGCGGCTGCTGTGTCCATCCAGGGGCAGGGGTTGCTGTGTCCATCCAGGGGCAGGGGATGCTGACTGTGTCCATCTAGAGGCTCTGCTGTGTCCGTCCAGGGGCTCTGCTCCATTGTAAACCAAAAAGTTAAAAATTAGTACATTTTTTTTTGCGCTGTACTCCAGTGTAATATTCATACACATATTGTGATGCTGTAGGTCATACCACAGTGTAATATTCATTCAAGTATTGTGACACTGTAGGTCGTACCCCAGTGCATTCACATAAGTGGTGTGACTCTGCAGTGTGATTTGTGAACAAAGTTTAAAATATAGATATAGTAAAAAAAATTAAATTTGGTACAAATTGTGGTTTGTGCTGTACCCCACTACATTTGCATTTGTTGATATGGAGAACGATCACTTGAGAGTAGAGCAGTAACCACATACTAGTGCTGGAGCTGCTGTCACAAGTCATGACGATACTAGTCTGTCATCATCATCTACTAAAGCCGATCTTTTACAGTGGTAAAGAAAAAAACATCAAAGGGAAAGTTAGCTGCAGAAAGACATAAAATTGGCAATATGACATTCACCAAATGAACTGGCAAGGAAAGCCTAAGGCCTTGGCCTTTATTTATGACTGTTGGTTCTGCCTCTTATGATAATGGAAGCCCTCCTCCCAGCAGAAGTTTAAAAATAATTTAAATCGTTAATTCACAGGAACCAACTGTGTGCTCAGAAACATCACCATACTCGAAGAGGAGTCTCCTTCCACCATTTGTATGCCTTCTGCAAATGTGGGGATGAACAGCACAAGTCAACATGCTTACATAGAAATCAAGGATGCTGCTGTGGATGTGCACCAGGATGAGGAGGATATTTGTGTAACTGACGCTAATAAGGATGTTGATGATGAGGATGTTGTTTGTGTAAATCAGGTACCAGTGGAAACAGTTGTTGCCCATGATAAGAAAATCCAATTGTCATACCTGGGCATAAGACAAAAAAATCCACTTCTTATGTGTGGAATTATTTCTACCCAAATCCGGACAATGATTGTCAAGCCATCTGTAGCCTTTGTAAATCAAGAGCCAGAGTAAGTAGAGGTAGGGACCTTAACCATCTAGGAACCTCCTCTTTGTTACGTCATCTGCATCATATCCATCAAAAGTTTTTGCCAACTTCAGAAACTTTGGCTAAAAAAGTAACAACAAGCAGTAAAGCATTAATTACCTCCTTTCTCTCTGCTAGATCCTAGCATCTGCCATCTCCACCATAAACATAAACACTTTCATCAACAATGTTCTCAATCATGATTGGAACTAGTCCTGCATCCAATTTGATAAGGCTAACCGAGTCCTCCCCTATCCAGGATTCCTCATAAGAATCCTTGAGCGCTACACCTGCTGCTGCTGCTGGGAGTAGATCTTCATCCCAGAAGGGGACCAGGAATTTTGCCAAATTCAGAAACTTTGTCTAAAAAAGTAACAACAAGCATTAAAGCGTCAGTTACTTCCTTTCTCTCTGCTAGATCCTAGCACCTGCCATCTCCACCATAAACATAAACACTTTCATCAACAATATTCTCAATCATGATCAGAAGTAGTCCTGCATCCAATTTGACAAGGCTAACCGAGTCCTCCACTATCCAGGATTCCTCATAAGAATCCTTGAGTGCTACATCTGCTGCTGTGAGTAGATCTTCATCCCAGAAGGGGACCAGGAAGACTACAGTAGTAGTTTAAATAAACAATTGACTGTTAAACAATCCTTTGCAAGGGGGAGCAAGTATGGCAGCAGTCACCTAGTTGCACGGCAGATCACAGAAGCCATAACATCTATGCTGGTATCAGATGTGCTTCCAATATCCACCATTAATGCAGTGGGTTTTAGACAGTTAATTGAGGCCCTGTGTCCCTGCTACCAAATCCCATATAGATTCCACTTCACTAGAAAAGCAATTCCGAGCCTGTACGGGGACGTAAAAAAAGCGTAATTAGTGTCCTCCAAAATGCAGTTGTACCCACTGTCCACTTGGCCACAGATATGTGGACAAGCAGGACAGGGCAAGATTACATGACTGTAACAGCCCACTGGGTGGGTGTATTGCCTTCAGCGGCACCAACAGCAGCAGCAGCATCTAAGAAACTGCAGATCATTCACAGGCAGGCTACTCTGTGTATCACCAATTTCACTAAGAGGCATACCGCTGACAACCTTTTACAAAAACTCAGGGAAGTCATTGCAAAATGCCTTACCCCCTTTGGACTCTTCTCAGGATTTGTGATTTCTGACAACACCACCAATATGAGAGCATTACAGCTGGGTGAATTCCAACATGTCCCATGTTTTGCTCGCACAATCAACTTGGTGGTGCAAAGTGTTTTAGAAATGACAGGGCTGTGCAGGAGATGCTCTCTGTGGCCCTAAAAATTTCTGGACAATTTTGCCATTTGGCAGGTGCATGTAGAAGATTGCAGCACCTGCAATAAATGTTGCATTTACCCTGCCACCAGCTGAGGCAAGAGGTAGTTGCAAGGTGGAACTCAACTCTTTATATGCTTCAGCAGATGGAAGAACAGCAAAAAGCCATCCAAATCTACAGAACGAGCTATGACATAGGAAAAGGAAGGGGAATGTACCTTGCTCAAGCTCAGTGGAGAATACTTTCCGGGTTGTGCAAAGTGCTGGAACCTTTCAAAGTAGTCACCTGTAAAGTGAGTTCAGACACTGCCAACTTTAGTCAGGTAATTTTCCTAATTAAACTGTTGGAGAAGCAGCTTGAGAAACTGAAGGAAGAGCTGAAACAAAGTGATTCCGCTAAGTATGTCGGACTTGTAGATCAAGTCCTTTATTTGCTTCACCAGGATCCAAGGGTTGTCACGATCTTCCAATCAGATCAATACATTTTGGCGACCGTGCTTGATACTAGGCTTAAGTCATACATGTCTTTCTTCCCAATGGACACAGATCTGAAGAGATGCAAAGAGCTGTTGGAAGCAAATTGTCAGCTCAAGCGGCACTTGATGCAGCGATAGCTCCTCCTCCAAGTTTTGACATCTGGTCGGGTTTAAAAGACTTGCCTACAATTACTGAGACCTCTACTGGTAACGATATGGTCACCATTCAAAGAATGGTTGAGGACTATTTTAATGATAGCATCCAAATAGGCATGTCAAACACGCTCTTTGACTACTGGCAGGACAACTAGGCAATTTGAAGGCCCTTGCACAAACTGGCTTTGCTCTACTTGAGTTGCCCACCCTCCAGTGTGTACTCAGAAAGAGTTTTCAGCACAACTGGGAACCTTGTCAGCGATCGGCATAGGAGGCTACTTCCTCAAAATGTGGAAAAGATGATGTTCATCAAAATGAACTACAAAGTCCATAAGGAAGACCTTTACCACCAATTACGTCCAAAAAATACAGAGGAACCTGTAATGGTGGATTCCAACGGGGACAAATTAATATTGTGTGCAGATGATGTACACACTGATGAGGGTGAGGAATCAAATGATGATGGCGACAACATCTTGCCTCTGTAAAGCTAGCGTGTGCACGTAGAGATCATTGTGATATCAGCTGCCCATTGGTAGCTTGTTTTTTTTGGAATCGGTATGATATACCGCCGGACCCATGCCCGGCTGGCTGGAATCCCGACAGCGGCATCCCGGCAGAGTAGGAAATCCCGATCTTCCTAAGGTAAGTATTGACTAACCTATTTCTACCCCCTAACCCTAACCCTCCCTTAGGGATGCCTAACCCTAATCTTCCCCCCAGTGCCTTAACCTAATCCCCCCTTCCCCTAGCCTAAACCTAACCTCCCAGGGTGGGTGCCTAACCCTAAGTCCCCCCCTGGAACCCTAAACCTAATCCCCCCCCGCGCAGCTATCGGCGCCCGGCGTCGCTTCGATCAGGATGCCGGGCATCAGGCTCCCGAAGTATGTCTAATGACAGGCGTCGGCATATCGACGCCTGTCTTTAGACCCTTGACAGTCAGGAAGCCGGCTGTCGGGATTAGGTCCGCCGACTTCCCGACTGCATACCTTTTTTGGGGGGGACGAAATAAACCAATCGCTTCAGCCACAATTGGCAGTCCCTGTCACTAAAGTGAATGGTTTTTTAAACTGTCAATGTCCTGTATAATATATACAACATAAGGGTGGATGGAAGGGCCCAAGGACAATTCCATCTTGTACCTCTTTTCTTTGCATTATGCGCTGTTTGGGGTATTGGTGACTGTCTTTTTGCGTAGCTGACAAACATTTTTTATAGTTTATTAAACTGCCATCCTGTCTGCCACTGCAGTGCCACTCTTGTTTCTTAGATGTGCCATGTTGGAAGTCACACTGCCACAGCCGATGAAATCTACATGCGGTTGATGAATCCCAAAAATGTCCAGAAATTGTTATGGCCGCAGACAGCATCCTCTGTATGACCCTTGAATCACCAAGTTGACTGAGTGGGCAAAACATGGGAGATTATCAAATATACCTATTTTTTTTTTTTATTAAGTTTCCCCCCCAACTCCAACTGGTTGCCCCAGGACCCTGGCGAATTGATAGGCTGTTATAAATTACAGTTCAGTTCAATAAACACCTGCTTCCTTTGTATGTAGGTAACTCTGAGCAGAATAACTGGATAATGAAGATGGTGGGTGTCATGTGAGTGACCAGAAATATGAGCAGCAGCAGAGAGCATCTTTCTGCTACAATGTGTGCAATAAAGTGCAAATGCGTTTAATACAAAAATTAGTTGTGTGTACTGGTCACATATATATACATATATACTAGATATGAGCGGGTTCAGATCTCAGAGATCCAAACCCACACAAATTTTGGGGATCTGGGGCGATGCGAGCACAGCTCAGATCTCCCTGCCTGCCCCGAATCCCTGACCCGAGGCAAAACTTTGCGACCCCTCTGTCGAGTCGCAAGGTTTTGTTTTGAGCGGGCTGTCACGGCTCTCAGCCAATCAAGGTTAAGCCCATTGAAAACAGCACAAAAGTGGAAAAGATACCGCCGGCACCCTCCGCTGCCGACACCGCTGGCACCCCCACTGGTAGCATCTCCCGCTGCCGACACCACCGCTGCTGACACTCCTGCACTGCTGCCCAACGTACTGAGGACACCGTTAGCTACCCCCACACTGCCGACACTCCCACACTGAGGACACCACTGGCACCCCTGCACTGTCGACACAGTCAGCAAACCTGCACTGAGGACACCACTGGCACCCCCGCTATGCTGACACCGCCGGCACCCTGCATTGAGATCACCCCTGCACTGCCGACACAGTCAGCAAACCTGCAATGAGGATACCGCTGGCACCCCCGCTCTGCCAACACCGCCGGTACCCTTCACTGAGAACACTGCCAGCACTGCCATTCTATGTACTGAGGACACCGCCAGCAAGCCCGCTCTGCCGACACTGCTGTCACAGTAAGTGCACTATTGGTGTATCCAACCCACACTGTATAACACACTGTATCCGTGTTGGTAATTAGAAACTGAACTACCACATGTTAATGCCACCCACTGTGTCACTTAGCTTAGTCAGCCAGCTAGCTGGAAGAAACATTTTGGCCTTAACTAGATGAAGCAAATAATATTGTGAGGTGGTCAAAATTGATTGGAAATGACTGGAAATAAATGTTATTGAGGTTAATTATACTGTAGGAACAAAAACTGGCCCATTTTATGTGATTTTAGCTGTTTTTATGATTTTGTAAGAAAAAAATCCAGATCCAAAACGAAAATACGAAAACAAAACACGGAGGTGAGGTTTTGGCAAAACCAATCCAGATCCAAAACCAGGGTAGATCCAGATCCAAAACCAAAACACGGGGGTCGGCGCACATCTCTAGTATATACATGATACATACTGCATTTTTATTAGATGTATAAAAAAACCTCCTCCAGATCAAAGATGTCTTTCAGGAACTGAAGAACTTGATCCTACATTGATCCTTCCTCATACATTTTCTTCAGAATCAAAACATTAACATAAATAAATTTACAAACAAATCAATTCTTTAGTCCTTTCCCTATCTTCAGTCCATAACATATTTCAGCTCCCTTGGGCCTCTGACCTAGTTCTTAATTAATGAAAACATTCTTGGTTTTTAAACTTCCTATGGGGTTGTATAGTTTATTAAACTGCCATCCTGTCTACCACTGCAGTGCCAGTCTGTGCCATGTTGGCAAGGTGAAGTGCTACATGTTAGTGCAGCGCACTGCTGTCGCTTAGCTTAGTCAGCCAGCTAGCTCGATGCAACCTTTTGGCCTAAACTGGATTAAATCAATATTGTGAGCTGTGAGGTGGTTAAAATTGACTGGAAATGACTGGAAATAAATGTTATTGCGGTTAATAATAATGTAGGAACATAAACAGGCCCAAATTATGTGATTTTAGCTGTTTTTATGATTTTTTTTTAGAATAAATACAGATAAAAAAAAACACGCAAGGGAGGTTTTGAAAAAACCAAATCCAGATCTGAAACACGAAGGCGATACAGATCCAAAACCCGTCGGTCGGCGCACATCTCTAGTTTCAACACAGGTGACTGCAATCATAAATTAAGAGGGAAGTACAGGAAAAAAAGCATTTTGGCCCTCCTGAAATGGATATGTTGGAACTTGGGAGTTATGTTTTTAGACAGCATCAGCTACCAGTATAGTAACTGGAAAACATTGCGGTGTTACACTGCCAGAATTTATATATAAAGTAAACTATTAATAACATTTCTTAAAGTGTAGAAAAATATGAGTAGTTTAAATAGATACGGACATATATAAATATAGGAAGGAAATATAAAGAAGGAAAAGAAACGTTGTACATACACTATATATGGTTTTAGAATGCACCCAAATATGAAGAATTATATAGCCATATTATAAGGGGGCAAGAATGATTCAATAACACCCTGAATTTTTCCCCTGCAAGTACAATAGCGCAAAACATTATATTGTATTATGTTTTTGTTCCCTCCCCCTTTTTGCCTTGTATAACAGTATAACCAGAGCACAGTGACAAAGTAGCATAGTTAGAAAATTAGACATATCGAATCAGGTTGAAATGAATAAACTGAAAACTATCAGCCACGTTATCCCAAAGTTTGCACGCAGCCGTTGTAGACAATTTGGCATGGAAACAATAATGGTTTAGCCAATAGGAATGCTGACTCCATTTAGGATCAAGGATTTAAACCAGCACGAGAATACACTCCTGCATTCTCTGATGAAGCCTACGGGTGAAACGCGTTAGTACGCAGGAGTAACGGACGTGTACGAATAGGAGGGTAACCCTGACGTCATCAGGAATCCCCCATCACGTGAGCTCCCATTACTGCACAGCAATATCTTGCTTAGAGCACCTCGAGAAGGATCCGGACCAGGCTACCACTGGGAAACTTATCCGGCAGAGGATAGAGACAAGCGACATCAGCGCTCGGCAAGATCGGGAGGGGAGACGAAGACACTTTTACCAGTAAGAGCAGGACGCCGCTCATAGCTATTATTGTCATACACAGAAGAAAAACTACATAGTAACTGCAGTATATTCATGGAGACATCCAGCATAAAAAGATTGCCATAGGATACCCCTGTTTTTTCCACTGCGTGCTTTCCTTAGGCTTAGGAAAGTCAAAGTAACTTCACAAAACTCAGGACAGAGTTTATGGACATTTCCTTAAGAACTGCCATTATTTATATATAAGACCAGCAAGGTCACAAGCTTTTCTAGCACTTTTTTGGATTTTATGTGTATATATTTTATATTTATACACTGTATTATATTATTAGTTGAAGACATGTGCATGTCATATTAATTACTGTGATGGTTTTATTATCTAAGAAAATATTTTCATCTTTTTCATGCACAAAGGAACACATATCAATCTATTAAATACCGACAAATTTATCAAAACACTCAGCGCCCGTAACTCACTTTTATTGTTTAAATATTAAAATAAGGGGGGGGGATACCCTTGGTTGTCAGTGAGAAAGGCGGCAGAGCAGTTTTTGTATATCTAGAGTTATATTGGTTAGCACAGTCAGAACCTATCTTAACAAATATATTTCCAGTTGGTCTATAAGGGGGGGGATGGGTACGCGATGCCAGCGCTCTGGATCCAGGCAGTCAGAATCTCGATGCCGGCATCCCGACAGGGATAGAATACCGTCGGTCAATATTCTAACCCATCAGTCAGTATTTTAACCCTCCTCCTCTATCTACCGTAAACCTCCTTCCCCATTGCCTGACCCTGACCCTAGCGTCTAACCTAACCTTTCCCTCCCCGCACCCTAAACCTAACCCTCCCCCCTTAGTGCCTAATCCTAACCCTCCCCCTAGTGCCTAACCCCTAACGCTAACCCTCCCCCCAACCCCTCTGCTTACCTTCGGGATTTCAGCAGTTGGGATGCCGGCGCCAAGAATCTGACCAGTGTTGGTATTCTGGCGCCGGCATTCTGAGCGCCGAAATCCCCTCTGTCGGAATATTGACAGCATCCCCTATCAGGGTACTCCACTCACATGGGACTCCACTCATAAAAGTGTACTATTAGAGCCCATAGTCTTACTGGACATACAAATAAAATCCTCTCTATTCTAAAATCAGATACCATACTACATAGTTTTAGTAAATTCAGGAGAGGCTGACATAACTGTTGGCAGACACTGAATAATTAGACACATGCTTCACCCTCTAGATATATAAATCAACTATTGATTTGTAGCATTCAAAAATATTGATATACTATTAGAACACATCACTCAGGGGCCTATTCATCAACACTAAAATAAAATTTTTAAGGACATTTCCCTTAATTAACGTTATTTTAGTATTCATGAACACACTTAGCACAGGAGATATCACTGATATCTCCTTGCTAAGTCCCCCTGCGTTAATTTCCACATTCCCCATACATTAGTATGGGAATGTGGAAATGATGGTATTCATCAAATTCCGAAAATTATGTATTTTCGGAATTTGATGGAATTTGATGGTGTTACCATAAGCCGTGAGGTGGCTCCTATAGCTTTATCAGACCATGCTATTACTTGGTGCACCCTAGCAACTTCGGTAGAGGTGGGAAATAGTAAACAGTGGTGTTTTCCCTCATACTTAGCCTCTTCTTTAAAGTTTAGAAACATGCTTGAAGCCAAATGAGCAGAATATAATATGACCAATCAGGAACACATTTCTAAACCCTTTTTATTTTGGCAATCTGCTAAAGCAGTGATGAGGGGGGAGATCAATTCATTTGTGTGCAAACTTAGAAAAGATAGATCTGAACTGTCCCTGAGAGCGCAATCTGACCTTACGTCTTGCTATGCCAAATTTAAATCTGCACCAAACTCCACAAATAAAAACAGCATATATCCAAGCAAAAACTCACTATGATGCTACAGTATTTTGGATCAACAGTCGGCAAAACACACGGAAAATTCAGCTTTCCAATTCTATCGTCATGGTTACAAAACCGGAGGATTACTATCAAATTTATTGCGAGGTACACGACCATCCTCTAGGGTAACATTTCTTAGAGATGTGGCGGGAAACAGGACCAATAAAGGCCCTACCATATTAGATATCTTTCGAAAAATTTTATTCTGACTTATAAACTCAAGAACCTATAGATAAGATGAAAAAAAGAAACCTTTTGGGAGAATTTGTCTGTTCCTGATATATCACATAAGGAGGCTCTTATAGCCCCAATAACCGTTGAATAGGTAGTCACAGTTATAAAAAATCTCAAACTCCTCAAGGTTCCTGGCCCAGACGGAATGTCAGGAGAATTCTATAAGATTTTGATTAATTCTCAGGCAGACACTTTAAATAATATATATAATGCAATTTTGAAGGGCCATCAACTCCCTCTTTATTTTAACTCGGCTGTGGTTAGGGTTTTGCCAAAGCCGGGCAGAGGCCCGGAAGACGAAAAGTTCCTATCACCCGATATCACTCTTCAACGTGGATTATAAAATATTTACAAAAATATTAGCCAACAGATTGAAATGTATTTTGCCATCAGTTGTCTCTTCAGATCAAATGGGTTTCATATATGGAAGACATTCCGTGGTTAATGTTAGGAAGGTCCTGGCAACGGTACAACATTTGGGGGAGATGGGTGGCTCAGGTGACCAGGTTGTGATTTCTATGGACGCTGAAAAAACCTTTGACCTGTTCACCTGGGACCATCTATATGAATCTTTGGCTCATTTTGGGTTCCCTATAGAGTTTATTTCGGTCCTACAGGTTTTATATACAAATCCTCTTACCCAAATTTCTAGTAATGGCCATGTGTCTGCCCCCTTCTAGTTCAGATTAGTAGGAGACAGGGATGCTCGTTGTCTCCTCTCTTATTTGCACTTGCCCTCGAGCCTCTGGCGCTCTCCCTAAGATCAAACCCCTTTTTTTCGGGGCATTTCTATTGGCTCGATGGTTTTAAAGATATGTCTATTTGCTGATGACATGTGGCTATTTGTCTCAGATCTATCTACATTAATTTCTACCATTATGGACACTCACTGATTTAGGCGCATTCGCTGGGTATAGGATTAATTTTCAAAAGTCAGAGGTGTTACATGTTACAGGTCCTAAGGACACTACCCTAAACTCACATTTGCTACAGGCTTTTAAGATTTCAAAACAAATCAAATACTTGGTTGTATCTGTTCCTACCCGCCTGTGAGATTTAGATCGTGTTAATTATTCTCCTGTTATTAGTTTTATATTCAAGATGCTTAACACATGGCGCTCACTGCCCATATCCTTACTAGGAAGAGCATCTATTCTCAAATCTGTCATCTTTTCCAAATTGTCTTATCTGATCCAGATGATCCCCATTAAAATTGCTAAAATTGATCTTGGTAGGTTGAATAGAGAATATTTTGCCTTTCTTTGGAAGGGTCAGAAACCACGAGTTGCAAGAAATAAATTATTTTTTAATAAAATAGAGACAGAGGGTTGGGAATCCCTAATTTATTGGCATTCGAACAATCAGTTTTCTTTAGATACATATTGGACTGTACGGGAACAGAATGGTATACATGTAAAAAAATAGAAGAAGAAATATTGTCTCCCTATTCTCCTGCCGCATTGCTACATGCCCCTCGCAAGGAATTACCGAAATGTGCAATGTCCAATATATTGTTTATAGATACTTATGTTATGTGGAAAGCCATTAATAACAAACTTCTTTGTAGACATTCAGGGGGTCATTCAGACCCGGTCGTTAGCGCCGATGCGCTCGGACCGCGTCGATGGCCCCCCACAGAGCATGCGCACGACGGCGCCGGCGCCGTCGTGCGCATGCGTGAGGCCGGCTGCCGGTCGTAGCGGGTCTCGATCCAAAGGGGGCGAGCTGTCAATGTTGATTGACAGCTCGCCCCGTTTGGAAGGCGGGCCAGGGGGGTGGCAGCCCAAACGGGGGCGTTCCCATGGGAACGCCTACCGTTTGGGGGTGGCCCCACTGACATCACTAGTGATGTCAGTGGAGAGCTTCCGGCTCAGACAGAGCCGAAAGCTCTCCGGGGCTTACGACAAGGGAGACCCTACCCTAGGGTCTCGTCGTAAGCCCCGATGGTCGCGATGGTCTTGACTATCGCGACCATCACCTTAGGCAGTCGTAAGGCTGTGGGTGTTAACCCACAGCCTTACCACCGCAAAGGAGGACGTCTTGAAAATTCAAGACGTCCTCCCCTCATTCAGACCGACCATACACTCTGTGCGACTGGCTCTGAATGAGGTCCTCAGTCTTTAAATATATCACATTTTGGGGTAATCCAGCCTTTCAGCCAGGATTAGATAATATGGGTTTTTCTAGGTGGAAAGAGAAAGGAATAGCGGCAATTAAAGACATTTATGACCCAGGAGGCACAATTTTGACCTTTCAAATGTTAAGCAGTAAATTTTCTTTACCAGCTAAGGATTTTTTTATGTTTTTACAAGCTAGGCATTATGCGCAATCTTTACCGCCTTCAATGATCTCTGTGGATACTGCAGATTGTAAACAATCACTGATTACAAGAAGCGCTACCTTAACTTATAAAACTAAATATCTCTCTGTGGATTTAGGGCCTGATTCAGACCCGGACACTATTTGCGGCCGCTCGCTCTAAAAAAGGGACCGGATATTTAAATTGAGCGCTCGCTCTTTGCGGTGTGAGGACATCTCTATGTCTGTGCGAGCGTCCGCTAAATGCGCTCGCTATTTTTTTCAAGACGCCCCTTTGCGGTTCACAAATCACGTCATCTCCTGTTTTTATTAGATTAATCGGGAACATCGAACGGCATCTGAACTGCTCGCAGCACTTGAGGTAGGAATTACTTCCCGCAATCACTGCGAGCAGTTCAGGCTAAAAGACAACCAAGTGACGTGGTCGATGACGCTCCTTTGCTAATTATGCACTCCCATTAAACGCCCTTTTGACCGTTAGGCACGCCTGCGTTTGCACAACCACTCCCCCATTTTCAAGCACCTTCCCCCGTTACCACCCACAAACGGCACATTCTGTCACTCAAAATAGCAGCCCCTCTGTGTTTTACGAGCGCACGATTTCCGACCACAATGACTGGTTTGCACATGCGCATTGCGAACCATATGCATGCGCAGTTGTGCTACCATCGCTCAGAGCGAGCGTGCGGACGCTTACGAGCGGGTCTGAATCAGGCCCTTACTTCCTATGGCTTTGGAAAAGGTTTGGGTCTCGCACCAAAGGGGGCGTGCTGTCAATGTTGATTGACAGCACGTCCCCTTTGGTGGGCGTGCCGGGGGCGTGCCTGCCAGACAGAGGCGTTCCCATGGGAACGCCTACCGTCTCAAGCCGGCCCCACTGACATCACTAGTGATGTCAGTGGGAGTGATTTTGGCTCTGATAGGGCTTGCGGCAGCGGGACCCTACCGCAGGGTCTCCGTCGCAAGCCCGATGGTCGCAATGGTCAAGACCATCGCGACCATCATCATGGACGCTCGCTATAGCTGTGGGTGGTAACCCACAGCTATGCGAGCGTCCATGAGGACGCTCCAAAAAAAGGTAGGAGGGCCCTGATTCAGAGCGAGCGCTCTGGTCAGAGCGTTCAGCTCTGAATCAGGCCCTTAGAATCTTACAGGAGGTCCATTTAAAAACTGTTCATCAAACCTATATAGCACCAGCACAGAGGCGTCATTTGGTCCTCGAGGAATCAGGGGCATGTTTAAAATGTAGACATTCTTATTCAACTTTTTTTAACAACATGTGGGAGTGTGGGAAGATAAGAAAGTTTTGGGGGAAGGTTATGTGTTTTATTAATGAGGTATGTAATTACATCTAACCACAGACCCCGCCCCTGGCGATGGTAGATGCTAATTTTGCCAACTGGGATCTCCAGGGTAGAGGAGGTGAAATGATCCCTTTTTTGACAGTGACAGTTACAGTAGCTAAAAAAATAATTTTGAGGAATTGGACAGTCCCAACTCCTCCTTTTCTCTTGGCAGTGAAAGCTACTCTATTACAAACTATATATTTAGACAGGAGAAGCTCACTGCCAGATATTGAGAAAGGTGTAGGCAAATTTCACAGGAAATGGGGAATTTATATTGCCTCACTTGATGATGAAACCCAGAGACGTATCTTCCAACTATTCGAAACCACGACATAGTTTTCACTCAGGAATTTGTCATGATACTTATGATATTTATTGTTGCAATACAGACTAGAGGGGTGGGGGGAGGGGATAAATCAATATAAATTACATTCAATAAAAAAAATAAAAAAAATTCTATGTTTTCTTTATATATGGTATTGACTTATATATACTTTTTGTTATTCTGGTATTGTTAATGACAAAATAAAAAATTGTTATTAAAAAAAAAAAGAAAAACACCATAACACCAGACACAGTGCCTCACCTGGGCTCTTGATGTCGCTAATAGGACCCTGGGGGACTGTCAACATATGGCGTGGCCCAGTGAGTCATGGTTTATAGTTGTTTCAGACTGATGGTAGGATACAGTTGTGGAGCAGACCTTATGAGCCCATGGACCCCAGTTGTCAACAGGGCACTGTGCAGGCTGGTGGTGGTGTTTCCATATTGGGGGGGGGTATGTGGGTCCGCCTGAATACATCATTGACCGGTAACCGCTATGTTGCATTGCTTGATGACCATTTGCAGCCCTTCATGGACTTCATGTACCCCCACAACTATGGAATATTCCAGCAGGGTAATGCACTGTGTTATCGGTTCCAAGTTGTCCAGAATTGGTTCGAGAAGCATTCTGGAGAGTTCTGAAAATGGTGTGGCACCACGTTCACTCAACATGAACCCAATTGAGTGTTTATGGAACATGGTGGAGAGGTCCATTCGCACCCAAGTTCCTGCACCTATAAATATCAGGGAGCTGTGGGAAGCTATCCAGTCAGCATGGGTCAACATCTCTGTAGAGGTCTTCTGTCCACTTGTGGAATCAATGTCACGTTGAGTTGCTGCACTTCACCGGGCTAGAGGGGATCCTACATTATAGACATCGATCCCATGACTTCTGGCACACACATTATATATATATATAATTATATATATATATATATATATATATATACACAGTCAGGTCCATAAATATTGGGACATTGACAGAATTTTCAGATTTTGGCCTCTATTCACCACCACAATGGTTTTGAAATGAAACAAAAAAAATATGCTTTAACTGCAGACTTTCAGATTTAATTTGAGGGTAATTACATCCAAATCGGGTGAACGGTGTAGGAATTACAACAGTTTCAATATGTGCCTCCCACTTTTTAAGGGACCAAAAGTAATGGGACTATCAACTCAAAAACTATTTCATGGACAGGTGTGAGCTATTCCCTCATTATTTCATTATCAATTAAGCAGGTAAAAGGTCTGGAGTTGATTCTAGGTGTGACATTTGCATTTGGAATCAGTTGCTATCAACTCTCAATATGAGATCCAAAGAGCTGTCACTATCAGTGAAGCAAGCCATCATTAGGCTGAAAAATCAAAACAAACCCATCAGAGAGATAGCAAAAACATTAGGTGTGGCCAAATCAACTGTCTGGAACATTCTTGAAAAGAAAGAACACATCGGAGAGCTCAGCAACACCAAAAGACCTGGAAGACCACGGAAAACAACTGTGGTGGATGACAAAATAATTATTTCCCTGGTGAAGAAAAACCCCTTCACAACAGTTGACCAAATCAAGAACACTCTCCAGGAGGTAGATGTATATGTGATAAAGTCAACAATCAAGAGAAGACTTCACAAGAGTGAATATAGAGGGTTCACCACAAGATGCAAACCATTGTTGAGCCACAAAAACAGGAAGACCAGATTAGAGTTTGCCAAACAACATCTAAAAAAGCCATTACAGTTCTGGAACAACATCCTATGGACAGATGAGACAAAGATCAACTTGTACCAGAGTGATGGGAAGAGAAGAGAAGGAAAGGAACTGCTCATGATCCAAAACATACCACCTCATCAGTGAAGCAAGGTGGTGGTAGTGTCATGGCGTGGGCATGTATGGCTGCCAATGGAACTGGTTCCCTTGTATTTATTGATGATGTGACTGCTGACAAAAGCAGCAGAATGAATTCTGAAATGTTTCGGGCAATATTATATGCTCATATTCAGTCAAATACTTCAAAACTCATTGGACGGCGCATCACAGTGCAGATGGACAATGACCCGAAGCATACTGCATAAGCAACCAAGGAGTTTTTTAAGGCTAAAAAGTGGAACGTTATGCAATGGCCAAGTCAATACCCTGACCTGAATCCGATTGAGAATGCATTTCACTTGATGAAGACAAAACTGAAGGGAAAATGCCCCAAGAACAAGCAGGAACTGAAGACATTTGCAGTAGAGGCCTGGCAGAGCATCACCAGGGATGAAACCCAGCGTCTGGTGATGTCTATGCATTCCAGACTTCAGGCTGTAATTGCCTGCAAAGGATTTGCAACAAAGTATTAAAAAGTGAAAGTTAGATTTAGGATTGTTTAGTTTGTCACATTACTTTTGACCCCTTAAAAAGTGGGAGGCACATATAGAAACCGTTGTAATTTCTACACCATTCACCTGATTTGGATGTAATTACCCTCAAATTAAATCTGAAACTCTGCAGTTAAATCACATCTTGTTTGTTTCATTTCAAAGTCATTGTGGTGGTGAATAGAGGCCAAAATATGAAAATTCTGTCAATGTCCCAATATTTATGGACCTGACTGTATATATATATATATATATATATATACACACAAGCACACCAAATGATGGCGGCACTCACAGGTCCTTTTTAGGAAAATAATTAGCAGAGAACTGTCTCGTCTGAGTTCAACGTTTCAGTTTAATTCAACCTACAAAAATATGGAAAGGTGGGCGTATCTGATAGACGGGATTTGGTGCCGTTGCAGGGAGCTTTGGGTCTGATGTTTGTGAACATGGCATTGTTGCCATGACCACCGGCCCGGTTCACGGCACGCTCCAGTGGCGTTATCAGCCTGCGCCTTTAAGAACGCGGTGTTTGTTTTATACTTTCCATGCTCTTGACAAAGGTTGAATTAAGCTGAAATGTTGAACTCAGACAAGACAGCTCTCTGCTAATTATTTTCCTGAAAGGACCTGTGAGTGCCACGTAATTTGGAGTGCTTTTATGTGGGCTTGGAATACGTACCCCGAAGGGCACCTGGGCAAGTAACTGTTTTATGTTTGGAGTGCCGGCCTGTCTGTGTATATATATATATATATATATATATATATATATATATATATATATGTATAATATGTATAAAAATTTGCAGGTCCAGTTCCCAGAGAACTGACAACAACTGAATTTAGGGGTTCCGAGTCCGGGTTTGGAATCACTTTGTGGTTCCAAGTCAAACCAAGTCCCGGTTCGGTTCTGCAGTCACTTCGGAACTGGGATTTAAAAATAGAATATGGATTTTGGATCGCATGTAACATACATGCTTACTCTTGCGGGAGGCTCCCAATTTTTCGGGTGACCCCCCGCACCCCCGGTAGAGTAGGCACTTCTTCCACATGGGCAGAATGGGGAAAATTTTCACGGAGAATGGGGGTCCCAGAGTAGGGGGCGGGGCTTAATGACTAAAAACGCAAACCATCAGGACCCGCCCCCCATCGCTGCCCACCTGCAAATATGGCATGTACACATGTCCAAGATACATGATTTTAGCTGTTTTTTTTTTTTAAAGTAGAGATCCAAAACCAAAACACGTGAGGGTGGTTTTGCAAAAGCAAAACAGGAAGATGAATCTGGATCCGCCGGAACAGTGGGCAAGTCTCCCGGCCGGCCACTACACGCCCGCATATCACCGGGCCCCCACCTCCCCGCACCCCACACCACCCCTACCCCCCCACAGCTGGGTGGTGTGTACTGACAAGGGGCGTATCTATAATGGGTGCAGGGTGTGCGAGGCACACGGGCCCCCGGGTCCAGGGGGGCCCCGATCTGCACACCCTGCACCCATATTATTTAAAACTCACCTGTCAGTGGTCCCGAGTCAGGTGTCAGCGCTGCACAGAACACGGGAAAATGGCCATGAGTGCCCAGAGTTTACTGCTTCTGCGGTGGCTGGCCAGCCGCGTCAGACAGCTGCCGGCCACTGGGGAGAGATTCAGGGGGCCCTGCACCCTGAATGCACAAGGGCCCCCTCCTCTCTTAAAACGCCCCTGGCACATACGCAGGGGCGTGACCGCAGAACATACTTGCCGACTTTATTTATCTCCTCCCCGAGAGAAGCCCATGGATGAGATCTGTTGCATTGTGGCCGCCCTCTGCTTTGCAATGCCATAATATGCCCCCCCACACTGGATAACGCTCCAAATGCTGGGTAAGGTCGCTGCCAATGCCCCCATATGCCGCGTCACGCCCCCCGCGTTGTGGTGATCTGGCTGCCCCACACCCTTTGCTGTGCCCTGTGCCGGCCACGCCCCTTGAGAGCATGAGGTCATGATGTCATGTGAAGGATGCGGGGTCAGCAGACACGGGGGGCTGTAAGAACTGTACGTTGCCATTTCAGGATCCCTGATAGCCAGATGCAGAGGCCGTGGGTGAGCGGCTGTGCCTCCCTCAGGGCACTGTGCTCAGTCTGGCAGCACCACTCGCATACCCCTAGTTACTGCTTGAACATAAGATGGATCTATCGTTTCATCTTTCCAACTTCTATAAAACCATGCTTAGTGGCAATGTGACAAACTGGAAAATATAGGAAAATGACTTTGTGTATTCGGTAACATCTACATTGGTACAGACTAGTAACAGCACTCTAATTACACACTTTCAGTAATGTGCCTGGGGTGCTATTGAACCTTTGCATATCTAAGGTACAAGTTATTATAGTGCTGCACCATATACATCAAGGAGGTTGATAAATAGGCCCCAAAGTTCAGTAATGACACTTTTGAAAGCTTCACTATTATGTAAAGAAAATTGCGGATTCAACATAAAAAAAAATGTTTTTGTTAAGTGATAATTAACAAGTAATTAACAAGTGATAATAATACCAAGTAATGACCTTGTCATTACAGGAAAGTGTTGTCCTCCTCATCTGCTATTACTAGCAGCAATAATAAGGCTATTTTGCATCCTAATAGCTGTATTCATTAAAATTACTAATTACTATATAAAAAATGAAAGCTATAAACACCTATTGCATCTCACTAATACCTAAGGTAAATGGATAAGCAGCAAATTAAATAAATCAATGTTGTTTCTGGTAATTTTTGGGGGGCGATTTAAAAGCCACAGATAAATGAAAGGATGAACGGATAGCAACGCGCTGGAACAGTGCTGTTACCAAGAGCAAGACATTGTAAATAGCTGTCCTGACTTTTAACCTTTTGAACAGGCATGTCAAACTCAAAATACCAACTGGGCCGAATATTCAAGGTCTACGAGTGTGTGGGCCGCAACAACAAAAAAAGTCATATGCAATTTTGACAGGTTTATTATTAATACAAACCAATGCAGTGCCCCCTGTAGTAGTGCCCCTTATGCAATTCCACCCTGTATTAGAGCCCCTTTTGCAATGACCCCTGAATTTGTGCCCATTATGCAATGCCCCTTAAGCAATGCCTGGTATGCAGTACCCAGGGTAATGCCCCTTATGTTGTGCCCCCAGTAATGTCCTTAGTAGTGCCCCTTATGCAGAGCCCCCAGTAATGCCCCTTCATGCAGAGCTCCCAGTAATGCCCCTTTATGCAGAGCCTCAAGTAATGCCCTTAGTAGTGCCCCTTTATGCAGAGCCCCCAGTAATGCCCCTTTATGCAGAGTGCCTAGTAATGCCCTTAGTAGTGCCCCCATTAATGGCCCTTATGCAGAGCCCCCAGTAATGCCCTTAGTAGTGCCCCCAGTCATGCCTCTTATGCAGAGCCCCCAGTAATGCCCCTTTATGCAGAGCCCCCAATAATGCCCTTAGTAGTGCCCCCAGTAATGTTTCTTATGCAGAGCCCCCAGTAATGCCCCTTATTTTGTGCCCCCAGTAATGCCCCTTGTGCTGTGCCCCCTCCCAGTATAGAACACACCCCACTCACCTGTCTGTGCAGTACTTACCTTTCTTCATGACGGCCGCTGGGCACCGCTCCAGTCCTCGCCGTCCCGCGTAGACGCTGCCACTGACTGGGTCTAAATAGATCCAGAGCGGAAGGTGCAGGCTCCGCTCGTCGCGGGCGATGCGGGTGACATGACATCACCCACGCGCTGCATCACCTGCTGTTGACTGGATCTAATTAGATCCAGAGCGGCAGGCGCAGGCTTCGCTCGTCGCGGGCAACGTGATTAACGTCATGATGTCACCCGCGCGCTGCATCACTGGGAATACTGGCCTCTGAAGCGATCAAAGGCTTCTGATCGCTTCAGAGACCACTGTTGCCAGCCTGTACTGCATAATCGGAGCTGTGATCCAATCGTGGCAGGGGTGTGGGCCGCATATTATATATATATGTGGGGCCACAGAAATTGTATATTCGGGCCGCATGTTTGACATGCCTGCAGTAGAAGAATACAAAGCATAAGATCTATCAAGCAGAGTATTTGTAAACTGCTACAAAACCACTGGAAAAAAAGCCAGAGATAAAGAGGCTCTTCTCACAAACAAGAAATCCCCAGCCATTGGCAACTGCAGATGTGTGACACCTAGAGAAATAGCCAGGGTTACCACCCATCCAGGATTCCTCCGTATAGTCCGGAATTCATCAGAGCTGTTTGGAGGCTGCACATAAAATAAATAAATTGTAGCCCGTCTGGCTTTTACTAACACACATTTCCCTCCTGCAACGTGGAAGGACCTAGGAGCTCATTCAAACCCGCTCGCTAAGATGCATACGCTGCTGCCGATGGGATACATTGTGTATGCATTGTGCGCATACATCGCAGTGCGCATACCTTAGCGAAAGTTCACAAAGCATTTGCTCACTGCACAGACAGCCCAGCAGAATGAGTGACAGGGGAAGCCGTCTGTAGGGTGTAACAGGGGCTGGCCATTAAAAACGTGGGAGTGGAGTTGCAAATGCAGGCGTGCCTGTGCTTCTCAATAGCATTTTAGAGCTGTGCATAATTAAAAGACAGCATCATAGTACACGTCACCTGGATTGATTTTACACTAAAGTGCTCACAGTGCTTGCAGCAGGGTATGGTCAACCTCAAGTGCTCCGACAGCATCCGATGTACCGATGGTTGCATACACTTCTTGGACATGACGTGCACAAGTGGGCATCTTAAAACAGGTTGGTGCGTGCTAACAGGGGCGCCGAGAGGGGGGGGGGAGCGGGTACAGATTACCAGGGCCCGGGCTTCCTGAGGGGCCCGGCGGGGGCCCGGTGGAGGCCCGGGTCCGACGCGCCCCCCCCTCCCTCACAGCAGCCCAGCACACAGCGTGTGCTGAGCTGCAGTTGGAGACTGCTCGTGGCTGCTGAGCAGTCTCCTATGCCTGTGCGGGGGAGCGATCACACTGATCGCGCCCCCCCCTGGCTTTGCGCCGGGCTGAGGGGGCTCAGAGCGCTAAATGCGTACGCTCGCACCGAGCAAATGCAAATTTTCCAAATTGATGTCATGGGATGCGATCGCTCGCCAAGGCATAAGCACACCCACTTTGGCTGTGCGAGCGATCGCTCTGTGTATGCAGACACCCCTTAGCGTATGTAGAGACGCACACTGGCACATGTCATCTCCAGGAAGTGTATGAAATCATTGGTACATCGAGGACCATCGGATGCGAACGCAGCACTTGTGGTAGCCTTACCATACCGCAAGCTCTGCGAGCATTTCAGTGTAAATAAAACCCAAGTGACGTGTACTATGACGCTGCCTGTTAATTATGCACGCCTCTGAAACGGCTTTGAAACACTCAGACACGCCTGTGTTCGCATCGCCAACCCCCCGTTTTTACTGGACTGCCCCCATTACCACTCACAAACGGCCTCTCCTGTCACTCATTACACTGTGTCTTTGCAGGGCAAGCGAGCGGTATGCGACCGCAGTGAGTAGTTTGCGTACGCAGAGAACGAAGCGTGCACATACGGAGAACATCGGGCCGCTTGCGAGCGCACGCATATAGCGAACGGCTCTGAATCAGGCCATATATACCTCCCATCAAACACTTGCCCAGTGCTTTTATCACTATATTTATATAAAGCTGAGCCCGGGCAAATTTCTTTCTTGTAATTAAATATAATACCATGTTAAAAAATATAGTTTTATTCATTTAAATATTACAATTCAATATTATCAAATATTACAATACAATAACGAAACTGTGCCTGGAGGGAATGATTGGCAGAAATGGAAGACTAAATGCACAAATAAGCAATATGGTTTCTCTAGTAGCAGGAGGGAGGGTGAGGAGATAATACTGGGACAATTCCATTCCTTGCAGTCTACAATATATTATTATGCTTTTAATCCGGATACATGGATGGGTTTTTATTTTATATTTTTTCACAACAATATGGGTCTTTAACAGCCCTGCTAAAATATGGACATGAAGAATGAGCTAAGGGTTACATGGTTTTCCTGCAGGATACTCGCGTCATTAGACAGAAAGCGCCAAAATAAAGGCATAAGCATTTTTCACAGCTTATTTAATTTCCTAATGCTTCCGATTCAGTGGGACAGTGAGAAGATATTATACTCCACAGATGTTTTGTGTTTGTGGAGGAATAATGACTTTAATTATTGATACCTGATTTAGGTGGAAAGGATTTAGGATCTAAATATTATTAGAATTTAAAGCTATTGTCTTTTATCAGAAACCTTTTTTTTTATCATGAGCTCACTGCAGCCTTGACCAGGGGCGGATTGGGATGAAAAACCAGCCCGGGAAATATATGGAAGCAGCCCTAATTGGGGCGCGGTCTGATGAGGGGGCGGGGTCCCTCCTCATATGGCCTGATTCTGAGTTGGACGCAGTTGTGGCATTCCTTGTGTTTTTTGCTGCAGTTTCGGCTGCGACTTTATGCCAATGCTGCTATAATGCCCTTCCCTGGTGTACATTTATGCGTTCACATGTGCAAGGACTGAGACGCCCACTGTCAGTGTCTATAGATGCTGCAATCATGCTTTGTGCGTCTTTAGACGTCGCCATTAGTCACACCATTGAAACTTTCACTAGCCCTGTGCTAGGTGCAGATCATCCGTCTGTGTATGGCCTCCAATGTGAGCTATTCAGCATCTCTGTACACAACCGCTTTCAGCGACACACCTGCGACACTACAATAACACGGCCATTCTGCCATACATCTGCATCTGATTAGCCAACCTCCTGTAACTGCCCAGAAACGCCCATCACATTTCACTTTATCATGTGTGCATCTGAGTATGTACTGCAACTCAGGGACTGATTCAGACCCGCTCGCGAGCGCTGAGCGCTCGCAAGCGGGTCGATGGTGCCCTAGTGCGCATGCGCACTACGGAGGGAGCTCCGTTGTGCGCATGCGCGAGACCCAGATAGCGACAGCCAAGCTGTCGCTCCGGGTCTCGCACCTAAGGGGGCGTGCTGTTGATGTTGAGTGACAGCAAGCCCCCTTTGGTGGGCGTGCCGGGGGCGTGGCTGCCAGACGGAGGCGTTCCCATGGGAACGCCTACCGTCTGGGTCCGGCCCCACTGACATCAATAGTGATGTCAGTGGGAGTGATTTTGGCTCTGATAGAGCCAAAATCACTCCAGGGCTTGCAGTCACCGAGACCCTACCGCAGGGTCTCGTCGCAAGCCCGATGGTCGCGATGGTCTTGACCATTGCGACCATCATCATGGACGCTCGCATAAGCTGTGGGTGGTAACCCACAGCTATGCGAGCTTCCAGGAGGACGCTCCAAAAAAAAAAAAAAAAACGCCCTGATTCAGAGCGGGCGCTCGTTCAGAGCGTCCGGCTCTGAATCAGGCCCTCTGTGGACCGATGCTACAGGTTACATAGGTGAGTATGTGTACATGTGTGTGTGTGTGTATGTATGTTTAATAAACTTATACTGTCACGGTGTGTGTCCTGTGTTTTTTTATTTTTACAGGTGAACTACAGGTACTAGTGGGCCCTTAATGCCCTGCATGCTGGTACTTGTGGTTCTCCAAGTACCAGCATGCGGGGCAGGCTTGCTGGGACTTGCAGTTCTACTTGTAAAGACAAGGGCCCTGATTCAGAGCCGAACGCAAGTCGCTGCTCGTTCGCTCCGAGCGATGTTTGCCCAACTGCGCATGCGTACGGATCGTAATACGCATGCGCGAGCCACTCAGTGCAGCCGAAATTCATGTGCTCGCAAAATAGCGAATGCCTGATAATTTGGGTGACAGAATGAGGCGTATGTGGGTGGTAACAGGGGAAGGTGCTTGAAAACGGGGAGTGGAGATCCGATCGCAGGCGTGCTTAAAGGTGAAAACGGGCGTTTTATGGGTGTGTATAATTAAAACAGCAGCGTCATTGACCACGTCACTGGGTTATTTTATAGTCAGAACTGCTCGCAAAATTGTGGTAGCAAAAACCAGCCACAAGAATAGCGAGCAGTTCATACGCTGGTCGATGTACTCGATTAATCTAATAAATAGCGGACATGACGTAGGATGCGAGCGGCCAGGGGGCGTAGTTTTTCAAAAAACGAACGCAAGTTTTGTTCAATCGTTCAGACATAGAGGCGTGAACAGACCGCAAACAGCGAACGGTTCATTTGAATAGCCACCCCTTGTTTTAGAACGAACGACCGCAAATAGCGAGTGGCTCTGAATGAGGGCCAATGTTTGATATTCTTTATTTACACCACACCACACAATCAATCCGCCACCCACCGCCACCAGGGGTGGCGGGGATAGCCCCGGGCTATCAGCCTGGGCCTGGGGTGCCCTGGAGAGGGTAACCCCTTTATTGGGGGGGTCCCCAGCTCTCCAGGGATCCCCGGCCTGGGCTGACTAGCGGTCAGGGCTGATGCTGCGGCTGGGGGGCCCGGTGAAAGGGCTCCCCTGGCTGTGGCATCAGCCCCCCGCTAGAAAAAGTCCAGTGCTGGTTCTGGAACATACAGGGGAACCCTACTAATTTTTTTCCCCTGTATTTCCAGAACCAGGACCGGATCAGAGCCCAGAGCTGGTTGCGCAGAATACGGGGGACCCCTACGTCGTTTGTCCCCCGTATTTTGTAGGGGTGAGCGGGTTCGGATTTCTGAAATCCGAACCCCCCCGGGGCCCCCCCGATCCGAGGCAGATCCGAGTCAGGCTCGACTTTTCCCGCCTTACTCGGATCTGAAATCGAGGCAAAACGTCATCATCCCGCCTTCCGAGTCTCGCGGGTTTTGGATCCTATATAAGGTACCCACGTCGGCGCCATTTTCTCACTCGGCTGTGGACAGTGAAGAGGGAGGGTGGGAGTTAGGGCTGTGTAGTGTAGTGTAGTGTAGTGCTGCTGTTGTCCACTACTTCAAAGTCCATAGGGGCTGGCTGTGTTGTGCTGTGCTGCTGTTGTTAATAGGGGCTGTGTCCACTACTTCAAAGTCCATAGGGGCTGGCTGGACTGTGTTGTGCAGTCAGTTCTCCATAGGGGCTGTGTCCACTCCAAAGTCCTGTGCAGTGTCCCAGTCCTAAAGGGGTGCTGTAGTGTTGTCCAGGGGGTGCTCTGTC
The DNA here is from genome assembly GCA_031769625.1 of Taudactylus pleione. Classification (NCBI taxonomy): domain Eukaryota; kingdom Metazoa; phylum Chordata; class Amphibia; order Anura; family Myobatrachidae; genus Taudactylus; species Taudactylus pleione. The sequence continues at coordinate 5,075,202 of JAUIMM010000183.1, forward strand.
CATCAGGGGTGCTCCCCCCAAGTGCTAAAAAAATAATATATTTTCTGTGTTTGTGAATTGTGTGCGCAGTAGCCGCACGTGCATCAACAAAGTAGTGCCAAGCGTGCGCCTGTGTCATAAGTAAAGGGCCGGCTGGCTTGACCGTTAAAGGGTGCTGTAACCCCCGAAAGTACACTCCAGTCCAAACCAAAAAAAAATTATTTTCTGTGTTTGTGAATTGTGTGCGCAGTAGCCGCACGTGCATCAACAAAGTAGTGCCAAGCGTGCGCCTGTGTCATAAGTAAAGGGCCGGCTGGCTTGACCGTTAAGGGTGCTGTAACCCCCGAAAGTACACTCCAGTCCAAACCAAAAAAAAAATTATTTTCTGTGTTTGTGAATTGTGTGCGCAGTAGCCGCACGTGCATCAACAAAGTAGTGCCAAGCGTGCGCCTGTGTCATAAGTAAAGGGCCGGCTGGCTTGACCGTTAAGGGTGCTGTAACCCCCGAAAGTACACTCCAGTCCAAACCAAAAAAAAATTATTTTCTGTGTTTAGCCGCACGTATATATCAAATCGATATAACATAAATGGAGGACCAAACTTTCTCCGATAAAAATAAAATAGAGAAAGATCAAGAACCACTTCCTCCTAGTGCTGAAGCTGCTACCACTAGTCATGACATAGACGATAACATGCCATCAACGTCGTCTGCCAAGGCCGATGCCCAATGTCATAGTAGAGGGCACATACAATCCCAAATGGCAAAGTTCAGGAAAATGACCTTGAAAAAGACATTTAAATCAGCTGAAGAGAAACGTAAACTTGCCAATATGCCATTTACGACACAGAGTGGCAAGGAACGGCTAAGGTCGATCCCTAGTATGTTCATGACTAGTGGTTCAGCTTCACATGACGATGGAAGCCCTCCTCCCACTAAAAAAATCAAAAGAGTTAAGCTGGCAAAAGCACAGCGAAGAACTGTGCGTTCTAAGAAGATATCACAAATCCCCAAGGAGAGTCCAAGTGTGGTGGTGGTTGCGATGCCTGACCTTCCCAGCACTGGACGGGAAGAGGTGGCTCTTTCCACCATTTGCACGCCCCCTGCAAGTGCTGAAAGGAGCACCCACAGTCCACTTGCTGATATGCAAATTGAAGATGTCACTGTTGAAGTACAACAGGATGAGGATACTGGTGTAGCTGGTGCTGAGGAGGAAGTTGGCGAGGAGGATTCTGATGGTGATGTGGTTTGTTTAAATCAGGCTCCGGGGGAGACAGTTGTTGTCCGTGGGATGAAAAAGCCCATCACGGTCATGCCTGGGCAGAAGACCAAACATTCCACCTCTTTGGTCTGGCAATATTTCTATCCAAATCCGGACAACAACTGTCTTGCCATATGTACCATATGTAAAGGTGAAATAAGTAGGGGTAGGGACGTCAACCACCTAGGAACATCCTCCCTCATACGGCACCTGCAGCGCGTTCATAAAAAGTTACTGTCAAGTTCAGAAACTTTGGCTAAGACCGTAAGCAGTCCAGGGACACCTAAATCCCGTTGTCCTGTTGTATCCAAGCGCCTGCAAACCACACCGTCAACTCCCTCCTCGTCAATTTCCTCCTTAGTCAGGATCGGAAGTAGTCCTGCAGGCCATGTCACTGGCATGACTGACTCTCCTATCCGGGATTCCTCCGGAGGATCCTGCATTGCTACGCCTACTGCTGCCGCTGCTGCTGTTGCTGCTGCTGGGAGTCGTTCATCATCCCAGAGAGGAAGTAGGAACACCACTACTTTTACTAAACAATTGACCCTCCAACAGTCCTTAGCGAGGAGGATGAAGTACGACAGCAGTCATCCTGAAGCAAAACGTATAACTGAGGCCTTGACTGCTATGTTGGTGTTAGACGTGCGTCCGGTATCTGCCATTAGTGCAGTGGGATTTAGACAATTGATGGAGGTAGTGTGTCCCCGGTTCCAAATCCCGTCTAGATTCCACTTCACTAGGCAGGCGATACCGAGACTGTACAGAAACGTCAGAAAAAGTGTCCTCAGTGTCCTGAAAAATGCCGTTGTACACAATGTCCACTTAACCACGGACATGTGGACAAGTGGAACAGGGCAGACTAAGGACTATATGACTGTGACAGCCCACTGGGTAGATGTATCACCTTACGCAGCAACAGCAGCAGCGTCACCAGTAGCAGCATCTCAGAAACGCCAGCTCGTTACAAGGCAGGCTACGCTGTGTATCACCGGTTTCAGTAAGAGGCACACCGCCGACAACCTCTTAGAGAAACTGAGGGAAATCATCGCCCAGTGGCTTACCCCACTTAGACTCTCCTGGGGATTTGTGATATCTGACAACGCCACCAATATTGTGCGGGCATTACATCTGGGCAAATTCCAGCACGTCCCATGTTTTGCTCACACAATAAACTTGGTGGTGCAGAATTTTCTGAAAAGCGACAGGGGCGTGCAGGAGACGCTTTGGGTGGCCCGAAAAATTTCTGTCCACTTTCGCCATTCAGCGACTGCGTGCCGAAGACTGGAGCGCCAGCAAACACTCTTGAACCTGCCCCGCCATCACCTGAAGCAAGAGGTTGTGACGCGGTGGAACTCAACCCTCTATATGCTTCAGAGGATGGAGGAGCAGCAAAAGGCCATACAAGCCTATACATCCACCTATGACATAGGCAAAGGAGGGGGTATGCACCTGACTCAAGCGCAGTGGAGAATGATTTCCGTGTTGTGCAAGGTTCTCCAGCCCTTCGAACTTGCCACACGTGAAGTCAGTTCAGACACTGCCAGCTTGAGTCAGGTCATTCCCCTCATCAGGCTTTTGCAGAAGCAGCTGGAGAAAGTGAAGGAGGAGCTAAGACGGAGCGATTCCGCTCGGCATGTGGGACTTGTGGATGAAGCCCTTCATTCGCTTTGCCAGGATTCCAGGGTGGTCAATCTGTTGAAATCAGACCACTACATTTTGGCCACCGTGCTCGATCCTAGGTTTAAAGCCTATGTGGTGTCTCTCTTTCCGGCCGACACAAGCCTGCAGAGGTGCAAAGACCTGCTGGTGAACACACTGTCAGCTGAAGCGGAACGTGACACGTCAACGGCTCCTTCTTCATTTTCTCCCGCAACTGGGGCTGCCAGGAAAAAACTTAGGTATCCTAAGCAACCCGCTGGCGGTGATGCAGGGCAGGCAGGACCAAGTTTGGACATCTGGTCCGGACTGAAGGACCTGGCAACAATTTCTGACATGTCTACTGTCACTGCATATGATACTGTCACCATTGACAGAATGGTGGAGGATTACATCGGTGACAGCATCCAAGTAGGCATGTCAGACAGTCCATACCTGTACTGGCAGGAAAAAGAGGCAATTTGGAGGCCCCTGTACAAACTGGCTCTATTTTACCTGAGTTGCCCCCCCTCCAGTGTGTACTCCGAAAGAGTGTTTAGTGCAGCCGGGAACCTTGTCAGCGAAAGGCGTAGGAGGTTGCTTCCACAGAATGTGGAGAAGATGATGTTCATCAAAATGAATTATCAGCTCTTCCAGGGAGACCAGCCTCCAGAAGGTACAGAGGGACCTGTGGTGGTGGATTCAAGTGGGGACGAGTTAATACTTTGTGAGGATGAGGATGTACACACTGAAGAGGGTGAGGAATCGGTGGATGAGGAGGATGAGGATGACATCTTGCCTCCGTAGAGCCAGTTTGTGCAGGGACACATTAATTGCCAGCTTGTTTTGTGGGGGCCCAAACGAACCAATCATTTCAGCCACAGTTGTGTGGCAGACCCTGGCGCTGAAATGATTGATTTGTTAAAGTGTGCATGTCCTGTTTATACAACATAAGGGTGGGTGGGAGGGCCCAAGGACAATTCCATCTTTCACCTCTTTTTTTTCTTTGCATTATGTACAGTTTGGGGCCTAGTTTTTCTAACTGCCATCCTGTCTGCCACTGCAGTGTCACTCCTAGATGGGTCACGTGTTTGTGCCGCCCACTCGTGTCGCTTAGCATAGTCATCCAGCTAACTCGGTGCAACCTTTTGGACATAAAAACACTATTGTGAGGTGTGAGGTGTTCAGAATAGACTGGAAATGAGTGGAAATTAAGGTTATTGAGGTTAATAATAGCATAGGAGCAGAAAAACCTACAAATTCTGTGATTTTAGCTGTTTTTATGCTTTTTTTCAAAAAAATACAGATCCAAAACACAAAACCCAGAACCCAAAACACGGAAGGGTGGTTTTGGCAAAACCAATCCAGATCCAAAACACGAAGAAAGATCCAGATCCAAAACCAAAACACAAAACACGAAAAGTGGCCGGTGCACACCCCTAGTATTTTGGCAACCAGCGCTGGTTCTGACTAGCCCGGTGCTGGTTGTGCTTGAGTACAGGGGACCCCTACGTCGTTTGTCCCCTGTATTTAAGCACACCCAGCACTGGGTCACTAATGCCCGGGGCTGGTTGCTCTTTTTTGGGGGGGTGCACGCCATTTTTTTCTTTTTTTACACAGGTTTTTTGGGTTTTTTTTACCACAGCAGCACAGACGGGTCTCACGGACACGTCAGTGCTCTGTGTCAATGACACAGATGCAAGTAGCACGGATCTCCTGGTCCGTGCGTGCATCTGTGTCATTGAAATACACAGCAGCACAGACGGGTCTCACTGACCCATCTGTGCTCTGTGTCACTGTCAGTCACACAGATGCATGTAGCACGGATCTCACGAGTCCGTGCTACATGCAAATGAGCACCATAATGCTGATTGGCTGAGAGCCGTGACAGACGGCTCTGTCAGCCAATCAGCACTTTGCCCATTAAAGGCAAAGGCATTTTTTTTAAAATGGCCGCTCGAGGCAAAACCTCGAGATCCGACAGCAGATCTCGAGGTTTTGCCTCGGGATAGGGATCCGGGACAGACAGGGAGATCCGAGCTTGGGCTCGGATCGCCCCGGATCACCGAAGTTCACCGAACCCGCTCATCCCTAATGTATATATATATATATATATATTAGGGGTGAGCGGGTTCGGATTTCTGAAATCCGAACCCCCCCGAGCCCCCCCGATCCGAGTCCGATCCGAGTCAGGCTCGACTTTTCCCGCCTGACTCGGATCTGAAATCGAGGCAAAACGTCATCATCCCACCTTCCGAGTCTCGCGGGTTTTGGATCCTATATAAGGTACCCGCGTCGGCGCCATTTTCTCACTCGGCTGTGGACAGTGAAGAGGGAGGGTGGGAGTTAGGGCTGTGTAGTGTAGTGTAGTGCTGCTGTTGTCCACTACTTCAAAGTCCATAGGGGCTGGCTGTGTTGTGCTGTGCTGCTGTTGTTAATAGGGGCTGTGTCCACTACTTCAAAGTCCATAGGGGCTGGCTGGACTGTGTTGTGCAGTCAGTTCTCCATAGGGGCTGTGTCCACTCCAAAGTCCTGTGCAGTGTCCCAGTCCTAAAGGAGTGCTGTAGTGTTGTCCAGGGGGTGCTCTGTCCATCAGGGGTGCTCCCCCCAAGTGCTAAAAAAATAATATATTTTCTGTGTTTGTGAATTGTGTGCGCAGTAGCCGCACGTGCATCAACAAAGTAGTGCCAAGCGTGCGCCTGTGTCATAAGTAAAGGGCCGGCTGGCTTGACCGTTAAGGGTGCTGTAACCCCCGAAAGTACACTCCAGTCCAAACCAAAAAAAAAATTATTTTCTGTGTTTGTGAATTGTGTGCGCAGTAGCCGCACGTGCATCAACAAAGTAGTGCCAAGCGTGCGCCTGTGTCATAAGTAAAGGGCCGGCTGGCTTGACCGTTAAGGGTGCTGTAACCCCCGAAAGTACACTCCAGTCCAAACCAAAAAAAAAATTATTTTCTGTGTTTGTGAATTGTGTGCGCAGTAGCCGCACGTGCATCAACAAAGTAGTGCCAAGCGTGCGCCTGTGTCATAAGTAAAGGGCCGGCTGGCTTGACCGTTAAGGGTGCTGTAACCCCTGAAAGTACACTCCAGTCCAAACCTAAAAAAAAATTATTTTCTGTGTTTGTGAATTGTGTGCGCAGTAGCCGCACGTGCATCAACAAAGTAGTGCCAAGCGTGCGCCTGTGTCATAAGTAAAGGGCCGGCTGGCTTGACCGTTAAAGGGTGCTGTAACCCCCGAAAGTACACTCCAGTCCAAACCAAAAAAAAATTATTTTCTGTGTTTGTGAATTGTGTGCGCAGTAGCCGCACGTGCATCAACAAAGTAGTGCCAAGCGTGCGCCTGTGTCATAAGTAAAGGGCCGGCTGGCTTGACCGTTAAGGGTGCTGTAACCCCCGAAAGTACACTCCAGTCCAAACCTAAAAAAAAATTATTTTCTGTGTTTGTGAATTGTGTGCGCAGTAGCCGCACGTGCATCAACAAAGTAGTGCCAAGAGTGCGCCTGTGTCATAAGTAAAGGGCCGGCTGGCTTGACCGTTAAAGGGTGCTGTAACCCCCGAAAGTACACTCCAGTCCAAACCAAAAAAAAATTATTTTCTGTGTTTGTGAATTGTGTGCGCAGTAGCCGCACGTGCATCAACAAAGTAGTGCCAAGCATGCGCCTGTGTCATAAGTAAAGGGCCGGCTGGCTTGACCGTTAAAGGGTGCTGTAACCCCCGAAAGTACACTCCAGTCCAAACCAAAAAAAATTATTTTCTGTGTTTGTGAATTGTGTGCGCAGTAGCCGCACGTGCATCAACAAAGTAGTGCCAAGCGTGCGCCTGTGTCATAAGTAAAGGGCCGGCTGGCTTGACCGTTAAAGGGTGCTGTAACCCCCAAAGTACACTCCAGTCCAAACCAAAAAAAAATTATTTTCTGTGTTTGTGAATTGTGTGCGCAGTAGCCGCACGTGCATCAACAAAGTAGTGCCAAGAGTGCGCCTGTGTCATAAGTAAAGGGCCGGCTGGCTTGACCGTTAAAGGGTGCTGTAACCCCCGAAAGTACACTCCAGTCCAAACCAAAAAAAAATTATTTTCTGTGTTTGTGAATTGTGTGCGCAGTAGCCGCACGTGCATCAACAAAGTAGTGCCAAGCGTGCGCCTGTGTCATAAGTAAAGGGCCGGCTGGCTTGACCGTTAAAGGGTGCTGTAACCCCTGAAAGTACACTCCAGTCCAAACCAAAAAAAAATTTATTTTCTGTGTTTAGCCGCACGTATATATCAAATCGATATAACATAAATGGAGGACCAAACTTTCTCCGATAAAAATAAAATAGAGAAAGATCAAGAACCACTTCCTCCTAGTGCTGAAGCTGCTGCCACTAGTCATGACATAGACGATAACATGCCATCAACGTCGTCTGCCAAGGCCGATGCCCAATGTCATAGTAGAGGGCACATACAATCCCAAATGGCAAAGTTCAGGAAAATGACCTTGAAAAAGACATTTAAATCAGCTGAAGAGAAACGTAAACTTGCCAATATGCCATTTACGACACGGAGTGGCAAGGAACGGCTAAGGTCGATCCCTAGTATGTTCATGACTAGTGGTTCAGCTTCACATGACGATGGAAGCACTCCTCCCACTAAAAAAATCAAAAGAGTTAAGCTGGCAAAAGCACAGCGAAGAACTGTGCTTTCTAAGAAGATATCACAAATCCCCAAAGAGAGTCCAAGTGTGGTGGTGGTTGCGATGCCTGACCTTCCCAGCACTGGACGGGAAGAGGTGGCTCTTTCCACCATTTGCACGCCCCCTGCAAGTGCTGAAAGGAGCACCCACAGTCCACTTGCTGATATGCAAATTGAAGATGTCACTGTTGAAGTACAACAGGATGAGGATACTGGTGTAGCTGGCGCTGAGGAGGAAGTTGGCGAGGAGGATTCTGATGGTGATGTGGTTTGTTTAAATCAGGCTCCGGGGGAGACAGTTGTTGTCCGTGGGATGAAAAAGCCCATCACGGTCATGCCTGGGCAGAAGACCAAACATTCCACCTCTTTGGTCTGGCAATATTTCTATCCAAATCCGGACAACAACTGTCTTGCCATATGTACCATATGTAAAGGTGAAATAAGTAGGGGTAGGGACGTCAACCACCTAGGAACATCCTCCCTTATACGGCACCTGCAGCGCGTTCATAAAAAGTTACTGTCAAGTTCAGAAACTTTGGCTCAGACCGTAAGCAGTCCAGGGACACCTAAATCCCGTTGTCCTGTTGTATCCAAGCGCCTGCAAACCACACCGTCAACTCCCTCCTCGTCAATTTCCTCCTTAGTCAGGATCGGAAGTAGTCCTGCAGGCCATATCACTGGCATGACTGACTCTCCTATCCGGGATTCCTCCGGAGGATCCTGCATTGCTACGCCTACTGCTGCCGCTGCTGCTGTTGCTGCTGCTGGGAGTCGTTCATCATCCCAGAGAGGAAGTAGGAACACCACTACTTTTACTAAACAATTGACCCTCCAACAGTCCTTAGCGAGGAGGATGAAGTACGACAGCAGTCATCCTGAAGCAAAACGTATAACTGAGGCCTTGACTGCTATGTTGGTGTTAGACGTGCGTCCGGTATCCGCCATTAGTGCAGTGGGATTTAGACAATTGATGGAGGTAGTGTGTCCCCGGTTCCAAATCCCGTCTAGATTCCACTTCACTAGGCAGGCGATACCGAGACTGTACAGAAACGTCAGAAAAAGTGTCCTCAGTGTCCTGAAAAATGCCGTTGTACACAATGTCCACTTAACCACGGACATGTGGACAAGTGGAACAGGGCAGACTAAGGACTATATGACTGTGACAGCCCACTGGGTAGATGTATCACCTTACGCAGCAACAGCAGCAGCGTCACCAGTAGCAGCATCTCAGAAACGCCAGCTCGTTACAAGGCAGGCTACGCTGTGTATCACCGGTTTCAGTAAGAGGCACACCGCCGACAACCTCTTAGAGAAACTGAGGGAAATCATCGCCCAGTGGCTTACCCCACTTAGACTCTCCTGGGGATTTGTGATATCTGACAACGCCACCAATATTGTGCGGGCATTACATCTGGGCAAATTCCAGCACGTCCCATGTTTTGCTCACACAATAAACTTGGTGGTGCAGAATTTTCTGAAAAGCGACAGGGGCGTGCAGGAGACGCTTTGGGTGGCCCGAAAAATTTCTGGCCACTTTCGCCATTCAGCGACTGCGTGCCGAAGACTGGAGCGCCAGCAAACACTCTTGAACCTGCCCCGCCATCACCTGAAGCAAGAGGTTGTGACGCGGTGGAACTCAACCCTCTATATGCTTCAGAGGATGGAGGAGCAGCAAAAGGCCATACAAGCCTATACATCCACCTATGACATAGGCAAAGGAGGGGGTATGCACCTGACTCAAGCGCAGTGGAGAATGATTTCCGTGTTGTGCAAGGTTCTCCAGCCCTTCGAACTTGCCACACGTGAAGTCAGTTCAGACACTGCCAGCTTGAGTCAGGTCATTCCCCTCATCAGGCTTTTGCAGAAGCAGCTGGAGAAAGTGAAGGAGGAGCTAAGATGGAGCGATTCCGCTCGGCATGTGGGACTTGTGGATGAAGCCCTTCATTCGCTTTGCCAGGATTCCAGGGTGGTCAATCTGTTGAAATCAGACCACTACATTTTGGCCACCGTGCTCGATCCTAGGTTTAAAGCCTATGTGGTGTCTCTCTTTCCGGCCGACACAAGCCTGCAGAGGTGCAAAGACCTGCTGGTGAACACACTGTCAGCTGAAGCGGAACGTGACACGTCAACGGCTCCTTCTTCATTTTCTCCCGCAACTGGGGCTGCCAGGAAAAAACTTAGGTATCCTAAGCAACCCGCTGGCGGTGATGCAGGGCAGGCAGGACCAAGTTTGGACATCTGGTCCGGACTGAAGGACCTGGCAACAATTTCTGACATGTCTACTGTCACTGCATATGATACTGTCACCATTGACAGAATGGTGGAGGATTACATCGGTGACAGCATCCAAGTAGGCATGTCAGACAGTCCATACCTGTACTGGCAGGAAAAAGAGGCAATTTGGAGGCCCCTGTACAAACTGGCTCTATTTTACCTGAGTTGCCCCCCCTCCAGTGTGTACTCCGAAAGAGTGTTTAGTGCAGCCGGGAACCTTGTCAGCGAAAGGCGTAGGAGGTTGCTTCCACAGAATGTGGAGAAGATGATGTTCATCAAAATGAATTATCAGCTCTTCCAGGGAGACCAGCCTCCAGAAGGTACAGAGGGACCTGTGGTGGTGGATTCAAGTGGGGACGAGTTAATACTTTGTGAGGATGAGGATGTACACACTGAAGAGGGCGAGGAATCGGTGGATGAGGAGGATGAGGATGACATCTTGCCTCCGTAGAGCCAGTTTGTGCAGGGACACATTAATTGCCAGCTTGTTTTGTGGGGGCCCAAACGAACCAATCATTTCAGCCACAGTTGTGTGGCAGACCCTGGCGCTGAAATGATTGATTTGTTAAAGTGTGCATGTCCTGTTTATACAACATAAGGGTGGGTGGGAGGGCCCAAGGACAATTCCATCTTGCACCTCTTTTTTTTCTTTGCATTATGTACAGTTTGGGGCCTAGTTTTTCTAACTGCCATCCTGTCTGCCACTGCAGTGTCACTCCTAGATGGGTCACGTGTTTGTGCCGCCCACTCGTGTCGCTTAGCATAGTCATCCAGCTACCTCGGTGCAACCTTTTGGACATAAAAACACTATTGTGAGGTGTGAGGTGTTCAGAATAGACTGGAAATGAGTGGAAATTAAGGTTATTGAGGTTAATAATAGCATAGGAGCAGAAAAACCTACAAATTCTGTGATTTTAGCTGTTTTTATGCTTTTTTTCAAAAAAATACAGATCCAAAACACAAAACCCAGAACCCAAAACACGGAAGGGTGGTTTTGGCAAAACCAATCCAGATCCAAAACACGAAGAAAGATCCAGATCCAAAACCAAAACACAAAACACGAAAAGTGGCCGGTGCACACCCCTAATATATATATATATATATATATATATATATATGTTGCATTGCTGATGTTAAAGTAATACTGATGAGTGATAAAGGAGCTGTATAAATAATACTGAATGTAGACATCTGTGGGCTGCTGGAATGAGCTTGATAAGACAAAACTACTTGAATATGGGAATAGAAAGTAAGTTTTGCATGATTCAGTACATAGGGGGTCATTCAGACCCACTCGCGAGCGGCAGTACGCTCGCAAGTGGGTCGGTGTTCCCCACTGCGCATGCGCACGACGGAGGGAGCTCCGTAGTGCGCATGCGCGAGAGCCGGGGAGCGACGGGCTTCCCATCGCTCCGGGTCTCGCACCAAAGGGGGCGTGCTGTCGATGTTGATTGACCGCACGCCCCCTTTGGTGGGCGTGCCGGGGGCGTGCCTGCCAGACGGTGGCGTTCCCATGGGAACGCCTACCGTCTGAAGCCGGCCCCACTGACATCACTAGTGATGTCAGTGGGAGTGATTTTGGCTCTGATAGAGCCAAAATCACTCCAGGGCTTGTGGCAGGGAGACCCTACCGCAGGGTCTCCGTCGCAAGTCCGATGGTTGCGATGGTCAAAACCATCGCGACCATCTTTTTGGCCGCTCACATATGCTGTGGGTGGTCACCCACAGCTATGCGAGCGGCCAGGAGGCCGCTCCATTTTCATGGAGGAGGGCCCTGATTCAGTGTGAGTGCTCTGGTCAGAGCGTCCGGCTCTGAATCAGGCCCTTAGTACATTGTTACTCATACTGTATATATACAGAATAGTTTAACACCTTTTAACCCTGGCATATTGAAAAATGCACACAGTACATACACGTGACTCACTGTGCCAGTCGCGGCTGCACGCTCCTGAGTCCTGCGGCTTCCCCTCCCCCTTCTCTAATTTTCGTTTCTTGCATTGGTGGCTGCTGGAGGCGGAGCCGTGTCCCTCACGTGCTCCGCAATGGCCCATGGGAGGAGCTGCTGAGGCTGGGCATGCGCAGCAGCCCTCCCTCGGCCATTACACTTTACTCCTGATCCTGAATGAGCTTCTGCGCATGAGCAGAAGCTCATTCCTTATCGCTACCCGATCGGAGCACAGGGTAGCGGCCGTCAGAGCCACCGGCCAGTCAGTGTACAGTGGCCCAGCAGAGGGGACAGGGGACCGGCCCAGCGGGGACTTTCCTGCTGTCACGGTGGCCCAATCCGCCCCTGGCCTTGACTAACAAGGCTTGGGGGAATCCATAGGTTGGGGCCAAGGCTGGTGCAAGGTTACACGCCACCCTAGGCAAACTACAGATGCGTTGTTACATCGTTGCTGATCGCACTACAAACGTGCGAATGCATCATGTCATGTGATTACCCGCAGCTGTATACGTTATGGTACGCTATGGTGCGCACTGCGATAGCACCATGCAATCCTATGGGGTCGAGGGTGCAAAAGCAGTGCAAGCATGCATGCGGCTCGCACCATGTGTGGCGTGATTTGCCACGCAAGTGGACAAAGATGTAGCTGGGCATATCTGTACAGCCTACTGCCCCAAACGCCAACAATACCCACTTCCCAGCCCCTTGGATGAAAGGGTGCAGACGGAGTCTTATAAGCACCAAAGCCAACACTGCCAATAAGTCCAAATTCATTTTGTGATAGGCAGATTCAGTGGTGCCCCCCAGATCCCTGCGCCGCAGCAGCCTTATGTTAGAGCCATCCTTGGTTGGGGCTAATCTTAAAGTTGCACTATGAACCCCTTCCTGGACAGATCTAGACCCAAAACATTCAGTGGGGGTCTGACGCCAGCTGAACAAAATATAGCCTCTCTTATAGTGACACCATTATACACCTAGGGGGTCAATCCAATTAGGTGCGAAGGGTGCGATGCATCACGCACTCTTCGCTACCCGATCCAAGCCTGGATTTGCATAATTTTGCTCAGAGCCCTATGGGGCTGCAGGCAATATTTGGCGAATCCAGGCTGCCATAAAGTGCGGCCACTGCCGCGATGACTCGCACACACGAGATCATCTCATCTAATAGGATTGACCCCCAAGACGTCTGGTGATTATAATGTCAAACATATATGAATTAGCAGTGATAACATCGCACTTTTATATTGAGAAACGGGAGAAAAGTTTTCTCCATCTCAGACCTGGAGAAAAAAAATGCAAAATCCCTATTTTTGCCTAAAAATGTAGGAATTTCTTTCAGAACTCTTTGGACACCCCCCCCCCCCCTAATGATAAATTACCACTAACATTTTTCATACTCTGCGTACTCTGGGGAAAAACGGCAGCGTAAATTTTTGGCACTAATTGAATATGACCCAAATCTTACACTTAGGGCGCTTATCCACTACACGATAAAAATGACCAATTGAACAATTATGTCAATTATTGTCAATTGTTCATTAATCGTGCAGTGAATATGCCGGCAATGACCAGCAATGCGTGCTCCTGCTGATCGTTGCCGTCACCTGTCATCGCCTGATTAAGCAGGCCAACCTGCTGATATCGACAGGTTGTGCATGTTTGGGGATGAGAGAGGGTGCCTGCACTGAACGACATATCGTTCAGTGTGGGCAGAATATTCACTGTACAGTATGATGAACGATTGAACGATTACAATGCTGTAATCGTACAGGCGTTCTACACTCGTGTAGTGGGATATGCACCTTAACAATTTTTATGTGTTGTTAGCATATATTATTACTAGGGGTGAGCGGGTTCGGATTTCTGAAATCCGAACCCCCCCGAGCCCCCCCGATCCGAGTCCGATCCGAGTCAGGCTCGACTTTTCCCGCCTGACTCGGATCTGACATCAAGGCAAAACGTCATCATCCCGCCTTCCGAGTCTCGCGGGTTTTGGATCCTATATAAGGTACCCGCGTCGGCGCCATTTTCTCACTCGGCTGTGGACAGTGAAGAGGGAGGGTGGGAGTTAGTGCTGTGTAGTGTAGTGTAGTGTAGTGCTGCTGTTGTCCACTACTTCAAAGTCCATAGGGGCTGGCTGTGTTGTGCTGTGCTGCTGTTGTTAATAGGGGCTGTGTCCACTACTTCAAAGTCCATAGGGGCTGGCTGGACTGTGTTGTGCAGTCAGTTCCAAAGTCCTGTGCAGTGTCCCAGTCCTAAAGGGGTGCTGTAGTGTTGTCCAGGGGGTGCTCTGTCCATCAGGGGTGCTCCCCCCAAGTGCTAAAAAAATAATATATTTTCTGTGTTTGTGAATTGTGTGCGCAGTAGCCGCACGTGCATCAACAAAGTAGTGCCAAGCGTGCGCCTGTGTCATAAGTAAAGGGCCGGCTGGCTTGACCGTTAAGGGTGCTGTAACCCCCGAAAGTACACTCCAGTCCAAACCAAAAAAAAAATTATTTTCTGTGTTTGTGAATTGTGTGCGCAGTAGCCGCACGTGCATCAACAAAGTAGTGCCAAGCGTGCGCCTGTGTCATAAGTAAAGGGCCGGCTGGCTTGACCGTTAAGGGTGCTGTAACCCCCGAAAGTACACTCCAGTCCAAACCTAAAAAAAAATTATTTTCTGTGTTTGTGAATTGTGTGCGCAGTAGCCGGACGTGCATCAACAAAGTAGTGCCAAGCGTGCGCCTGTGTCATAAGTAAAGGGCCGGCTGGCTTGACCGTTAAAGGGTGCTGTAACCCCCGAAAGTACACTCCAGTCCAAACCAAAAAAAAATTATTTTCTGTGTTTGTGAATTGTGTGCGCAGTAGCCGCACGTGCATCAACAAAGTAGTGCCAAGCGTGCGCCTGTGTCATAAGTAAAGGGCCGGCTGGCTTGACCGTTAAGGGTGCTGTAACCCCCGAAAGTACACTCCAGTCCAAACCTAAAAAAAAATTATTTTCTGTGTTTGTGAATTGTGTGCGCAGTAGCCGCACGTGCATCAACAAAGTAGTGCCAAGAGTGCCCCTGTGTCATAAGTAAAGGGCCGGCTGGCTTGACCGTTAAAGGGTGCTGTAACCCCCGAAAGTACACTCCAGTCCAAACCAAAAAAAAATTATTTTCTGTGTTTGTGAATTGTGTGCGCAGTAGCCGCACGTGCATCAACAAAGTAGTGCCAAGCGTGCGCCTGTGTCATAAGTAAAGGGCCGGCTGGCTTGACCGTTAAAGGGTGCTGTAACCCCTGAAAGTACACTCCAGTCCAAACCAAAAAAAAATTTATTTTCTGTGTTTAGCCGCACGTATATATCAAATCGATATAACATAAATGGAGGACCAAACTTTCTCCGATAAAAATAAAATAGAGAAAGATCAAGAACCACTTCCTCCTAGTGCTGAAGCTGCTGCCACTAGTCATGACATAGACGATAACATGCCATCAACGTCGTCTGCCAAGGCCGATGCCCAATGTCATAGTAGAGGGCACATACAATCCCAAATGGCAAAGTTCAGGAAAATGACCTTGAAAAAGACATTTAAATCAGCTGAAGAGAAACGTAAACTTGCCAATATGCCATTTACGACACGGAGTGGCAAGGAACGGCTAAGGTCGATCCCTAGTATGTTCATGACTAGTGGTTCAGCTTCACATGACGATGGAAGCACTCCTCCCACTAAAAAAATCAAAAGAGTTAAGCTGGCAAAAGCACAGCGAAGAACTGTGCTTTCTAAGAAGATATCACAAATCCCCAAAGAGAGTCCAAGTGTGGTGGTGGTTGCGATGCCTGACCTTCCCAGCACTGGACGGGAAGAGGTGGCTCTTTCCACCATTTGCACGCCCCCTGCAAGTGCTGAAAGGAGTACCCACAGTCCACTTGCTGATATGCAAATTGAAGATGTCACTGTTGAAGTACAACAGGATGAGGATACTGGTGTAGCTGGCGCTGAGGAGGAAGTTGGCGAGGAGGATTCTGATGGTGATGTGGTTTGTTTAAATCAGGCTCCGGGGGAGACAGTTGTTGTCCGTGGGATGAAAAAGCCCATCACGGTCATGCCTGGGCAGAAGACCAAACATTCCACCTCTTTGGTCTGGCAATATTTCTATCCAAATCCGGACAACAACTGTCTTGCCATATGTACCATATGTAAAGGTGAAATAAGTAGGGGTAGGGACGTCAACCACCTAGGAACATCCTCCCTTATACGGCACCTGCAGCGCGTTCATAAAAAGTTACTGTCAAGTTCAGAAACTTTGGCTCAGACCGTAAGCAGTCCAGGGACACCTAAATCCCGTTGTCCTGTTGTATCCAAGCGCCTGCAAACCACACCGTCAACTCCCTCCTCGTCAATTTCCTCCTTAGTCAGGATCGGAAGTAGTCCTGCAGGCCATATCACTGGCATGACTGACTCTCCTATCCGGGATTCCTCCGGAGGATCCTGCATTGCTACGCCTACTGCTGCCGCTGCTGCTGTTGCTGCTGCTGCTGGGAGTCGTTCATCATCCCAGAGAGGAAGTAGGAACACCACTACTTTTACTAAACAATTGACCCTCCAACAGTCCTTAGCGAGGAGGATGAAGTACGACAGCAGTCATCCTGAAGCAAAACGTATAACTGAGGCCTTGACTGCTATGTTGGTGTTAGACGTGCGTCCGGTATCCGCCATTAGTGCAGTGGGATTTAGACAATTGATGGAGGTAGTGTGTCCCCGGTTCCAAATCCCGTCTAGATTCCACTTCACTAGGCAGGCGATACCGAGACTGTACAGAAACGTCAGAAAAAGTGTCCTCAGTGTCCTGAAAAATGCCGTTGTACACAATGTCCACTTAACCACGGACATGTGGACAAGTGGAACAGGGCAGACTAAGGACTATATGACTGTGACAGCCCACTGGGTAGATGTATCACCTTACGCAGCAACAGCAGCAGCGTCACCAGTAGCAGCATCTCAGAAACGCCAGCTCGTTACAAGGCAGGCTACGCTGTGTATCACCGGTTTCAGTAAGAGGCACACCGCCGACAACCTCTTAGAGAAACTGAGGGAAATCATCGCCCAGTGGCTTACCCCACTTAGACTCTCCTGGGGATTTGTGATATCTGACAACGCCACCAATATTGTGCGGGCATTACATCTGGGCAAATTCCAGCACGTCCCATGTTTTGCTCACACAATAAACTTGGTGGTGCAGAATTTTCTGAAAAGCGACAGGGGCGTGCAGGAGACGCTTTGGGTGGCCCGAAAAATTTCTGGCCACTTTCGCCATTCAGCGACTGCGTGCCGAAGACTGGAGCGCCAGCAAACACTCTTGAACCTGCCCCGCCATCACCTGAAGCAAGAGGTTGTGACGCGGTGGAACTCAACCCTCTATATGCTTCAGAGGATGGAGGAGCAGCAAAAGGCCATACAAGCCTATACATCCACCTATGACATAGGCAAAGGAGGGGGTATGCACCTGACTCAAGCGCAGTGGAGAATGATTTCCGTGTTGTGCAAGGTTCTTCAGCCCTTCGAACTTGCCACACGTGAAGTCAGTTCAGACACTGCCAGCTTGAGTCAGGTCATTCCCCTCATCAGGCTTTTGCAGAAGCAGCTGGAGAAAGTGAAGGAGGAGCTAAGACGGAGCGATTCTGCTCGGCATGTGGGACTTGTGGATGAAGCCCTTCATTCGCTTTGCCAGGATTCCAGGGTGGTCAATCTGTTGAAATCAGACCACTACATTTTGGCCACCGTGCTCGATCCTAGGTTTAAAGCCTATGTGGTGTCTCTCTTTCCGGCCGACACAAGCCTGCAGAGGTGCAAAGACCTGCTGGTGAACACACTGTCAGCTGAAGCGGAACGTGACACGTCAACGGCTCCTTCTTCATTTTCTCCCGCAACTGGGGCTGCCAGGAAAAAACTTAGGTATCCTAAGCAACCCGCTGGCGGTGATGCAGGGCAGGCAGGACCAAGTTTGGACATCTGGTCCGGACTGAAGGACCTGGCAACAATTTCTGACATGTCTACTGTCACTGCATATGATACTGTCACCATTGACAGAATGGTGGAGGATTACATCGGTGACAGCATCCAAGTAGGCATGTCAGACAGTCCATACCTGTACTGGCAGGAAAAAGAGGCAATTTGGAGGCCCCTGTACAAACTGGCTCTATTTTACCTGAGTTGCCCCCCCTCCAGTGTGTACTCCGAAAGAGTGTTTAGTGCAGCCGGGAACCTTGTCAGCGAAAGGCGTAGGAGGTTGCTTCCACAGAATGTGGAGAAGATGATGTTCATCAAAATGAATTATCAGCTCTTCCAGGGAGACCAGCCTCCAGAAGGTACAGAGGGACCTGTGGTGGTGGATTCAAGTGGGGACGAGTTAATACTTTGTGAGGATGAGGATGTACACACTGAAGAGGGTGAGGAATCGGTGGATGAGGAGGATGAGGATGACATCTTGCCTCCGTAGAGCCAGTTTGTGCAGGGACACATTAATTGCCAGCTTGTTTTGTGGGGGCCCAAACGAACCAATCATTTCAGCCACAGTTGTGTGGCAGACCCTGGCGCTGAAATGATTGATTTGTTAAAGTGTGCATGTCCTGTTTATACAACATAAGGGTGGGTGGGAGGGCCCAAGGACAATTCCATCTTTCACCTCTTTTTTTTCTTTGCATTATGTACAGTTTGGGGCCTAGTTTTTCTAACTGCCATCCTGCCTGCCACTGCAGTGTCACTCCTAGATGGGTCACGTGTTTGTGCCGCCCACTCGTGTCGCTTAGCATAGTCATCCAGCTACCTCGGTGCAACCTTTTGGACATAAAAACACTATTGTGAGGTGTGAGGTGTTCAGAATAGACTGGAAATGAGTGGAAATTAAGGTTATTGAGGTTAATAATAGCATAGGAGCAGAAAAACCTACAAATTCTGTGATTTTAGCTGTTTTTATGCTTTTTTTCAAAAAAATACAGATCCAAAACACAAAACCCAGAACCCAAAACACGGAAGGGTGGTTTTGGCAAAACCAATCCAGATCCAAAACACGAAGAAAGATCCAGATCCAAAACCAAAACACAAAACACGAAAAGTGGCCGGTGCACACCCCTAATTATTACTACTTATTTTGTGCTAAGATGTGTCCTATCAGATATTGATTATATTGATTGTTATATTAGTATAAGTATATGTTTATTGCTCTATAAGTCTAATGAGCTAACTTTTATTGTAGCAGGACACAATTTAACAATTAGATCCCTATTTACCACAAACCACATTTTTGTTGCAGATGTGATTAATATTATCATGTGAATTTAGCTAGCTTCTCCTGCCGGGTCATCATCCCACTGAATGGATGGAAGCAGAGTGATAGCTTAAGCTACCTTTCTGCTTCCTTGGTTCGGATCCCCCACGACTAATGTTCATGTGTGGCTGTCTGCCGGTTCATGCATCATTGGGGGCTTAGGAACACATGAACATATTTATATCACTAAGGGCTTGATTCAGTAGGGATCACAACTGCGATTGCAATAGTGATTACATACGCAGTCTCACTGTCATCATATGCTAATCCATTGCAATCTCTATGCCCTTGCAGCACAACATAAGGATGCCCACCTTACCTTACACACATCCATAATGTTTAGCAAGATTGCAAAACCATCGGTAGCATCGAGTACAATCGGAACCTCACGCACACCTGCAGACCTTACTCAGAAATTGCTAACTTCATCATACACAGTGAAAGACCAAGCTGCATATAGCATCGCAGTGGTTAATTTATGCACGCCCCTGTAGCGGCGTTCAAACGCACTGGAACGCCTGGGTTTCACCAACCACCCCCCCATCACCTCCCCCAAACGGTACTTCCTGTCAATCACTCTGCGGTGGGTCTGCATAGTCAATGAGATCGCAGTCCCGATCGCAATGGAGTCTTCGCAGACACGCACTATGATGCATACGCATGCGCAGAATGCAACAATCGGCCGCGTAAATGCAGTGACGATCCTTGCATGAATCAGGCCCTAAGTTTGTAGTAGGTTAAGTTTCATAGGCGTTATAATTATATATGATGAGTGTTTGTATTTAACTTTTAATGTATTGCTCTAATGATACTGTAGGTTAATATACTGTACATGATAGGCACAGTTGAATAATTTGATTCTACCAAACTGACAAGGGAGTTCTATAATTTAATGTGAAATATTGTACGCTAATACAGTGTATTCACTAAATAGCTTTGAAGCTCTACTGTTCCATAAGAACAATAGAAAATGTGTTCTGCTGGGAAATCTGGATAGAGGGCCTGATTCAGACCCGCAAGCGGGTCGATGGTCCTCCACTGCGCATGCGCCGCCTCCGGTGTGCGTATGCGCGAGACCTGTCCAGCGACGGTAGCTCCGTCGCTACGGGTCTCGCTACAAGACGTGGGGCGGCTGTCGATGGTGAGTGACAGCTCGCCCCGTTTTGTAGGCGGGGAGGGGGGGGGGTGGCTGCACAAACGCAGGCGTTCCCTTAGGATCACCTGGTATTTGTGGGCATCCCTACTGACATCACTAGTGATGTCAGTAGTGGACTTCCTGCTCTATTAGAGCAGGAAGTCCACTCGGGCTTGCGGGCGCCGAGACCCTACCACAGGGTCTCGTCGCAAGGCTGCTCGCACAAGCTGTGGTTGGTCACCCACAGCTTTGCGAGCGGACTGGAGAAAAAAAAAAAACACGCCCTGATTCGCAGCAAGCGGCTCTGAATCAGGCCCAGAGTACATCAAATAACAAAACAGGTTGTCAGGACTACTTTATTGAGAACTATATTTAGTTTATGAAGGAAACATTACATGAATAGTAGAAAATGTCATTCAGTTACTTACATGCTACAGAGACTGAGGGGCCTATTCATTATACCTAGAGTTTCTCAGGAGGTAATTAGGTTTAGAACTCGCATGGAGTTCTACCTAATTACCGGAGGAATCCATCATTCCTCCTCTCCATAAGTATCTATTCCGAAAAGCTGCCATTGTTGCGATGACAGCTTTTCGGGAAATAGATAGTTATCCCTGCCTGCTCTAACTTACCGCAGCTGGAAACAGTGCTGCGCATGCGCTGTTACATCTGTAAAACCAGCGCATGCGCAGCACTGACTACAGCTGCGGTAAGTTTGCGTCCCCCCCCTCTGCTCACCTCCCTCCGTTCAGCACTTACCTGCCCCCGCAGCAGCCTCAGGCTCCGTTTGCTATGCTGTCACGTGTTCTCCCGGAAGAGTATAGTACTGTTTAGAAAAAAAAATAACTTTTTTTTTTCTAAACTTTATTGTGTTCTGCTGGGAGAACACAATGTCAGCATAGTAGACGGAGCCAGAGGAGAGACCAGAGTGCAGGAGGGAGACGCCGGAGGACCTGTCCAGCTGGGAGCAGGTAAGTGTTACCTCTAGAATCTTAGAAAATAAGTCAGAAGAGGGGAGTAAGTAATCTATGCGAGATAAAGGACCTCATTCAGAGTCGGTCGTTGCGGCCGCACAGTCGTAAGGTAAAAGGGTCTGGATATGCAAATGAAGCGCTCGCAAGTTGCGTCGTTAAGATGGGATCGTTAGCTGGACGAGCGGGGGGAGGATGTGGCCGTAAGACTAAAAATACGCCCCCTACTCGTTCCCATTACACGTCATCTCCAGGCATATAAGGATTAATCGAGACCATCGGGAACCATCGGAGCTGGTCGTAGACATTAAGGTTGACCATACCCTCTCTTAAGCACTACGATCAAGTCAGTGTAAAAACCTCCCATGTCACATGTGCCATGACACTACTTAGTTAATTATGCACTCCCATAAAACGCCGTTTGCATAGTCAGGCACGCCTGCGTTCGGATCTCCACTCCCCCGTTCACAAGCACCTTCCCCTGTTACCACCCACAAACGCCTCATCCTGTCACTCAAACTAACGACCTGGCCAAGTTGAAGGAGAGAGCAATTTCTGATCATAATAGCTAGTTTGCGCACGCGCATTGCGAATTTTACGCATGCACAGTTTAGTGAACATCGGTGAATGAGGTCCAAAGTCCCGTGAGCAGAGGAGAGACAGGTAAAATCTTTATCAACTGGATATAGTGATCTTCAGCAATCTATAAGCTTCAGTTATTCACATATACATTGAATTCCCATCAGCTGTCTCGGGGGTGGACGCTTGGGAGGGAAAGACCTGTCCATAAAACAACTGGGAGTCAGCATATGGATATAATCTTGCCAGGAGCCTCTTTATAAACACCTTAGAGTAAATGACTGGTGCGTAAACATTACAAAAAATATATTTTTCCCCATTTACCCCTATCTCCACTATTACGAATCTGCCTTCAGGGTCTGAATAAATGGGCGATATCAGAGTATGGAGAGACCTTTTGACTAAAACTGCTACTCCTCTAGATTTGGAGGAAAAAGACGCAGATGCAGCCACTACATATCCCAGAAGACCCAGTTTAAGATGCTCAACCTCAGTAAGATGAGTCTCCTGCAACAGTGCAATATCAACCTGCGATTTAACTATAAAAGGTTTTTTTTACGCTTAAGTGGGAAATTGATCCCCCCTACATTAAAAGAACATACCTTCAGAGTAGACATTTGAACAGGAATCTGATAGACCTCTTACAAGAGTTGCAATAAGACCAAGAGCCCCTTCCCACCCCACACCCTCAACCCAACAAAAAGAACATCCTCTAAGGAAAGAATGCATGTAACCCAAAAAATAACAGTAATAGAAAAATATTAGAAGGATAAAACCCTTCACCCCTTCTAAGTGGAAATATAATGAACTTCCGTTTATGTATAACAAGAAAAGAGAAAAAAAAAATATTTCTCTAACAGAGAATGAAGTGCTCCAAGGTAAGGACCCCAACAACAGGACAGGCAGCCATAATATCATAACATATACATTTTCCCCATACAGGAATTGAAAATATATAATAATATCACATAAATATCAAACAATATATGTCAGAAGTGTATCCCCAACATACCATGAGAAGAATAGGCCTTATGACAAGAACAAAACAGAAAGTCTTAATATTATTAAACTGCCAAACAAATCTGTTCTAGATCAAGTATTAATTATTCACTTCTGACCAAGCAGTAGTATTGCACACAACACCCATATTACATTTGTCAAGTAGCTAAACTGTTAGAATTAGACATAAAATAATAGAATTTAGAGAACAGGACCGGAGGACACAGGAGAAAGTCCAGCAAAAAATCAGAACTTATTAACAGCTTAATGCAACAATAAAGAATAAGCAGCTTTTGTTTTCATTCAACGTAATAGTTACTGCTCTGAGCCCGGAGAGATGAATGCATATAAACCAGCATCCACATGATGAGCAGCACACAGGAATATCCATATAATCCTAGTGTGGGAGAGAGCTAGTATAGCTAGAACTTGTAATACTGTAAATCCTTCAAGTAGCTTCATCACTTTCATGAACTTAACCAGCAGCATCCGCAGCAGTGGAGAAATCCCTGAAGGCGTCTCCCTCAAAAAGACGTAATTTAGCAGGGTAAAGGAGGGCGAATTTTCGGCCATTTTTAATTAAACGGCTACATATCTCAGAAAACTCCTTACGTGCTCGTGTGACTTCGGCGGAATAGTCTTGGAAAAGGTATAAACAATTACCTTCCCATTGTATATTTTTCTGCTTACGAGAGGCGGCCCATAACAGCTCTTTGTGTAAGGAATTGAGGCATCTGAATATGGTGACTCGAGGACGGGCATTAGCATCTTGTTTCATTGGTCCTAGACGATATGCCCGTTCAATCATTAAGACCCTCTTCAGCTTTCAGCAGGGTAGGGAGTGTTTGACGTAGAAATTGATATAAAGCCGGAACTCTCATTGATTCCGGCAAGCCATATCTGGAATCAATATCTGGAATCAGTGTAGATATTTACAGTCTGTCCCTCAGCATAAAGGCATGCAGCCTTTAATGACTGTAATTCAGCCTCTTGGGCTGACATGGTAGGTGGTAAAGGTTCTTGAATTATTGGCTCATGTACAGTAGTAACTGCATATCCCATATGTGGGTGGCCATATACATAGTACCTTGAACCATCTACAAACAATTGTAATTGTGCATTAGGAATTGGTATGTCTAATACAGGAAAATCTGTGCGATTTCCTGTTCCATAAACTGAATACAATCATGCTCACAGCATGTGTCTGAAGAAAAAAGACTGTGATTTTCACTTTCCCTTCTGCTGTCATTATAGTCACTGGCATGTCGAAGCTGGAATTTTGCGATTGGCCGCCTAAGCGCCATCTTAGATAAACACACTTTAGTACATGTGGCGATATTACTATTCGCATCATGCGATTGCATCTGTGACCATCGCCATAAGTTACGGTGATTCATCAAAAGCCCATTTCATGACTTTACGTAGTTTGGGTGCTCTGGATAAAGTGTGTATATTATTATAATTCCCCTAAAGGATATATTTCAGAAATGGCTGTACAGTATGTCAAAATTGGATTGCATTAGCTAAACAGAGCAAATGGCCATGTGACAACTACCCTGTGAAGACAAGCTTCATGGACATAACGTCTACTCTCACTCCAGGTGGCCCTGCTCGAATACAGCAAGAGGGTCGTTTGTAGCACCTTACATTAGCAGGCTTCCTACAATAAAATACCTTCAAAGCCAAGAGTGTTATCTGAGGTTTGGGTCTTATAGCTGTGCTAATTTGCATCCACACAGGCCCTGGGAGAACAAAGAACAGTATTTTGGAGCCTGAAAAGGGTGGGGGCTGCTGGGGCATCAGCAAGTCATGGAACTATAATGCTCAGCATTCCACACTGCTAGGTGTTCTCATACACACATTAATACGCACAATCGCGCTGTTAACTAGTCGCATGTTAGCGAATGCATAAGAACCTGTATGAAAACGCTGAATATTAGCTTCACGCACATGCATCTGCCCCAAGTTAACTAGCGTCTTTACATCAAACCCCACATACTTATATATTACATATTCACATAAAAGGTTCCATAAGCTTTAAGGTATAAGATTCAAGTATGCACATTTACTATAATTGCTATGAAATAAAGATTATTTCGTAACTAAGGTTTTATACGTGATAAGTAAACCTTGTTTGGTATTGTATTGATGCGTACTGTCTCAACAGTATTCCGGTAATATCGATGGAGAGATCGCAACATGCATTCTCAACTTATGGACCGCAGAGACTTCAAGCAACAAAATGTACATTATATGAACAACTGTTAGGATTTGCATGGGGCGGGAAACCAGAGACCACCAGTTGTTAGAGGCTGGATCGTGTCTATTTGAACCAACCTGTTAAATGCCTTGTAACATATGCCCTCTCCTTTAGGACCAATGGTATTAGCAACAAACTTCTCAATTGTGTTATTTCTGGGGGGTATAAATATGCTCTGACCCTGGGTTCCTAGTCTTTGTGCTGAATGCTGATTGACGAGGGGTTTCTTGCTGATGCCTAACATCTGGACCAGAGAGCGCTGCGTATGTATAATTGTACTTGGGTCTGTATAATCTCTTTGCGCTAACATTTTATGAGGATCATAGCGTGTAACTGCTGTACTTTTACTTGAATAATACTTTGTGCTCTGGAACCACAGGTTCTAGGTCTGGAGTCTTTATTTACTGTATGACTGCGTAAGCAAATTAGCATCATCCTTAGAGGTTTATAGGCAGGATATTAGAAGGTATAGGCAGGGGTATATAGAGGTTCAAAGGCAGTATCCTTAGTTGGGGGCTCATAGTGAAGTCACTTACCCACTCACACGGCACTTACGGTTATCGATTTCTCACCAAAGGGTGGAGTGGCCACATGCAGGATTTTCCTGCAACCGCTCGGTGCTGAGAGATCGCTGCCCGTTTTCGTGTGAGCCAGGGATGCTGACTAGAATCCAGGGACAAGAGAGGAAAAGTTTGTTTTCCTTTGTTAATAGAACCTAACAATTAAAGGGGTGTCGCAGTATTGAACACGGGGCTGAGTCACAGTTTTGTGCACAGTAAAGACGCACTTTTGTGTACACAGCTAAAGGTTGTCATACGGTTGTGTGGTAGTCGCATTATTGCGTATGCGACTGGTCACACAATAGCGTATACGTACTTCCGGTCGTGCTGCCACGTGTTTAAACAAAGCCGTTGAGGTTTACATTCTTTTCAATTGTTGTCAATATCTGGGTTAACGTGTATTTTTCTGCGCAGGAAAAAAAGTGTGTAACAGTGAGTATTTGTTGGTAGGGGTAACTTGTTCCCTAAAGTTAGAGGTACCGTATGACCTTTAAGGGCTAAGTGCTAGCCGCTCGGTAAGCAGCTTACCTTTCTATACACAGTAGCAGGTGTACATGTTGTCTTTGTTGTAGAGAGGTGCGTGGAAGTAGCCGACTTAAACTTTCATAGGTGTGGAAGTTGCCTTCTTAAATCTTATCCGGGTGGGTGGAGTAGCCTTCTTCAAATCTTCACAGGTGTGTGGGCGCTGCCGTTAAATCGTCCACAGGTAAGTGAAAGTATCTTGACTGTCTTTCACCAGTTTAAATCTTTATTGAAAAACATAGGAGTTGTCTCAGAATGGGAGCCATGCAAACAATAGAGATGTTAGACAATGATGTGCTGCTAATGGAAACGCCGTTTGGATCGGCCCGTCGTATTATGCATACTAAGTATGGTACTTATGCAATAAGGTATTGTGATGTATGGTTTAAAATGACGATGAAGAGTGTTAGACCGTTTCCCAAAATTGGTAGTTTTGATAAAGATGTATTAGATAATGTCCGGGATCACATCAGTCTGATGCGCTCCCAAGAGAAAAAGGTCAAATATTATGAATGTTTAAAGTTGTGGCAGCATGAAGGGGATGCGTGGCTTAAAAATGCGCAAGCAACGCAAACTAGCATTGCGAGCGCATTGCCAGAGAATACATCCGCGATGCTGAATTGCAATGCGGGCGACCCGCAAAGTGGCACGCACGTGCAGCAAGGTAGCGTTGTGGAAGGTATTGCCAGCAGTTCACGTGAACCACCCCCACCTTATGTGGATGGAGGTGCAAGTACAGTTATCAAAAATACCCATAAAAATGTAACAAGCAATTTGTACCCTCTCTTAAGCAACCATAAAGAAAATGTTCATGATGTGGATGATGAGCCTATTGTAATGTCTGCCATTTCCCATGCTGTACAGATGATAGATGCTGCATCACAACAATCATGAGTGGTGCCGCTATCTCCATCGGTAACAGCAAGGGAAGTGCTAACACCCTCTGCACCCGTAGAGGAAGTTGTTAATACCAAACGTAGCAGCAACAGATTAAACCCCCAGCCAGGTAACAAGGTCAAAGGTAGCAGCACTACCGGTCTGCATCCCATTCGGACAATAACTGTTCTGAATGGGAATGCAGATGTGAACGGTGTAGTGCCCATGAGGGAAGTGGTAATGCATTGTCCTTGGACAAGAGCAGAACTAAATTCCATCATAAATGATTTCCCCGATCTCAAAAAGGAACTAGCCAAATGTCAGAGATTTTTGAGGAATTTGGGTAGTTCTCATGAGCCAACTAATAAAGATTGGCGTGTGGTGTTAAGGGCCTGTCTACCACGCAATACCGACGTGACAAAATTTATCACAGATTGTGTATTGGATGGTGACGTTCCCTTAATGGACCAAGTAAACCAAGGTAACATTTCCGGCATTGTAACTCAATTGGGTATATATTTTCCGGTAGTAGTTAACTGGAACAAAATTTTCACCATAAAGCAAAAGGAGAGTGAATCTGCAGAAGAGAATTGCGACCGGGCTCTGCAGGCTATCACCCAGTACACTGGGATAGAAGATATTAAAGATAGCACTCACCACAGGGGAATGATAGTCACGGTACTCATGGACGGTCTTAAGGAAAACTTAAAGACTCGGGTTCAGACCTCACAACCTGGCTCGAGGGGAGTCACAATAGATACACTCATAGAATCTGCCATAGAACATAAGAACATCTCAAAGAAGAGAGAGACCCAGAGTGAAAAACTAATGGCTGTCAGTATTCAAGCTCTGGAAGGAATGACGGTAACATTACAGCCAACAGACACACTTGCATCTACACACACACACCTACACCTGAACAGTTATATGCCCTCACTAATCCCACACAACAGCAAACACAGCTCTAGTCTACTAACCCTACACAACCACAGGTCCCACACTACTCACAAACTTCATATCCCCCACAACACCCTTATCCTCCATATCCCTACCCATATCCACCACCTCTTCCCCCTGCTCAAACCTCACAACAACCCGTGTCTTCATCCGATCCACGAATATGATTTACTTGTAACCAGCTAGGACTTTTAAGTAGAACCTGCAGAGTAAAAAGGGTAGGACCCCTAAACCACTTTCCTATAGTCTCCAATCCTTCAAGCGATCCCTGAAAACTCACCTCTTCAGGCAAGCTTATCAGATCCCAGAACCGCCCACACAACCTTCATAGTTTCCATATCTAATTACATCCCCTTTTACAGTCCACGCACAACCTCACACATCATCTTTCTCTCACATCCTCATGACATTTGGCCGACATTCCTGTGTGACTGGATCATGCAGTCAACCAAGAAACTGTGCATTGTGGCTGGACCAAGATGCAATATATAGCACCTATCCTTGTGTATTACTGCCTATTTCCCTATAGATTGTAAGCTTGCGAGCAGGGCCTTCCTACCTATATATCTGTCTGTTATTACCCAGTTTTGTTCTATCAATGTTGACAATTGTAAAGCGCAACGGAATATGCTGCGCTATATAAGAAACTGTTAATAAAAAATAAATAATAAACCAGAGAGTACCTGGATATCCCCATAAGGGATACGCACAGAGACCAGCAAATATCCAGCAAGCACCAGCTCCAATTGTGGCCGTTAATGCTTTATTGGAGAATGGTAGCCAACGCTAGGGGTCAGGTCATACCTGTAGTCTACAGATAGTCAGGTTAACGGGAAGTACTAGGGAAGAACCGGTCATGATGGTTGATGTAGCTGGTACTGAATATCCTTTTCTTGTAGACACAGGGGCGACCAAGTCAGTGATAAAATCTCCCGTTAATTTACAGGTGACCAACGAGACAGTACCAACAATGAGTGTAACAGGTAAAGTGGAACATTATCCTTTAACAAAGTCCACAGAGGTTACTATTGGGCCGTTGCATACCAGGCATTCTTTCCTTCTGGCTGCTGTGGCTCCTACTAACCTGCTGGGTAGAGACGTGTTATGTAAGATGGGATGTATTATATATTGCACCCCTGATGGTGTATTTTTAGATATCCCTGAGAGAGTTGCGCATGAGGTGCGGGATATGTTGGACACTCCCCAAAGGATAATGTATCACTCTACCAGTGTAAATGAAAATCCATCCCAGGTAGATGAAATGTTGTCCCAAATTCCAGATTCCCTTTGGACTAAGGATGGACAGGACACTGGATTAATGGCAAACTTAAGCCCAGTAATGGTAAATTTAAAAAGCGGTAGGCAAGCTCCAAAAATTCCCCAGTACGCACTAAAACAGGAGGTAGAATTAGGGGTTTTTCCAATAATTGAGTGATTATTGCAACAGGGAATTTTAGTTCGTACAGCTAGTGTAGCCAACAGTCCCATCTTTCCGGTGAAGAAGAGTGGTGGGAGGGGTTATAGGCTGGTACAGGACCTTAGAGGTGTTAATAAGGTAGTAGAGAGCCAATTCCCCGTAGTGCCAAATCCAGCTGTCATTCTTATGCAGATCCCTCCAAACACAACCCATTTCACTGTCATTGACCTCTGTTCTGCTTTCTTCTCTGTGCCTCTCCACCCTGACTGTCAGTATCTATTCGCATTTGCATACAGAGGTGTGCAATATACATGGACACGGTTGCCCCAAGGTTTCATAGACAGCGCCGGTATCTTTTCTCAGGCATTGCACGACTGTTTACAATCTTTTCAACCTACAAATGGATCTGTTCTAATTCAATATGTGGATGATTTATTGCTGTGTTCTGATTCGTTTATGTCATGTTTAAATTATACTAAACTTTTGTTGCTTCATCTCTCGCATACAGGACACAAGGTGGCTAAGGACAAACTACAGCCATGCCAATCCAGAGTAAAATATTTGGGACACTGCCTAACCCAGGGGTTAAGACATCTCACAAATAATAGAATCCAGGCCATACAGAACATGACACTGCCGCAGAATCAACAGCAAATTTGTACCTTCTTGGGAATGTGTGGATATTGTAGAATGTGGATCCCAGGTTTTTCTATTTTGTCCTTGCCTTTACAGGACTTAATCTCTTCCTCAAAGTCCGATCGTGTCATACACACAGAGGAGTCAGAGCAGGCTTTCCTTAATCTTAAGGATAGTTTGACCAAAGCACCTGCATTGGGAATACCTGATTATGAAAAACCTTTTGATTTGTATTGTACGGAAGCCGATGGTTGTGCTGCAGGTGTCCTTACACAAAAATATGGTGATGCCAGTAGGCCCGTAGCATACTACAGTGCCCAATTGGACATTGTGGCGAGATTACTCCCCACCTGTTTGAGAAGTGTAGCAGCTACCGCTCTATTGGTGAGTAAAAGTGAGGATGTAGTATTGGGTCATGATATGATTGTCTATACTCCCCACGCTGTATCTGCTCTACTGAACTCTGCTCAAACCAGACATGTCTCTTTGGCTAGGTTTACCAAATGGGAACTAGCTCTAATCGCACCTGCGAACATCACTGTTAAATGTTGCAGCACGCTGAATCCAGCAACGTATTTACGATATGTACAACATGATGTATAAAGGGTGGAAGGAGATGAGTTGCTGGTGGAGGGTGAGTTCAGCAGACATAATGATACACACGATTGTATGGAATATCTGAATCAGATCTTTACTGCTGGACCTGACATACACGACACACCTTTAGAGAATGTAGATGTGACTTTTACATGGATGGGAGTTGTCATAGACAAACAAACACAGGTGAATTATGTACAGGTTATGCTGTTGTAAATGACACAGACATCATAGAAGCCAAACCTCTTGGTCCTCCTCACTCAGCCCAGGTGGCAGAGTTAGTAGCACTAACTAGAGCGTGTGAACTGGCAGCAGGCAAATCTGCTAATATTTACACTGACTCGAGGTATGCGTTCGGGGTGGTGCACGATTTCGGGGCTCTATGGCATCTGAGAAATTTTATGACCGCAGCAGGCACACCAGTTGCACATTCCCGACACATAAAACATCTTTTAGAAGCAATCCAACTGTCCAAAGCGGTGGCAGTAATCAAGTGTAAAGCCCATACATGTGAGGATGACCCGGTGTCACTGGGCAACAACAGAGCCGATGAAGCTGCAAAATGGGCAGCAGGGTTAAAAATGTTTTCTCCCACTGAAAAAATGATGTCTTTCCAAACAATTGATATGCTGAAATTAATTGAGATGCAAAATTTGTGTTCAATTCATAAAAAGTCCATTTGGAAGTCCAAGGGATGTGGGCAATAGTCCTCTGGGCTCTGGAGGGATGGACAAGGTAAGCCAGTAGCCCCCAAGGCATATTACCCCAGCCTGGGTGAGGCAGCACATGGTCTGACTCATCTGGGAAAACAAGGTATGTGCAAGTTGGTAAGCGCATACTGGTGTGCACCAGGTTTTTCTTCACAAGCAGAAAAGATAGCAATGTCCTGCCTGACCTGCTTGAGGAAGAACATAGGGAAAATGATCCCTACCGAACCATCCCACATTCCACCGACTGATGGTCCTTTCCAGGTGATACAAATTGATTTTATCCAATTACCACCCTGCAGGAATCTTAAGTATGTATTAGGGGTGAGCGGGTTCGGATTTCTGAAATCCGAACCCCCCCCGAGCCCACCCGATCCGAGGCCGATCCGAGTCAGGCTCGACTTTTCCCGCCTGACTCGGATCTGAAATCGAGGCAAAACATCATCATCCCGCCTTCCGGGTCTCGCGGGTTTTGGATCCTATATAAGGTACCCGCGTCGGCGCCATTTTCTCACTTGGCTGTGGACAGTGAAGAGGGAGGGTGGGAGTTAGGGCTGGCTGGGCTGTGTAGTGTAGTGTAGTGCAGTGTAGTGTTGTGCTGCGCTGTGCTGCTGTTGTCCATAAGGGCTGTGTCCACTCCTCCAAAGTCCATAGGGGCTGGCTGTGTTGTGCTGTGCTGCTGTTGTCCATAGGGGCTGTGTCCACTCCTCCAAAGTCCATAGGAGCTGGCTGTGTTGTGCTGTGCTGCTGTTGTCCATAGGGGCTGTGTCCACTCCTCCAAAGTCCATAGGGGCTGGCTGGACTGTGTTGTGCAGTCAGTTGTCCATAGGGGCTGTGTCCACTCCAAAGTCCTGTGCAGAGTCCCAGTCCTAAAGGGGTGCTGTAGTGTTGTCCAGGGGGTGCTCTGTCCATCAGGGGTGCTCCCCCCAAGTGCAAAAAAAATAAAATATTTTCTGTGTTTGTGAATTGTGTGCGCCGTAGCCGCACGTGCATCAACAAAGTAGTGCCAAGCGTGCTCCTGTGTCATAAGTAAAGGGCCGGCTGGCTTGACCGTTAAAGGCTGCTGTAACCCCCAAAGTACACTCCAAACAAAATAAAAAAAATATTTTCTGTGTTTGTGAATTGTGTGCGCAGGAGCCGCACGTGCATCAACAAAGTAGTGCCAAGCGTGTGCCTGTGTCATAAGTAAAGGGCCGGCTGGCTTGACGGTTAAAGGGTGCTGTAACCCCCAAAGTACACTCCAAACAAAATAAAAAAATATTTTCTGTGTTTGTGAATTGTGTGCGCAGTAGCCGCACGTGCATCAACAAAGTAGTGCCAAGCATGCGCCTGTGTCATAAGTAAAGGGCCGGCTGGCTTGTCCGTTAAAGGGTGCTATAACCCCCAAAGTACACTCCAAACAAAATAAAAAAATATTTTCTGTGTTTGTGAATTGTGTGCACAGTAGCCGTACGTGCATCAACAAAGTAGTGCCAAGCGTGCGCCTGTGTCATAAGTAAAGGGCCGGCTGGCTTGTCCGTTAAAGGGTGCTGTATCCCCCAAAGTACACTCCAAACAAAATAAAAAAATATTTTCTGTGTTTGCGAATTGTGTGCGCAGTAGCCGCACGTGCATCAACAAAGTAGTGCCAAGCGTGCGCCTGTGTCCCATAAATAAAGGGCCGGCTGGATTGACCGCTAAAGGGTGCTGTAACCCTCAAAAGGCACTCCAAACAAAATAATTTTTTTTTTCTGTGTTTATGAATTGTGTGCTCTGTGGCTGCACGTGCATCAACAAAGGAGCAGCGCCAAGCGTGCGCCTGTGTCCCATAAGTAAAGAGCCGGCTGGCTCATTTCTTAAAAGGTGGTGTAACCCACAAAGTGCACTACTCTCCAGCAAAAATAAAAAAATATTTTCTGTGTTTGTGTGCGCCTTAGCCGCACGTATATATCAATAAATGGAGGACCAAACTTTCTCCGATAAAAATAAAATAGGGAAAGATCAAGAACCACTTCCTCCTAGTGCTGTTGCTGCTGCTGGGAGTTGTTCATCATCCCAGAGAGGAAGTAGGAACACCACTACTTTTACTAAACAATTGACCCTCCAACAGTCCCTAGCGATGAGGATGAAGTACGACAGCAGTCATCCTGAAGCAAAACGTATAACTGAGGCCTTGACTGCTATGTTGGTGTTAGACGTGCGTCCGGTATCCACCATTAGTGCAGTGGGATTTAGACAATTGATGGAGGTAGTGTGTCCCCGGTTCCAAATCCCGTCTAGATTTTACCTGCATCCTCAAAGCAGCAGCGACAAGCATGCGTCTGTCTGTTAAAGGGTGGTGTAACCCTCAAAGTGCGCCCCACAAACAATAAAAAAATTCTTCTTTTTTTTTCTCTTTGTGAAATGTGTGGGCTGTAGCCGCACCTGCATCCTTAAAGCAGCAGCGACAAGCATGCATCTGTCTGTCAGTTAAAGGGTGGTGTAACCCTCAAAGTGCGCTCCACAAACAATAAAAAAATTCTTCTTTTTTTTTCTGTCTTTGTGAATTGTGTGGGCTGTAGCCGCACTTGTATCCTCAAAGCAGCAGCGACAAGCGTGCGTCTGTCTGTTAAAGGGTGGTGTAACCCTCAAAGTGCGCTCCACAAACAATAAACAAATTCTTCTTTTTTTTTCTGTGTTTGTGAAATGTGTGGGCTGTAGCCGCACCTGCATCCTTAAAGCAGCAGCGACAAGCATGCGTCTGTCTGTTAAAGGATTACATTGGTGACAGCATCCAAGTAGGCATGTCAGACTGTCCGTACCTGTACTGGCAGGAAAAAGAAGCAATTTGGAGGTCCCTGTACAAACTGGCTCTATTTTACCTGAGTTGCCCCCCCTCCAGTGTGTACTCCGAAAGAGTGTTTAGTGCAGCCGGGAACCTTGTCAGCGAAAGGCGTAGGAGGTTGCTTCCACAAAATGTGGAGAAGATGATGTTCATAAAATTAATTATCAACTCTTCCAGGGAGACCAGCCTCCAGAACGTACAGAGGGACCTGTGGTTGTGGATTCCAGCGGGGACGAATTAATACTCTGTGAGGATGAGGATGTACACAACACTGAAGAGGGTGAGGAATCGGTGGATGAGGAGGATGAGGACGACATCTTGCCTCCGTAGAGCCAGTTTGTGCAGGGACACATTAATTGCCAGCTTGTTTTGTGGGGGCCCAAACGAACCAATCATTTCAGCCACAGTCATGTGGTAGACCCTGGCGCTGAAATGTTTGGTTTGTTAAAGTGTGCATGTCCTGTTTATACAACATAAGGGTGGGTGGGAGGGCCCAAGGTCAATTCCATCTTGCACCTCTTTTTTTTCTTTGAATTATGTACTGTTTGGGGCCTAGTTTTTCAAACTGCCATCCTGTCTGCCACTGCAGTGTCACTCCTAGATGGGCCACGTGTTTGTGCCGCCCACTCGTATCTCTTAGCATAGTCATCCAGCTACCTCGGTGCAACCTTTTGGATATAAAAACACTATTGTGAGGTGTGAGGTGTTCAGAATAGACTGGAAATGAGTGGAAATTAAGGTTATTGAGGTTAATAATAGCATAGGAGCAGAAAAACATACAAATTCTGTGATTTTAGCTGTTTTTATGCTTTTTAAAAAAAAAATACAGATCCAAAACACAAAACCCAGAACGCAAAACACGGAAGGGTGGTTTTGGCAAAACCAATCCAAATCCAAAACACGAAGAAAGATCCAGATCCAAAACCAAAACACAAAACACGAAAAGTGGCCGGTGCACACCCCTAGTATGTATTAGTGTGCACTGATGTATTTTCTAATTGGGTTGAGGCCTACCCAGCGGCCACTAATACTGCTGCGTTTACTGCCAAGAAAATAGTTCAGGAATTTGTATGCAGATACGGTATCCCTAAAATCATCAAGAGTGACAGGGGTACTCATTTCACAGGTGATGTTTTTCAAAATATGTGTAAGCTGATGGGTATTAATAGTCGACTTCACACCCCCTACCGACCGCAAGCCAGTGCCAAGGTAGAGAGGATGAACGGGACTATTAAAAATAAGTTAAGTAAAATCATGGCAGAGACTGGACTAGGTTGGCCAGAAGCAATACCGTTGGTCCTGCATAGTATAAGGACCACTCCCAGACCCCCTCTAAATCTGTCTCCCTTTGAAATACTGTTCGGTAGACAACCTCATTTGATTATAAGTCCCTCGGAATACTTGAAAGGTAAAAACGAGGTAACTGTAAAGTATCTTATATCAATGAGTAAGCAGTTAAAACAACAGCAGCAGAAACTGAAATTGTTGTCCAATGATATGCCTGAAACTGTCATGATGTTGAACCAGGAGAATATGTTATGATCAGAAATTTCTTGCATTCAGGTTGTTTGACTGATCGGTGGGAAGGTCCGTACCAAGTGCTGCTGACAAGTACTACATCTTTGAAGGTGGCTGAGAGAGATACCTGGGTCCATTCCACTCACTGCAAAAAGGTCAATCAACCGGTGGAGAAACAAGTCGGAGACAAGGCTGATAGCGTGGACCTGTCGCTCGCAAACTTGTTGAAAAGGTTGTAGTGAGATACCTGAACTAAAAGAAATCTGCAGGTCTTGTTGTGGCAATGAACGGGCCTGCTATATTAATTTTCATGTTCTCTTTTAGAGTGTTCATCATCCTGGTCGGTTCGGGATAGTCCGGTTTCTGTGAAGGGGGACCGATTGTGGAAAGGGGAGTTGATGGCAGTGCTGATGCAGTGGAGTCAGAAGGAGTGCATTGCCAATCAGGGGAGTCTCTGACCAATCTTAGTACTGTTATGGTTAAGAGAGCTGTTATTCCGGATACTCGGGGACGGTGTGGAGGGTTATCGTGTGAAGATTCCTGTATTTGTGAGCTTTGTGGGTCCCTAGTTGATGACAATTGTATCCAGTGGTGCCAGCCTAAATATAACCCGTACTGGGGTGGGTATCCTCTAGAGGATTATCATAGCATGGTAGGCAAAGTGTTAAATCAAACTGATTGCTGGGTGTGTTCACATGTGCCACAGGGACAGCATAATGTAGGGTTGGTGCCATTTCCGCTGAATATCATGGAAATTTTAGAATTACAGAAAGGGAAAACCTTGGATGGAAAATTCCTCTCATCCAAACCACCTCATTTCAAACTCTATCAATTCCAAGTAGATAGATCACTTTTGTGTTTAAACATAACCAACCCCAATAAACCCGGGAGTTGGGAAGTGACAGGAAATAATAATACGATGACCTTCTCACAAAGAGCTGATAATGAGTCCATAAACCATGATCTGTTACGCTCAATTAAATCTAGTTGGAGACATTTTAGGTACCGGTATGCATTGAGTTCCACCAAACAAATTATTGGTAAGGTGCCAGATGGTTATTGTGCTAAAATAATACAGCCAGAAACTTGCATGTACCAGATGGAAGACCCAGAAATAGGATTGTTTGCAAGGGAAATGTGCTTAATGATAATTATGCATACCATTCCTTATGTTCTCCCTGATAATGTATATTGTATATGTGGAAGAAAAGCGTATAAGTGGCTCTCCCCGAGTTCCGAAGGTTTGTGTTACCTGGGAAGAGTAGTCCCAGAAGTTATGACCCTCACACATGTTGAAATGCTTGGTATACATAAAAACACACCGTCACCATATCTTCACACACAATATGAACACAGAGGCAAACGAAATATGATACCTGGTGACGTGCACAAAGCCATTCAGTTAATTAGTGAGACAACTGGCTTTCAAGTTTTAGTCGCATTGGATCCCACCAGGATCGCTCGGGGTACATTAAACTAGATATATTCAGGAACTTGCTAAATTGATAGATAATATCACCGAGATGTACGATGACACATTCAGGTATTACAGGGAGAGAATTGCAAGCGTACAAGAAAGAACTGGTGCAACACAGGCTAGTGTTAAATTATTTAACTGCTGTTACTGGAGGGTATTGCGTAATGTTGGCCACCCAATTTGGAGTAAAGTGTTGCACCTATGTCACCAATGATACCAGCGACCCTAAGGAAGTGATGGAAGATGGATGAAATTCTGCAGCTAAAATGGGAATTTCGTAAGAACCATAATGCTTCAGTGGCTGAAGTAGGGGAGAAGATAGAAGGATGGGTTTCATGGTTGAACCCAGTGAAATGGTTCTCAGGTCTAGGGGAATGGGTCCAGGAAGTGATCACCAGCATCGGCAAATTCTTAATCCTTATACTGATTGTCATCATAATTATTGGCATATGTGTCCGGTGTGTTCCTATTGTGTTGAAGTGTGGAAAATTTAAAAATAGAGTAAAACGAAAGAACGAAATTATGATGGTCAGTATGAATACTGAGGTAAATATAGAACTGCATTACAACCCTGAACTAGGAAATACCATCATTTAATGTATTATAATTAGACATGCATAGAATGTATTATTGAAATGTTATTTTAAAACACCTCAGATAATGTAAAGTCTCAAATTTCCCCTTCAAGGCTGCCTTTATAGGACTGGTGTATCCCCACACCTTTCACATGATCTTCCAAGACCCGCGGTGTGCGTATAATAGTAGTTTTATGTCCCCACTCAGAGACACATTATTGATGGATTAAGAACAACCTTGTGCCATCCCATAATAACACTAAATAGTATATAAATGTAAGCCTAAATTATATTTTAAAATCAGATTGTGATAGCATGTTGTTCGCTATCAAAGGGTGGACTGTCAAAGCTGGAATTTTGCGAATGGCCGCCTAAGCGCCATTTTAAATAAACTCACACTTTAGTACATGTGGCGATATTACTATTAACATCATGCAACTGCATCTGTGACCATCGTCATAAGTTACGGTGATTCATCAAAAGCCCATTTCATGACTTTACGTAGTTTGGGTGCTCTGGATAAAGTGTGTATATTATTATAATTCCCCTAAAGGATATATTTCAGAAATGGCTGTACAGTATGTCAAAATTGGATTGCATTAGCTAAACAGAGCAAATGGCCACGTGACAACTAGCCTGTGAAGACAAGCTTCATGGACATAACGACTGCTCTCACTCCAGGTGGCCCTGCTCGAATACAGCAAGAGGGTCATTTGTAGCACCTTACATTAGCAGGCTTCCTACAATAAAATACCTTCAAAGCCAAGAGTGTTATCTGAGGTTTGGGTCTTGTAGCTGTGCTAATTTGCATCCACACAGGCCCTGGGAGAACAAAGACCAGTATTTTGGAGCCTGAAAAGGTTGGGGGCTGCTGGAGCATCAGCAAGTCATGGAACTATAATGCTCAGCATTCCACACTGCTAGGTGTTCTCATACACACATTAATACGCACAATTGCGCTGTTAACTAGTCGCATATTAGCGAATGCATAAGAACCTGTATGAAAACGCTGAATATTAGCTTCACGCACATGCATCTGCCCCAAGTTAACTAGCATCTTTACATCAAACCCCACCTACTTATATATTACATATTCACATAAAAGGTTCCATAAGCTTTAAGGTATAAGATTCAAGTATGCACATTTACTATAATTGCTATGAAATAAAGATTATTTCGTAACTAAGGTTTTATACGTGATAAGTAAACCTTGTATTGATGCGTAGTGTCTCAACAGTATTCCGGTAATATCGATGGAGAGATCGCAACATGCATTCTCAACTTATGGACCTCAGAGACTTCAAGCAACAAAATGTACATTATATGAACAACTGTTAGGATTTGCATGGGGCGGGAAACCAGAGACCACCAGTTGTTAGAGGCTGGATCGTGTCTATTTGAACCAACCTGTTAAATGCCTTGTAACATATGCCCTCTCCTTTAGGACCAATGGTATTAGCAACAAACTTCTCTATTGTGTTATTTATTTCTGGGGGGTATAAATATGTGTGCTCTGACCCTGTGTTCCTAGTCTTCGTGCTGAATGCTGATTGACGAGGGGTTTCTTGCTGATGCCTAACATCTGGACCAGAGAGCGCTGCGTATGTATAATTGTACTTGGGTCTGTATAATCTCTTTGTGCTAATATATTATGAGGATCATAGCATGTAACTGCTGTACTTTTACTTGAATAATACTTTGTGCTTTGGAACCACAGGTTCTAGGTCTGGAGTCTTTATTTACTGTATGACTGCGTAAGCAAATTAGCGTCATCCTTAGAGGTTTATAGGCAGGATATTAGAAGGTATAGGCAGGGGTATATAGAGGTTCAAAGGCAGTATCCTTAGGCAGCACTACTATTAAATAGCATATCTGCTGCTGCTAGAATGTCAATATCTCCTGTTTTAGACAATAATTGTTGTCTAGACTCCCTTCTTTTGAATCCTTCGGAAGCAATGATGCTGGATCAATACCATACACCTCCTGTATGTTTACATTACATGTAAAGCTACTGTACTTCATATTGTATCAGTCTAGCTTCAGATAAGTGTTTAGTCTGTGCCTGATTGAGTATTTCTGTAACTGCATGTGGCACTTATAATATCAATGAATGACCTAAAACAATGTCTGCAGTTTTGTCTAGTAAAATGGCTGCTGCTGCCACCCCCCCGATATAGGTTGGGGCAGCTCTAATGACTGGGTATAGCTGTAAGGAATAGTAAGCCAAAGGTTTCTGCCTATCCCCATGTTCTTGTGTTAACAGCAATTGTGCATGGCCCTGGACCTCATGACAGTATAGTGTGAAAGGTTTTCTGTAATTGGGTAAAGCCAGGGCTGGAGCAGATATAATGTCTTTAACTCCTGAAACACCTGATTCTGCTCATCTGTGAACTTAAGATGACCTTGTTGCTTATCACCTTTTAGTGCATTACATAATATTTGTAGCTTAGAAGATGCACCTGGGATCCAATCCCTACAATCTGAGATAAACCCTAGAAAGCCTCTTAACTGTTTCAGTGTCTGGGGTGGCTTTACATCTAGTATAATCTGTTATCTCTTCCAGGCTATGCTTAGCCTGGTGGGTTATACACTGGCCTAGGAATTGTACCGTAGGCTGTGCAACTTGTATTTTGTCTCTTGACACCTTACATTGTGCTTCATGTAGGAATTTAAATAATGACACTGTATCTTCTATGCACATTGTTTCACTATTGGTACATAGCAACAAATCATCTACATACTGGATGAGCACTGTTTCTGGGTGTACTGGTACCCATCCTTTTAATACCAGTGTCATAGCTTCTGATAAGGCACTAGGTGAAGTGGCTCCTCCTTGTGGCAATCTTGTCCACAAGTGTTGTTGACTTTTGTGAATGAAGACTAACATTAATTGACTTTCTTCTGTCAGAGGGACAGAGAAGAAAGCATTAGCCAGATCTATAACTGTAAAGTATGTAGCAGAGGGAGGGATCTGGTTTAGCAGTGTATGTGGGTTTGGCACAATAGGACTATCAATTACCATATGCTTGTTAACCTCCCTAAGATAATGAATTAGTCTGTAAGATACTGGTTCATTATCCTTAGATTGTTTCTTAATTGGATACAGCTGAGTGTTCCATAGGGATCTGCAGAGTTTTAACACTCCTGCTTGTATATATTGTTGTATCTTTGTTTCTATTGCCTGTGTCTGGCCTTTGTTAAGGGGATACTGTTCATTTTCATAGGTGTTGCTCTAGGTTTAATTTTCATTGTTACTGGATCTACTGGTAGGAGTCCTACATCTATTTTTCCCTTTGCCCATACCCCTGATGGTACCCTTGCCTCAATTACAGACAATAAGGGTTCCTCCTTTTGTTCAGAGGATAAACATGTTATTAGGGCTTGTGCAGTGTCATAGGCCACAGTTTGCAACAATCCTGCTAGTGTACTTAACATCACTTCCCCATTTCTGTACACTATGCTAGCTTCCAGAGCTGCCAGTAGGTCAGCTCCTAATAAATTCACTGGTGAATCTTTTGAAATTAGAAACTGGGTCATTAGAATTACTCCTGAGTCTAATTCAATCTGTACAGGTTTGGTTTAGGGGAGGCTGATAACTTGGGCCCCCACTACCACTACATTAGTGGAGCCTAGTCCCTTATACTTGGGTTCTACTATATTTTCTTTTAAAAAGCTGGTAGTAGCCCCAGAGTCTATGAGACAGTTTATCTTTTTATTTTCTAATTTAACAGGTATCATAATTTGTGGTCCTGTTGCGGCATTACATGTTAAGGGACAATTTAGACTCTGGGGTCCTGTTTCCTACTGCTGGCTAAGATTCCCAAAAGGTCTTGGGTCTGGAGTTTCTTTAACTTGGGACAGTTCCTTTTAATGTGTCCCTGCTCCATGCAATTGAAACTAAGCCCTTTTTTTCATGAAATCTTCTGATCTTTTAGATGGCTGACCACTAGGTCTGCCTGGTGGCTTGAGTCAGGATTGTCTTAACAGCAGTGTGGGCCCTGGACAAATCAATGCACTGGGGCCCCTACCCACCCATTCATGGGAAAAAAATTTAAATGGGCAACAAAATTAAACCCTCCTGCATGCCCATCAAACCTCCCACACATGCAGAGTGACTCTGTCTGACTGGTCTGAAGTCGGTGGATGAAGTGAAACTGGGACTGAGGTGAGTACTCGCGGCTGCAGGGGGGGCAGGTTGGTGGGCCCCTACAAGCTTCGGGCCCTTGGGCAACTGCCCAACAAGCCCAATGGAAGAGATGGCCCTGGCTTGGGTGGTCTATAGCCCCGTTCCTTGTTACTCTTCTGATTTAAATTAGGGTTTTTAAGTACATACATGGGCTTGGGCATGGCATCTTTTTTCCTATCATACTTTTCTTGCCTTTCCTTAGCATTATCTTTTATAGACCTAAGTATTTTGTCTAGGTCATTCAGAGGCATGGATGAATATTCTAGCCTACAGACCTTTAACTGTCACATTAATTTCGGATTCATTCCTGCAAACAAAGTTTCATTTCAGAATCCTTACATGACCAGGGTCTTGTGTGTTAAACCACTGGTCTGTATGCCTCTTAAGGAGTTGTTCATAATATTCCACCACAGATTGACCCTTAGTTTGGTTCTCTTCTATAGCGGGCATATTAGCAGCCTCTCTCTGGGCCCAAACTCTGAAACTTGCTACCCATTGGGTCCCACTTTCTGTTGTTGTCTGGTTGCACTTTGTCTGGTAGATTAAAATCATGATTACCATTTCCTGCTCTAGCCTGAGCTATTTCATTAGCTACATGTACTCCTGATACTGTTTCAGTGAAATCATGCATACCTAACTATGTGGCATTATAAAGACTTCTAATCCTTTCCATATACCAGTGGAAACCCATAGGATTGTTTCTGGGGTCTGGTAAATCTTTTATGAACCCCATTACTTCCACAGGGATCCAATGCTTATAGGCGGAGGTGGTAAGTACTACATTACCATTATTGTCTCTTGACTGTGAGACAGACTGGAAATATTGGTCTAGTGTCATAAGGTGGTGGGGCTGTAGCCCTTTAGGTTCTTCAGAGAAAAGGGTCTCTTCTATTACTTCTTAGAACCTTACAAGTAGTACATTGTTTATCTTTCCAGTAATGGCAGACTCCACAGTCACATCTCCAAGTTCTTTTAGCTGGATTTCTGATGTAATGCAATATTTGTTCTGGAGTCAATGGTTTTCTTGGTCTTAAATTATCAGTCCTAACCCAAAGGTTGGGCATTGTTCAGACCATAGGGCCTGATAATTTTTACATATTGTTTCCCCTGGGACATTACAAAATCCACAAGCAAGACACGACCAATTTGGATATTTTTGTTGATATAATGCCCTTTGCCCTTCTAGGTGATATTGGTCTATTTGGAGTGGTTCTGGTGACCCCTAGTGGGTCAATTAGTGACAAATGTTCCATCTGCATTTCAAGTGTGTCATCTGAACTGTCTGTTCCTAATTTATTACATCCTTCAATCCAGTTATCTACCTCATCTTATATACCCTGTTTCCTTATCTGCAATCTATGTTGTCTTCTTAAATCACAGAGTTTTTAGAATCAAACCAATACTCCTCACCTAATCCTGCCTTTTTGAACACCTTCACAAAACTGTTGCCCTTTGTATCACTATATAGTTTCTTTATCACTTGCAGGGCAGTACTCTGAGGCACTGACTTACTGTCAGTATGTCCCATTGTTAAAACTGTCCCTTGTCTAACAAAGTATATGGTCAAAGTCCCTTATGACCTATATCTATGGAACCTACTGGTCCCTAAGTATCCTGACTATATGTCTAATTTATGTACTTTCTTATTGTGAAGGGGCTATTGGCTGATTGGTGCTGTTAACTGAATGATATTCCCCTCTAATTTATCTGGTTACTGTTTACTAGGGTCTACAGACTGTTCTAAAAATTTCTGGTCCCTCTTGTCAAAACCCAGTTGATGTTGACTGCAGATCTAATGGACTTTCTTTAGATTCTTCTATATCATAAACAAACCCACTCATTGTTAAATCTATAGGATATACTAATAGTGCTCTAACTACACATTTCTAAATGGGTTAAATACATTTCATAGATTTACAAGACAAACAAGACTTCTCCCCTGACCTAGTGCACCTCATATGGGTTGCAGATAGGAAATACAATGAAATTAACCATTCACGCACCTACCTTTCTTCAGTTCTTAACACACCTGACATTTATCAGCATGTCCCTCCTTACAAAGGGAAAGCATGCAGAACCAAGATCACCATGGCAGGGTCCAGTATAGAAGCCGCAACCATGCCAAGGTTAATTCTTCTCTGCACA
Organism: Taudactylus pleione; assembly: GCA_031769625.1. Classification (NCBI taxonomy): domain Eukaryota; kingdom Metazoa; phylum Chordata; class Amphibia; order Anura; family Myobatrachidae; genus Taudactylus; species Taudactylus pleione. Next base: position 5,119,164 of record JAUIMM010000183.1, read on the forward strand.
CTTTGAGGAAGAATCAGTGACAATGGTCAGACATACAAATTCACACAGACAAAATATCTCTCATACATCAGTCATGTCTAACATATAACAACAAATGACAGATTGGTTAGTGCATTTCAGAAAAATAATAAAAAAAAGCCTTGAGGGTGTCTATAAATACTTAGACTAATCCCAGGACAGAGCACTGCGTGTAATGGAAGGTAGAGAAACTAGAAGAGAGTATAGTAATACTCACCCAGAAATGTTATTCTGATGTCTCTCCTCTCAGAAAAAACTGTAGTGCTGGCTAAACCTTTAAACATTTGAATCACATTCCTTACCATACATGTACATATGCTTTTCTGTGACGTGACTGGCTCTAAAGAAAAAATTAATTCTTGTTCTGAGCAAAAATGGCTTCTATGCTTTCACAGTAGATTGAGGAATGTTGAATGTATGCACAACTTCGGAAATGGAATGTCCCTTCTGTCGGGCACCCATTATCATGCTCAATTTGAACTCCGATAATTGACATCACCTTGTCATGTGCAGCCTAGCCGTTGTTCAAACTAACTCATGAGATGTCAGATTAAAAGTGATGCAAGTCAGACTTGCCAACAGTCTGGTTGCCTCTTCCGGGAGGAGGCAGCCAGCTCAGCAAAGCGGTGGGGGGGAAGGGAGATGTTCAGAGATTTTGAGGGCAGGACGGGGGTCTGGCCTCATCACATCATCACGACCCCACTACACAATACGAAGATCACCGGCATTGTGTAGCCGGGGGCAGGGCCACGATGATGCAATTCAGTGCAAATCGCATCATCAGCTCCCCTGAATCAGCCACTTAAACAAGGTGAGAGCCGACACCGGCGAGTGTGTGTGAGGGGGGGGTGCAGATGGGTGGCGCTGGCCGGGAGACTTTCCCGCTCTTCCAGGGGGTCAGGAGCGACACCTGATTTTTGGGAGGCTCCTGGCCATTTCGGTAAGGTTGGTAATTATGATGCAGGTTTGAGATTTTCTAAGATGTCACAGTATGGTGATGCCACATACCATTACCTTTACATACTGCTAATTATGCCATTACTTTTGGCATTTCACTGTATATATGCATAGAGAAAGCTAAGGAGCCTCCTCACACTTTTATTAGTGGCGCATGCAAATTCGACTGTTTTCGGCTATCACAAAACACTAAATCACTGCCGTAGAGTCAAGGGAGCAGGAGGAATAGATTTCCATTTTAAAAGCTGGGGGATGGATGAGGATTGCACGGTCACATGGGATGTATCCATGTTAGTGAAAGTCCAGCTTTCTGTATCCCATGTGACTATTCGAGTTATGAGATTATAAATATAGCACATTCTTTAGACCAGGTTGGATATGGGATGCCGGCACTTGGGATCCCAGCGGTCAGAATCCCGACGCCGGCAACTCGACAGGATGCCGGTGTCAGCTGTCGGTAAGTAACTACCCCTAGACCTAACTCTCCCTCCCCGCACTCTAAACCTAACCTCTCCACCTAGTGCCTAAACCTAACACTCCCCTCTTAGTGGCTAACCCTCTCCCTCTCCCTCTAGTGCCCTAACCCTACTTAACCTCACTACTTACCGTCAGGATGCCAGCGGTCGTGATGGCAGCATCAGGATTCTGACTGGTGTCTGGTAAGAGTACATAGAGTGTAACATCACTGCAATATGCTTAATATGCAAAGAAACAAAGGGTAAAATGAAAGAGTGCAATGTGAAAATAGCGTACAATACAAAACATACTTGCAGTCGCAGACACAAAGGTGGACTGGAGAAATGGAGAGGACTATTCCAGGTATGACTTCTTTTAGTTAACAACCTACTGGAACTAAATAGTTGTGAATGTTTTTGTTATTTCTTCTAAACTGATTACAAAGTTTCATAGGGGGGAATTACCTTGGGGCACCTCTTTGTTCAGGTATTAAGAGATTGTGCTGTTTCTTTTCTCTGGTCAGAATAAAGTCTGTTTATGAAGCTCAGAAAAGTCCTGTCACCAGTAAAAACAGATGTTTCAATGGAGATAGGATAATGCTGAGTATTGCCAGCGGTAGCCATTGCTTGGGGTCTCTGGCAATAGGTTCATCACATAGGGAAGAATATTTAGCCATCTGCACTGGTGAATTAGGTATATTGGCCCAGAAATAATTTCTATCGCTGAAGTTAAAAAATCTTTCTGATTGCTCAAAATTGATGAATAGGCCACAGAAAGCAGAAATAAATTCTGTTGTGCTAAGACTGACATTCAGAATTCAAGTGGAATATAACTGAATTTAAATCATTTAGATGTTTTTCACCCGTCATTCAGAAACACACATAATAAAAGCAATGCTGACATTTAGTTGCCTGAACTGCTGGATTGTCCTCACAGATTATCATAAAACCATTACTATTAAATAAACATTGCTCCTACTGTAATGTACTAAATGGAACATTTTTTTACTTGACTGCCTTATTCAGGCAGATGATGTATCTAAATATATTCAACTGTATTCTCTAAAAGACAGGATACATGAAGTGTTGGAATTGTGTATGCTGTTACAGCAGTATTCAGAGCTTTGTTATCATGCTTTCTCAGGGAAAAAGTTTACTGCTCAACATTAATTGCCAAACCTCACATTGCGCCTTCAGTATTAAATGCCCTTGCAGCAGATGTTAGCTAGGTGAGACCAATACAGAATAAGAATTTGCTTTGGAGAATAATGCTGGCCATATACTAGCATGATTTCAAACCGATTGCCCGATTTTCGATGTGTCGTACGATGAATTGTGTAGAATCATGTATTTTTTAAGTAGGATACAATCCGCTGCACGCTCCCGCAGCTCCTAAAATGTATCGTATTATCAGATGTGCAGACCATATGATCCATCGTATTCGTATTCTAATCGTGCCGTGTATTTCAGCATGCGATGAATCGTGCGTCCGAGCGGCCTAAAAAAAAAGACTGATGCACGCACGGGGAGATCCTTGATGCATGCATCTGTCTGTAATAAAATAAGCACAGATGCAGGAATGGTTCAGTGAGTACCATTCGTGGATCTGTGACATTTTTCTTTTCAAAAAGTGTTTAAAAAAACAAACGGTGTGCCCCCCCCCCACCAAAGAGCAACCAGCCCCGGGCTTTAGTGACCCAGTGCTGGTTGGGCAACATACTGGGGACAAACTATGTAGTGGTACCCCATATGTAAGCACAACCAGCACCGGGCTAGTCAGAACCAGCCCTGGTTGCCAAAATACGGGGGACAAATGACGTAGGGGTCCCCCGTATTCTGCGCAACCAGCACTGGGCTCTGATCCGGTCCTGGTTCTGGAAATATAGGGGTGAAATATGCATAGGGTCCCCCTGTATTTTCCAGAACCAGAACTGGACTTTTTCTAGCAGGGGGCTAATGTCACAGCCAGGGGAGCCCTTTCACCGGGACTCCAGCCGAAGCATTAACCTTGACTATTAGTCAGCCCAATCTGGGGATCCCTGGGAAGTTGGGGACCCCCCAATAAAGGGGTTCCCCCTCCAGGGCACCCCAGGCACAGGCTGATAGCCCGGGGCTATCCCCGGCACCCCTGGGCGGTGGGTGCCGGGTTGATTATGTAGTGTAGTGCATTTCAAATAGTTAAAAATATTGTATTTAGCTGTGAAACTGCAGGTCTCAGCAAGCCTCCCCCACATGCTGATACTTGGAGAACCACAAGTACCAGCGTTCAGGGAATTACGGACCCGCTGGTACCTGTAGTTCACCTGTAAAGAAATGTGTAAAAAATCTCAAAACACACACACCGTGAAGTACAGTTTTATTACACACACACACACACACACACACACACACACACACACACACACACACACACACACACACACACACACACACACACACACACATTACAAGGAGTAGTTCTCTTGTCCAAAGTAGGCAACCAAGGTCTTATTAAAAAAAAATATGACATTACCCGATCCATGCAAAACACAACAACCAGGATGGTTGTTATGTCCTGAATGAGATGCTCAGACGCGGCTCTAGCTTTTGTAGAGTCGTATCTGAGCATTCATTGGCTGAGAGAGGTGAGCCACCGCCTCTCTCAGCCAATGAACGGCTCCCTCCATTGAAGTCAATGGTGGGAACCGCAGAATGAATTTTAATAACCTGCGGCCCTCCATTGACTTCAAATCGAGGAGCCGTTCATTGGCTCACCTCTCTCAGCCAATGAACGCTCAGATATGGCTCTATAAAGGAAGAAGCCACGTATGAGCATCTAATTCAGGCGATATCAACCATCCTGGTTGGTATCTGTTGCGTGGATCGCAATTTTAAGAAGACCTTGGATGCCTACTGGACAAGGAGACCACTCCTGGTAATGTAGGTGAGTATGTGTGTATATATGTAATAAAACTGTACTTTCACGGTGTGTGTGTTGTTGTGTTTTTTTACACATTTCCTTATAGGTGAACTACAGGTACCAGCTGGCCATTAATGCCATGCATGCCGGTACTTGTGGTTCTCCAAGTACCAGCATGTGGGGGGGAGGCTTGCTGGGACCTGTAGTTCCACTGTAAAGAAAATGTTGTTAATTCTATTTTTACACACTACATACACTATCAACCCACCACCCACTGCCCAGGGGTGGCAGGGACCACCTCAGGCTATCAGCCTAGGACAGGGGTGCCCTGGAGAGGGCGTTTTGTTCCCCGTAATTTTAGGTACCAGTACAGGCGGGCAAATCCGGGGCTGGTTAGCCTTTTGGGGGGCCTCACGTCATTTTTGAAAAAAAATTTAACCCTAAAGATAAAAAAAATGAACAAATAGTCTGCACATATTTCAATGATCTGTGCAGGCAGCTTGTTCGGGAGACAAACTTGGCCGTTTAAATCGGGACATCAAATCGGACAGGATCGACCAAATACACCATCAATCAAAATGATCCTGTCAAAACCGGGAGCTCTGTAAATTCCCAATTTTTTTGTGTGAAAAAAAACGGCCGTTTTTGATCGATCCCATCTGAGTTGAAAAACGAGACAAATCGGGACCAACTCGAATCTTAGTAAATTTACCCCCTAGGGGTCTTACATGGTGGTACCTAGCTCATCATAACACACTCACTCTAAAATCAAGTAATCGAAAAAAACCTCTAGAAATTGCAGTGAGTACACAAGCTGTGTATGCCGTCGCAGTGGCTAATTTATGCACGGCCATGCAATGGTGTTCAAATGGACTGGCATGCCTGCGTTTCTGCAACCACTCCCCTGTCACCACGCCGGAATGCTGACGTTCAATCACTCACTCTGTGATGGCTTTGTATCAGAATACATGATCACAGAGCAATCACAATGCTAACCTGCGCACACACACAGCGTTGCATATGCATGCCCAGTACACACCATCGGCCAATCTGCGTACAAGGTTGCAATTGCGCTGCATGCTGACTCAAGCCCTATCTACAGTATTGTATCTGCATTGCCACAGGTAAGGTACATTTCCCAGCCTGACACAATAAACAGTAGACAACATATCCCACCCAATACTGTAGTCACATAATCACATTCCTTTACCATATAACACAATGTTGGATCCTACTATTTTTGTATATTTTTATACATACGGCTGTTGTGGAAGCTCCCACACCCCAGCAGCTCTTACATTATTGATCTGTCAGTATTTGAGCGCTATTACTGAATCTGTTATTCTATCTAGGAAGAGTGATTGGAGATAGTGAGTATAAAATTACATTTAATATGCCTTATTATCATTTTACTGTCGAGTACATGTTGTTCTATTCCGACCCGATTTGAAGGATGAACAGGAAAAGAAGGATGAAAAAGAAAACGTGCTCAAACACTTGTGAAATTAAAATGAAATCTAAGTTATGAAAAATGACAGCATTACATTTATGTTATAATAAAGAAGAGACTTATTAAGGAGGGGAATAATCACTGGCTGTAAATTGATTAATATCCAATGAATACAACAAATTAATACTGCAATGTTTAATTTAAACCTTTTAGACTATGAAATGGCAGTAAACCTCAGTAAAGGCTCCAAATGTTTAAGAATCAATTGACAATTTAATCCCATTATATAGTTAAAACACATCTCACAATCTACATCAGTACATAGTATTATTATTATTTATATCACTTGAGTGTTTACTTACTGTTCTTTCACGTCAATATTAAAACACTTATAACAGTAATATATTCCTAAAAATAGGTTTATCTCTGAGCCGTAACCCAGAACAATATTGTAGTTTAGAAGAACATTTTGTTGCAGTCCATTAATTAGACCTGTTGTAAAAACTTCCAGTATGAATGAAGCTATTTAGTCCGATTTAAGGTGAAGTCCAGAATGATACAACCGTGTATACTGATTAGTTCCACACCACGGATTATACTTTCACAGTTGATGAACAATCGAGGCTAATACAGACAATATTTGTAGACTGTCCTGTATAGTTACCACGCTGAATGGAATCTCTGGTCTCCACAGTCATTTAGACGGCAGCCGAAGTCGGGCTATGCTGCATCAACAATCTCCAGTGCCTGTCAGCTGATTTTGCCGCATCTGATAAGTTGGTGCCAACTGAAGACCCAGCTTGGTTTGTTTAGAGGCTTGCCGTATTACCTCCGTTTGAAAAAAGAAGTTCAGATTTCTCCAATATACTGGTCCCACTTATACCCCTTTTACACCGGAGCTAAAACCCGGGTTTTTGAAGGGTTAACCCGGGCAGCTCCCTGGTGTAAAAGGGGAGAGAGTTGGATCGCCGGGTCGAGTGACCCGGCAATCCAACCCAGGTAACTAGCAGGGTTTAACACGGGCGTAGCCCGTGAAACCCTGCTGTGAGAACAGCGCACTCTGGGTCACGGTGACCTGGAGTGAGCTGCTAGCCGGCCGATTCATCTCCAAGCGACCACTTTCACTCCGCAAAAGCCGGGTCTATGCAGACCCAACTGCGGTGTGAGTGGCGCTGACTTGGGGAATATCCCGAGTCGGCCTTGGCAAAATTCCGGGTCTGATCCGGATAGGAACTTTGGGCCTGATTCAGACCCACTCGCAAGCGGCTGTCCGCTCGAAAGTGGGTCGATGTTGTGCACTGTGCATGCGCACGACGGCGGGAGCTCCGTCGTGCGCATGCGCCAGACGCAACGAGCGAAGGACATTCCTTTGCTCGTTGTGTCTGATCAAAGGGGGCGTGCTGTCGATGTTGATTGACAGCACGCCCCCTTTGGTGGGCGTACCGGGGGCGAGCCTCCCTGACGGGGGCGTTCCCAAGGGAACGCCTACCGTCAGAAGCCGGCCCACTGACATCACTAGTGATGTCAGTGGGAGTGATTTTGGCTCTGATAGAGCCAAAATCACTCCGGGCCTTGCGGTTGAAAAACTCAACCGCAGGCTCCGGCTCGCAGTGGCGATGGTCGCGATGGTCAAGACCATCGCGGCCATCAACCTGCACGCTCGTACAGGCTGTGGGTGGTGACCCACAGCTATACGAGCGTCCAGGAGGACGCTCCATAATTATGGAGGGCGGCCCTCATTCAGAGCGTGCGCTCTGCTCAGAGCGTACGGCTCTGAATGAGGGCCTTTGTTCCAACTCCGGGTCAGACCCGGAATTTAGGTGGAAAAGGGGTATTAGGGGAGCTGTCAATCAGGGGATCTTTTAATGCATTTTGCCCCTTTAACACTTGGGCTTTTCTCAAAAAATTCTGCTAAGTGCAATTGGGTGTTATTTGTGTATGAATAGTTTACTATTTATGTATTTGTCACAATTCTTTATATGACATCTTGATATTGTTTGAATAAAGATAAAAACACATTAAGAAAAATTTGTCAAAACACAGCACTGAATGTAAAATAAATTTTTTGTGTTATTCCTAATGAAAGTGCTTCATAACTTAGCAATGCTGGGTGTCAGCCTCTTGATGCTGTGAGAATACGAGTATGTAAGCTGCAGGCCATCTCTGAGGGCAAAAGACTGCAGCACAGTTTATAGTGAAATCAATTATATGATTTCATACAGCAGACAATAAATGTTAGGCTACAATAATTTAGGTGCACGATAGCAGAATGCTGTATTAGCTTAATTGATACTGTAGCTAGCACTGGAAGCCAGGGTCCTCATGGGATACCTGCCAGAAAAGGATGGTAGCCAGTGGCGGATTTTGCCTAGGGGCTGCAAGCAGGGGCGTAGATAGCCACGCGGGGCCCCGGTAAAGAGGGGGCGTGGCCTAATTGCAGAAGGCGTGGCCACGCCCCCTGTGAGCCCCTCAGCCCGGCGCAAAGCCAGTGGGGGGCGCGATCAGTGTGATCGCTCCCCCCTTCAGGCATAGGAGATTGCTGTGGCTGCTATTTAGCAGCCGCAAGCAATCTCCCGCTGCAGCCCAGCACACGCTTGTGTGCTGGGCTCCTGCAGAGGGAGGGGGGCGGCGCCAGACCCGGGCCCCCGCGGGGCCCCTCTGGAAGCCCGGGCCCGTGTAAACTGTACCCGCTCCCCCCCCCTCTCGGCGCCCCTGGCTGCAAGGCTGCAGCCACCGCAGTAAAATCCATCACCTCAGTGTAGTCAGTGACTGCACTGGCTACATTGTGACTGACTGTGGCTTCCTAAGTCCGGGCTGCTTCTCTGCTTTTCCGCCAGCCCTACCCGGCTCCTTGGGGCTGCAGATGATGCAGGCCTTTGGAAGCCGGTCATATGTGCGTGCGCGAAGCAGCACTCTGCCACTACTGCGCATTTGCAGGTCTCAGTGCCTGTCAGAGCGATTATGCAGCAGGTGTCGGGACCAGGGCAGGGTAAGTGATTCTCGGTGGCAGCAGCCCCCCTCATCTAAGAGGGTAGGAGCCAGCGCTGATGGTGACCCATGGTGGACAATCCACAAAACACAATCCAATGTGTTTCAGAATTTTGGCTACAGTCTGTGAATCCACATAATCAAATAAAAATATAACAACACGATTTCAGTTAAGTAATCAATAAACAATGATTGTTCTAAACTCAATACATCTAAATGAAAAATAGATTAAAACTATATACAATAGAGTGGTTACAAAAACAAATCCAGTAGGTATGCAGTTCATACAGTATTAGCAAAACATAGACTGATATAGTTGTACTAAATAAAATAACCTGATCAATTATTAACTAATATGTATAAAAATTGGAATTAAAATATGAACCATGAAATTCAGTAGACATATTAAGAATAAAAAAGGGGTAAAATAGTAAATATGTGTACTATTTAATAATTTAATGAAAGGATGACAAATAATATGGCTCTTTTAGACCTTCAGGGAACATGGCGTGTAATATGAAAATACAAAATGATTCACTTTGATGTTGTAAATTATTTATTTGATGTTTTAAAAAAAAAAAATCTATACGCAAGACTTTAGATGTATGGCCTATATATTAAAGACCATAGCTGTAAAGCAATACATTATTAATAAATTGTGTATTGTGCCTTTGAATCGGATGTACAGTACAATATAGGAATCTACACATTTATATTAAATATTTGAAATATTGCAGCTCTCTAGCTGCACTTGGTATTGAGCATATTACATTTACTCTGCAAGATGCAAACTACATGACTGCAGAAGAATCCGGAGATATGTTCTTTAGTTCTATGAATAATGATTTTGACAGCAGGGCACGAATTTTTAGACACGGTACTGGATGTAATAATCACGAGACGGTCTCTTTCACAAAAAATACCCTGAGAGTGTGACTGTGCATGCGCCACCGGCTACCCCCCTCCTCCACTCCGCTAAGCTTACACTTGCCTGCACCCAGGGACCGGTGATCGGTGAGCTCCTTGATGATCCGGTCATCTCATCTCTGGCTCCTACTCTGTGACCCTGTGACCACAGCTACAGCGAGCGGCCATGATGATGGTCGCGATGGTCAAGACCATCGCGACTATCGGGCTTGCGACGAGACCCTTGTGGTAGGGTCTCGTGGCCGCAAGCCCCAGAGACATTTCAGCTCTAACAGAGCCGGAATCTCTCCACTGGCATCACTCGTGATGTCAGTGGGGCCGCCCCCAAATGACAGGCGTTCTCATGGGAACGCCTCCATTTGGGCAGCCACTCCCTAGGCCCGTCCACCAAAGGGGGCGAGCTGTCGATGTTGAGTGACTCAACATCGACAGCTCGCCCCCTTTGTTGCGAGTCCCGGAGCGACGGAGTGCCCATCGCTAGCTGGGTCTCGCGCATGTGCACGACGGAGCCGGCTCCATCGTGCGCATGCGCTGTGGGCCACCATCGACCCGGTTGCGAGCTCTCAGCGCTTGCGACCGGGTCTGAATCAGGCCCTATGTTATAAGTTTTTGCAATATAAAATAACTTTTTTGGTGTCATTTCTTAAATATGTTTACTGTATTAATCGGGTCAGGTTTACTGTATAAACATTATATCTGTATGTACTATGTTCCAGCTTTTCTTTGAAACTATTATTAGCTTTTTCCTCGAATATCTGTATTCTTTTATGTTTTAGATACTGTTACTATGGTGATTGGTAACACTGTTACAGCATCCTTATGCGTGTCCCATGTAACTGCTGTGATGATGTCACCGTGCTGCGCCACCGGCCACGTGAGCAGTCCCGCCCCCAGCGTTCGGTGCATTCACTGGGTGTTTAAGCTTACTTAAGGTAAGATAATTGTTTTATTCCTTTACTGTCCTGATGAAAATGCCAGAACAAAAGGCCATTGAAACGTTGACTCTACTTATGCCACACGACTCGGAAGATCTACTGTGAAACTAATGAAGTTTAAGCTTTAGGGCCCCTAACCCCGGATGGGCCCTGAAGCATTTTTATTTGTAATCATAGAATTTTTCAACAAAGTCAATTCGTTTTTTAAGTGTGTGTTATTAAAATAAGGTTATTTTAGTGATAGAATTATAAGCCAATGGGTTTAAGTACTTAATATTAACCTTAGAATATGCTCTATAGTAGTGCATGTAGGGGGGTTTCTGAGTACCCAGAAACCACCCCTGATCAGTACTGGCTGACAGACACTCTATCTATAGCTCCAACCAGAGTGTGGCTCTTATGAGCCGACCAGGCACACAATAGAGAGCTGCTGTCAGTGTCACTGCTGAGTGCAGTACTGCCATGTGCCACTAGATCCCACTCAGGAGGATCAATAGCTGAATCCTACAGAGAAAGTGAGGAAGTTATGGTTTTGTATGTGATCTATCTACAGTTTTTCTCTCTGGGGGTGGGGGGGGGTCTACATCTATCTATCTACCGTCTCTCACTCTCTTCTACATCTATCCATCTATCTATCTACAGTCTGTCACTATCTGGGGGGTTTCTACATCTATCTACAGAGTCTCACTCTCTGGGGGGTTCTGCATCTATCTATCTATCTATCTATCTATCTATCTATCTATCTATCTATCTATCTATCTATCTACAGTCTCTCACTCTCTTCAACATCTATCTATCTATATTGTCTCACTCTCTGAGGGGTTTCTACATTTATCTACAGTTTCTCTCTCTCTGGGGGGTTTCTACATCTCCGCCATTTGGGCTTTAAAGTCCTTGAGTCCTTGCAAAGGCTGCAAGGCCCTTTGAACCATATTGGATGTTGATCTATTGTTGCTGGTTGCAAAGGGGCCCCTATAACAGTTCAAGCTTCAGGGCCCCAAAACTGTAGATCCACCACTGCGCACGATTGAGTTGTATTCATTGCTGGGAGTGCCATACTTACATTGGTGAGATTTTATATATATATATAAAACTTTGGAATTTAAGGATACGATTCCAGAATTTTTTTATTAATTACCAGCAAAATCTACTTTTGAACCCCCCCATCTAATGCCACTATAAAAACGTTTATTCGTAGATTAGAATTTGAAGTAACACAGAGGGCTAAGGAGATTGTGTCAACACACCCAAATTTATCAAGCATTACACACTCTCTCAAATAATAAGAGTCTGACTATTCGGCCTGCCAATAAAGGCGGTAGCATTGTTTTACAGAATACATCAGACTATGTACAAGAGATTTTATGACGACTTGGTGATACAAATGTTTACCAGAAGTTGAGTGGTGATCCAACACAATTCTTTAAAAAGGAACTCACTGAGCTACTTCTAATGGCTAAGGATGCTTCTTTGATGGATGATGAAATGATCTCTATTTTACTCCCAGAGTTTCCAAATGTACCAATCATCTACACCCTACCCAAAGTCCATAAGGGTATCAATCCCCCACCCGGCCGACCTATCATCTCGGCAAGAGGTTCTCTCTTCCAACCTACCTCAATCTTATTAGACTCAATCTTACAACCACTTATTCAGAAAAAAAAAAAACACAATTCTTATTGGATACCACCTCACTTTTAAATAAGCTACAGGACACTAAGAGCCGTATTCAATTAGACGTGAAAATCCGGAATCCGCGAAAAAGTATCGTGGATGATGTCATTTCACCAGGAGGAAAATCATCGCGGTTTTCAATTGCAAAGACTTTTCGTGTACACGGAAAGTCAATGCAATGTTATAGGCGGAAAAGTTTCGCCTAAGAATAGCAGGCGCAAAAAAGTGCAGAATTGTGGTTTTGGGGTGCAAAGGTGAGGAAACCACTCTGCACCCTTGGGACATTCCCCCAAACCATAACTGTGTCAAAAAATCCCTAAAAAAAAGTGAGGAACACCCCAAAAACTGACTTAGAAAATGGGGGCGAAAAAGTTGGGGGACAAACAGAAAAAGTAGCGAAATAGACTTTTTGGGGGTCTGCAAGTATGGGGGAGGTGTTTTTTTGATTGCAGGTACTTGGTGATGGTGCGTTTTTTAAGTATTTTATAACAATCATTTAGCAACTTTTAAGTATATTTGTACCCATTTTCAAGCACCCCAAATTTAACAGGACTACTTATTTTAACACAAAAAATACGCTAAATGCTATTCTTCACCACTTGTGCAAAGACGACTAAGTTAAAGCAATTGACAGCACTTAAGTACCCCAAATAGCTTCAATAGAGCTGTTCGGGGACTTCTATATTGGACCCCAATGTTAGTGCATCTTTTGGGGGGGTGTCAGGCTGGTTTCCCCATTTTTGACAGCACTTTCCGCCTGTTTAAGTTTCGCTTTGTTCCGTTTTCGCGTGTTTTGGAATTGAATACAGCAAATAGCGTGGACGCGTGCGATAAGTTTCCTCGGCTAAAACACGCGATATAGGCAAAAAGTCCGGCATCCGAAAAAGTATCGCGGGTGCGAAACTAATTGAATGCGGCCCTAAGTTGGATTCTGCTGATATTTGGTTTATAACTGCTGATGTATTAAGTTTATATACTGTTATCCCTTATGTTGATGGATTATTTGCAGTCAAATAACTTCAACTGGAGGATGGTGGTTTAGATTCTAGTCATGTTGAGATTTATCTGCAATTGCTTGAACTCATCCTTACTGAGAACTAATATATGTTTGATGGTATTTACTACCAGCAGATGACAGGCTGTGCTATGGGGTCTTCAGTAGCTTCAGCTTCTGCAAATGCTTATATGTTTCAGATTGAGTTATTTTTTAGTAAGGATGAGTTCAGTTGTAATATTTTGTTTTACGTACGATTCATAGATGACTTGTTGATTCTATGGAGAGGACAACAACAGAAATGTATTGAGTTCATGGAAGCTCACAATACCACCAATTGCCCAGTGAAAGTTCCGTATATTATGAATCAGGAATATATTGACTTTTTAGACGTTAGGTTAGGCAGGGAGGACAATAGGTTAACCACTACATTATTTTCTAAACCTAATGACCGGAACACACTTTTACAGTATCAGAGTTTCCACCCAAGGAGTTTAAAATTGGGCTTGCTCTACTCCCAAATGAGTCTGCAGCATCAATAGTGATAACGAATGCTATTATTCATATCAATGAGATGATTGAAAAATGTGTGATCCATGGTTACAATATACAACTAGCTACTCTACAACTAGCTACTAAACAAAGGGTCTTGGGTATGAGTAGAGAGCAACTACTATGTATAAAAGATAAAATCCGAAAGAAAGAAAAATTTACATGGATACCTCAATACAATACTCTTTCTCCTGACATTAATAAAGTTTCTAAAAAATGATGGCCCTTAGTTACATCTGATCCCGAATTGAGACTGGGTAGCACTGAATTGATGCCATGCTACTCTAGGGCTAGGCAGCTATGTGATACGTTAGTGAAAACTAATTTTAGCTCAAAAGAGTTATCAGTGCCAAAACATTTTTTGACATCAAAACAGATGGGATTTTTTAGATGTGGTTGCGTTACCTGTAAATTTTTAATACAGGGAAACTCATTAAATCATTCTCACATTAGTAGAAGAGTTATGATCCACCATCACCTAACTTGGAACAGCAATTTTGATATCTATCAAATCATTTGTCTCTAAGGTCTTTCATACGTAGGGAAAACTAAAAGGAAATTGAAAGAAAGGATGGTGGTCTATCGGTCTTCTATCAGATTAGCTCTAACTAATAATTCTAGTTAGGCCTGTCACTTCTTGGAGTCGAACCATCCACTTATTACACTCAGATATAAGATGATTGATTATGTTCCACCATCCACACGTGGGGGCGACCTTAACAAGGCCCTTTTACAATGGGAAGCATTTTGGATTCACAAATTAGATGTCATTTCCCCACGAGGATTAAATGAGAATATGCCCCTTGTTATGAATGTACCTGCACTATTTGCATGAGACCTCTAGAGCTTGCAGATGTGGCTCATGCAATAGGCAGGGATCCACAGAAAATAATTTACATGGAGTAAAGCAGCAAGCAAGGTAGGGGTTAATAGCTGATGCAAGTGTGTGCTGGAGACTGTTGCTGGACGTATTCAACTGGCAAAGGTGGATATGCACAAAATCAGTTAGGATGCAGGCCAACTTTGCAAGATGCAGGCTGGAAGAATGTCAAAGCAGCAATGCTGGATTTGGGCTTGGTTGTGGAGGGCCAGCTACTCGGGAAGATGCAGGTAGGAATAATGTTGTACCTGCCATCGCACAGGGCACCACAGGTCAGTGGGCGCTGTTTGGGCCTGTCAAATTTCTGTTTATTATCATTCTTGCTTGTAGTTTCCTCTTATTTCATCCCCAGCATCTCCTGGCCTCTCCTATCTCTTCCCTGGCCCTTCCCCATGAAGCCATGGCCCTTTTTCGGGTACATTATGTCCCTTTGAAAAATGAGGGGGCGCCAATGCTCTTTCTGGCACAGGGCACCAAAAAGTCTAGTTACGGCTCTGATGATTATATGTTGTTATAGGTGAATCTTTTATACAGTATGTTGCTATTTATGTATGAGGCATTTTTAACATTGAATAGTGAACTATATAAAAACCTGAGCAGCAAACTGGTTTATTTATCATTTGAACCTCTAGATATACTGTATCAAAAACCTGCCTTTATCTCTGTATACTAGTATTTGGTAATATTTATACATTGTATATCAGCTGTGATGTTTATTTGTGATTGTTATTTCCCATTCGTTATTGTATATGGTTGCTTGGTGATGGGTATTCTTGTGATATGTCACACGGTGTGCGCCACCCGTGTGGACGTCAGCGGGAAGTGCGTGTGATGTCACAACCATGTGCCCCAGCCGGGACGCTGAGATAGCAGAATTGCACATGGTGATAGGTGGTGGGTTATATTAAGGTAAGATGATTTGTAATTCTTTACATCCTGAAGGCAGTTTGACATATAAACTGAAACGTTGATGCATTCTCCACGTGTTTGAACTTTATTCTCTGCGCCTGAGTGCAGCACCTTTGGAGGTCTATGTACAGTGCATCCGGAAAGCATTCACAGCGCTTCACTATTTCCACATTTTGTTATGTTAAAGCTTTATTCCAAAATGGAATCTATTCATTTTTGGCCTCAAAATTCTACACACAATACCCCATGATGACAATGTGTAAAAAGTTTTTTTGAGATTTTTACATATTTAATAAAAAAAAAACCTAAGAAATCACATGTACATATGTATTCACAGCCTTTGCTCAATACTTTGTGCCAGCACTGCTTGCACATGCCTAGTTACGTCCCTGAATTTATATCAGCGTCTGATATGCAGTAGTTACACAATATAATGCAAATCATCGTATGCCGTTTCAAATAAGACTAAACATCAATATACAGTTATGCAAATTAAATATGCATATTTACGCATATGAAAAATAATGATATACAGTATGTTTGAGACATACAGAGTTGGATCACTTACTACTTACTATATTTTTATTGATTTACCAAAATTCAGGCCATTTTGCGGTAACTGTAGAATCATGCAAGCCTTCAGAAAGTCCCTTACAGAATGGCAAGAAATTTACATGAATAGTAAAAAGAGACTGCATCTCTAGAGATTTATGCTTTAATACTTTGTCAGTAGGAAATGCGTTACAGTATCTTCTGCCTGTCATTTCCCTGTACATGAATAAAATTAGGATTATCCTACGTCCATATATTTCCCTTGAGCATAAGGACTCATATGCACGAGTGGTGAGTTAGAATGTTTCTCAAAGCACAGACAAAAAGTATTTTTTGTTACTTTAGCAGGGAATTAGAAGCATGTTCATTAATGCATCTCAAAGTTTCCCTGCAGGATAGTGTACATTATCGAGTGTTAATGTTTCTGAACTCTGTTGAGCTGACATATAGCAAACGCAAACCCCTGTCAGGAAATTTGTGACTACCGTCCTTCTCACTTTATTTCTGTGATTAACAGCATCAAAGTGTATTTAACAGCCTTTAAGAATGTGTTTGAAACGTTTAGAATGCAAGCTCATGTACAAAGGCATTATTCTGCAAAGAGTACATGATGCCCAAGATTACCTTTATGGAGTGAACCGCAGATTTAGGATAACCAGCTTTATTAATAACATAAGACATGCTGCATACTGGGAATTGAGTTGCACAACAATTGTTTGATATTCCTTTAGTCAAATAATGTGAGTAGCTGGGAAGCATGGGCTTAGCTATAGTGGGTGCAAGGGGTGCCATTGCTATGGGTCCCAGACCCAGGTTATATAGTTGTCTGTCAGGTATCTGAAAATGCCCGCTAAGCAATTAGGTCTGGAAATTAATAAAATATCCACTCAAAGTGAAATTCCCTTCATTAGGAAGTATCCCCTTCAGGTAGTAGCTGGTTGGTCCCCACCATCCTCTCCTGTCTTTACACTCAGTAAACTGAAATCTTCTCAGCTGTAGAGGCCATGCAGATGTGGGGCTGCCATGTAAGAGTCAAAGGGACAGAGCACTAGAAAAGACATTATCTAGTAACATTCCATTTTCAGTAAGTGTAGTGGGTGTTATAATGTTAAGCATTGTTGAAGTTATAATGTACGGGGCACTATAATGTGACATAATCTAATTGGGGGCACTGAAATGTGGCATAATATTAACTGGGAGCACTATAATGTGGCATAAAATGAACTAAGGGCACTAATTATGTGGCATAATATGTACTGGTGACATTGTGTGGCATCACGTGAACTGGGGGCACTGTGTAGCATAATGTGTACTGGCAGCTCTACAATGTGACATATTGTAAACTGGAGGCACTACAAGGTGGCATTGTCAGGATGCGGCCTGGGATCGGCCGCTACTCATCTCGGCACCAGCGTCCTTGGGCTTAGGTGTTCAGTCGCTGGGAGTGGAGGTGAGTGGTGGCTGAGTATTCTCTCTGGGGTCTGCTAGGGCTTCTGTGCATGTGTCCTGGTTTCCAGGGTGCCAGGCTGGGGCGCAGCCATGTTGGTCCATATCACCTGACTAGCCTCTCCCAATGGTAGTCCTGCGGACACTCAGCTGATCCTCTGATCCATTGACCAGAAATGGCTGTTCAACTTCGCTTTTCCAGTGACTGTGATACTCCCCAGTGTTTCTTCATGTAATGTCCTCAGTGTGTTGCTTCAGCCTTCTCACTGTCCTCTAGTGTTATTTATATGAGCTCCCATGCTAACTTCCAGTGTGTCATTTCAGTTCTCTCACTGTACTCCAGTTCTTTTCATTACAGCTCTTGTTTTGTTATTTTTGTGCTGTTCAGTTCCCCAGCTGCCTCCCTGTGTTACTGTGGTGTCAGCTTTCATGCTAATTACTAGTTAGCTCTCAGCTGGATCTCTAGCAATTCCCAGTACATGCCTGTATCCACATTTCTCTGTGTTTCTCTGTGCAAGCCAGTGCCTGGATCTCTACAATTCTCTGTGCATTTATGTGTTACATTTCCCTTTGTTCTCAGTGCAAGTCAGCGACTAGATCCTTTACAATTCTCAGTCCATTCCTGTTACGATCTCCTGTGTTCACGTATTCAGTTTATACGCTGGTCTCCTGTGTTCAAGTATTCTGTTCATATGCTGATCTCCTGTGTTCAAGTATTCAGTTTATACACTGATCTCCTGTGTTCAAGTATTCAGATCATATGCTGATCTCCTGTGTTAAAGTATTCAGTTCACACATTGATCTCCTGTGTTCAAGTATTCAGTTCACATGCTGATCTCCTGCTGTGTTCAAGTACTCAGTTCACATGCTGATTTCTCCTGTGTTCAAGTATTCAGTTCACACACTGATCTCCTGTTTTCAATTATTCAGTTCATACACTAATCTCCTGTGTTCAAGTATTCAGTTCATACGCTGATCTCCTGTGTTCAAGTATTCAGCTCACATGCGGATCTCCTGTGTTCAAGTATTCAGCTCACACACTGATCTCCTGTGTTCAAGTATTCAGTTCATACGCTGACTCCTGTGTTCAAGTATTCGGTTAATACACTGACTCCTGTGTTCAATTATTCAGTTCATATGCTGATCTCTACGCTGACTCCTGTGTTCAAGTATTCGGTTCATACACTGACTCCTGTGTTCAAGTATTCAGTTCATATGCTGATCTCCTGTGTTCAAGTATTCAGCTCACATGCTGATCTCCTGTGTTGAAGTATTTAGCTCACATACTGATCTCCTATGTTGAAGTATTCAGTTCATACGCTGATCTCCTGTGTTCAAGTATTCAGTTCATATGCTGATCTCCTGTGTTCAAGTATTCAGTTCATATGCTGATCTCCTGTGTTCAAGTGTTCCATTCATATACTGATCTTCTGTGTTCAAGTATTCAGTTCATACACTGATCTCCTGTGTTCAAGTATTCAGTTCATATGCTGATCTCCTGTGTTCAAGTATTCAGTTCATATGCTGATCTCCTGTGTTCAAGTGTTCAGTTCATATGCTGATCTCCTGTGTTCAAGTATTCAGCTCACATGCTGATCTCCTGTGTTCAAGTGTTCCGTTCATATACTGATCTCCTGTGTTCAAGTATTCAGTTCATATACTGATCTCCTGTGTTCAAGTATTCAGTTCATACACTGATCTCCTGTGTTCAAGTATTCAGTTCATATGCTGATCTCCTGTGTTCAAGTATTCAGTTCATATGCTGATCTCCTGTGTTCAAGTATTCAGCTCACATGCGGATCTCCTGTGTTCAAGTATTCAGCTCACACACTGATCTTCTGTGTTGAAGTATTCAGTTCATACACTGATCTCCTGTGTTTAAGTTTTCAGTTCATATGCTGATCTCCTGTGTTCAAGTATTCAGTTCATATGCTGATCTCCTGTGTTCAAGTATTCAGCTCATAACATGATCTCCTTTGTTCAAGTATTCAGTTCAAACACTGATCTCCTGTATTCAACTATTCAGTTTGTATGCTGATCTTCTGTGTGCAAGTATTCAGCTCACACACTGGTCTCCTGTGTTCAAGTATTCAGTTCATATGCTGATCATCGGTGTTCAAGTATTCAGTTCATATGCTGATCTCCAGTGTTCCAGTATTCAGTTCATACACTGATCTACTGTGTTCAAATATTCAGTTCATACACTGATCTCCTGTGTTCAGGTATTCAGGTCATACGCTGATCTTCTGTGCTGTTTTTAGCTCACTAGCTGATCCCTTGTGTCCTAGCTATTTAGTTTTTATGTTGGCCTCTAGTGTTACTACATTACTAGGGTTCCCAGTGCTAATTCATTCTAATATAGTTCCGGTCTTCCTGCCACTCCCAGGTACCTGTCCAGAGGGCCTCAACCTGCTCACTTGGTGCAGTCAAACCCATATCCCAACTGGAGGGGTCACTTGTGAAGACCACCAAGTGAGTTAGACTCTGTGCCTCTGGGCAGGTCTAGCCAAACCTTGGTTTGGCCGCAATAGGGAGACCTAGTACTGTCACTCACCTGGTCATTCCCTAGCCGCCCAACCCCCTGGCTTTTGTCTTCTCCCGAGGAACTTCCCATACGGTTCCTGACAAGCATAAGATGAACTGGGGCCACTGTGTGGTATATTGTGAACTATGGCACTGCTATGGTGCATAAAGAACCTACAGCACTATTGTGGGGCATAAAATGAACTAGGGTACTACTGTGAGACATAAAATTAATTGGGGCACTAATATGAGGCATAAAATGAGCTAGGGCACTACTATAAGGCTTAAAATTAACAACTGCTGTGGATAGAGGTGTCTCTCTAGAAACATAAAGGTGGGGGCCACTTCAAAATGTTGCTTTAGGGCCCACAAAGTTCTAGCTAGAAATCCCATTCCATATGCTCTTACCAAGTTTATTATCAGTATTATTCTGCTATAATAATTTTTTTTTTGTCTTTATGATGCAAGATTTTTCCTACTTGCAAAATCATAATGACAGCTCTCTTTCAGTTATATTATTTTGACGCCTATGTTTCATCCTAAGTCGGGCTTCCACTGTCGGAATTCCGGCCGCCGGCAACATAGCTACATTCCGTTTTCACACCCTTTTCGCATTATTTTAGTATCACTTAAATGTACCAAAGGCAGTGGCGGCTCCTTCCTGTCGCTTAGAGGAGGCTGTTGGCACCTCCCACTGCACCACCCAAACCTGCCGCCACGCTGCCGGCTGCACTGCAGCTCCAACAGGTAAGGGGGATAATGAACAACAACAAACAGGCTTCAGAAGCACACAAGCCGTAGTCAGTTTAAGGGAAGAAGGGGAAAAAAAAACACATGGTCGCGAATGCGCACTGGCTTCTATGGATTGCTTCGGCTGCAGCCCCTAGAAGCACATTACAGCTGGCAGGGGAACTTGCGCATGCGCACTCCCACCCCGCTTCTCCCTGCGTGGTTTCTAGGGACTGCATCAGCTGCAGCCCCAGAGGCACATTAGAGCTGGCAAAAATGCTTTCTTTCGGAAGCCCTATCTGCCGATAGCAGTCCAGCATGTTATTTGCAGATAGTGCTTCCAATGAGAAGCCACTGCAATTTCTGGGGGCACACTGGTGGTGGCAGATTTTTACTGGGGGGGCTGTAGCCCCTAGGTAAAATCCGTAACTGATCAAAGGGCTTTTGGAGCCCAGTCTCAGGGTATTTTTTATGTGAAAAATACTCTGAGAAGTGCTTGAAGGGGATTCGCAGGGACAGAGCTCTGTTTCTGTGTGCGGTATTCGATACATCCTTTTGATGTATTCAAATATTGCATTGTGAATTTGTGTGATTCTATCTCATCCCATCCATATCTGAGATGAGTATTGTGATAAATATGCCTGATAGACAGATAAGGGGAAGAGAGAGATGTAGTGAAGAGTCAAGAAACAAATAGGAGAAAAAGCGATGGCTGGGGGCACTAAAGAGAGACAGGAGGAAAGAGAGTGAGAAAACCCAGGCAGCGCTGGGGACTACATCTCATATATATAATTGATCTGATATAATTTTGCTTTACTGTGTACTTTCCTATTATAGTTCATATATAATAATTAATTTTAGCATGCCCAATTTTTCTGCTCATTTAAAATAAAAAAACAAACATTTATGTGGCCTTAAATGGTGATAAATACCATTTTGAAGTTGACAAGTTTACATCATTGTATTTGAAGGTCACCGGCTTGTCTGTCAATGTAATTGCTATAGGATCAGTATACTGTAGCTACAAAAGTTATTGGCTTATTTACAGTATACTACATACTAACTCATACAGAATTTGCGAAAGGTTGAACTTAATGAACTAGTGTATTTTTTTCCCAATCTTCTTAACAATGATAAAGTATTTACATAATTACTGTATGTGCTGGATGTAATTTCCATGTTTTCCTTATTATACATGAGGTATAAATGACAAATTGTTTTAATGAATTTAATTTACAATAGACGAGTGCTGTATAAATATGACACATTACAGCACAATTTATGTGACTTGTATAAATGCATCCTCTTGCTTCAATGGAACTGTGCAAATTCTATTCAAATGTTGGCAACTATGTCAAAGGATTTAAGGAAAAATAAGAACCAGAAATAGTCTTTCTAATATATCATCATTCAGAACTAATCTATTCAGTGAAGAGATTATTCATCCCTGTAAGGTAAATGAGAAAGTAGTCCAGGGAAGAAGTGGGTCACCAAAGCACAGAGATGGAGAGGACACAAAGACAAAATATGAAGATTTAAAGCAAGAGAAAAACAAAAAATAAATGTAATACAATACATTTCATTTACTGCAGCTGAAACTTCCGAGACATATTTAGCATGAAGTGGTCAATTTCATTAGATGCAAATTTGCCAAAGCCAGCTTGCAACACGAAACTCATACATACTGTACATTGCGGCAATGCACGCAGCCGCTAAATGTGAGATTCAATGAGAAACACAGATTTGTGAGACTCTCTGCAAGTTTTCTACAAAAAGTGAACTGGGAAAAGTGCATGAAAAGTGGGAAAATTATCCTGGACCAATTATCCTGGACCTTTTCAGAATACTGACAGTGGCACCCTGACAGCCAGGATACTGACACCCATAGAGCCTAATGGTGAGTACTTTTCTATCCCCTACCCTAACCCACCCTCCTTGGTGCCAAAACCTAACCCCCCCTTCCTAGTGCCTAAACCTAACCTCCCTCCCCGCACCCTAAACCTAACACCCCCTCCCCGGTGCCTAAACCTAACACCCCCCCCAGTGCCTAAACCTAACCTCCCCCTCCCCACACCCTAATCCTAACGGTCCCTCCCCGGTGCCTAACCCTCCCCCTAGTGCCTCACCCTAACCCTACTAGCTAACGCTACACTCCCCCTGCACCCCGATACTTACCTTAGGGATGCTGACTGTCATTACACCTCCACATACCTGTCCCACATCATTTACATCTCCACATACCTGTCCCACATAATTTACACCTCTACATACCTGTCCCACATCATTTACACCTCCGCATACCTGTCCCACATTATTTACACCTCCACATATCTGTCCCACATCATTTATACCTCCACACACCTGTCCCACATCATTTAGACCTCACACCTGTCCCACATCATTTACATCTCCATATACCTGTCTCATTTCATTTACATCTCCTCATACCTGTCCCACATCATTTACACCTCACGCCTGTCCCACATCATTTACATCTCCATATACCTGTCTCACTTCATTTACATCTCCACATACCTGTCCCACATAATTTACACCTCTACATACCTGTCCCACATCATTTACACCTCCACACACCTGTCCCACATCATTTACACATCTACATACCTGTCCCACATCATTTACACCTCCACACACCTGTCCCACATCATTTACACCTCCTCATACCTGTCCCACATCATTTACACCTCCGCATACCTGTCCCACATTATTTACACCTCCACATATCTGTCCCACATCATTTATACCTCCACACACCTGTCCCACATCATTTATACCTCACACCTGTCCCACATCATTTACATCTCCATATACCTGTCTCACTTCATTTCCATCTCCTCATACCTGTCCCACATCATTTACACCTCCACATACCTGTCACACATCATTTACACCTCCAAATACCTGTCCCACATCATTTACATCTCCATATACCTCTCACTTCATTTACACCTCCTCATACCTGTCCCACATCATTTACACCTCCTCATACCTGTCTCACATCATTTACCCCTCCACATACCTGTCCCACATCATTTACTCCTCCACATACCTGTCCCACATCATTATCACTTCCACATGCCTGTCCCACATCATTTATACCTCCACATACCTGTCACACATTATATACACCCCCACATACCTGTCCCACATCATTTGCACCTCTACATACATGTCCCACATCATTTATACCTCCACATACCTGTCACACATTATTTACACACCCACATACCTGTCCCACATCATTTGCACCTCCACATACCTGTCCCACATCATTTGCACCTCTGCATACATGTCTCCCATCATTTACCCCTCCAAATACCTGTCTCACATCATTTACTCCATATACCTGTCCCACATCATTTACACCTCCACATACCTGTCCCACATCATTTACATCTCCACATACCTGTCCCACATTATTTACACCTCATACCTGTCCCACATCATTTACACCTCATACCTGTCCCACATCATTTACATCTCCACATACCTGTCTCACATCATTTACACCTCCAAATACCTGTCCCACATAATTTACTCCTACACATACTTGTCCTACATAATTTACATCTCCACATACCTGTACCACATCATTTACACATCCACATACCTGTCCCACATAATTTACACTTCCACATACCTGTCCCACATCATCTACACCTGTCCCACATCATTTACACCTCCAAACAACTGTCTCACATCATTTACTCCTCCACATACCTGTCCCACATCATTATCACTTCCACATGCCTGTCCCACATCATTTATAACTCCACATACCTGTCACACATTATATACACCCCCACATACCTGTCCCACATCATTTGCACCTCTACATACATGTCCCACATCATTTATACCTCCACATACCTGTCACACATTATTTACACACCCACATACCTGTCCCACATCATTTGCACCTCCACATACCTGTCCCACATCATTTGCACCTCTGCATACATGTCTCACATCATTTACACCTCCACATACCTGTCCCACATCATTTACATCTCCACATACCTGTCCCACATCATTTATACCTCATACCTGTCCCACATCATTTACACCTCATACCTGTCCGACATCATTTACATCTCCACATACCTGTCCCACATCATTTACATCTCCACATACCTGTCTCACATCATTTACCCCTCCACATACCTGTCTCACATCATTTACTCCATATACCTGTCCCACATCATTTACACCTCCACATACATGTCCCACATCATTTACATCTCCACATACCTGTCCCACATTATTTACACCTCATACCTGTCCCACATCATTTACACCTCATACCTGTCCCACATCATTTACATCTCCACATACCTGTCTCACATCATTTACACCTCCAAATACCTGTCTCACATAATTTACTCCATATACCTGTCCCACATAATTTACTCCTCCACATACTTGTCCTACATAATTTACATCTCCACATACCTGTACCACATCATTTACACTTCCACATACCTGTCCCACATAATTTACACTTCCACATACCTGTCCCACATCATCTACACCTGTCACACATAATTTACACCTCCATATACCTGTCCTGCATAATTTGCTACTCCAAATACCTGTCTCACATAATTTACTCCATATACCTGTCCCACATCGTTTACTCCTCCACATACCTGTCCCACATCATTTAGTTCTAGTTCTTGGATTACCTTGGATTACCTTGACTCCAGACACACAGTCCTACAATTGATTGGTCTACAATGCTTATTCTGGCATGGAGACCCAATTGCCACCAGAAAGGTCTTCCTCGAATAGTTCCTTTAAGGACTCATCAAACTACTCCTGAGATCTCTTCTTCTCGCACAGCTTCAGTTTCTGTGGGTAAAAGTTCTAACCAAGGCCCTCAACTGCCCGAGCCCTACCAAGAATTTTGTGATGTTTTTTGTGAACAAGTCGCTGATAAACTACCTTCTGGGATTGTGCCATTGAATTGTTGCCTGGAAAAATTCCACCGCGTGGTCGTGTCTATCCACTCTCAGTCCCAGAAACTGCTGCCATGTCTGCTTATATCAGAAAACTTAGCCAAAGGGTTCATTCGGCCATCTACGTCTCCCACCAAAGCGGGTTTTTTCTTTGTGGAAAAAAAGAATGAGGGCCTTAGGCCTTGTGTCGACTACCATGGATTAAACAAGATCACTGTGAAGAATCGGTATCCTCTTCCTCTCATTTCTGAACTCTTCGATAAGGTGCGTGGTGCCACCATCTTTACTAAACTAGATCTTTGTGGGGACTACAACCTGATTCGGATAAAGGAAGGCATCGAATGGAAGACTGCGTTCAATAGTATTTAGTGATGCCTTTTGGCCTTTGCAATGCCACAGCAGTCTTCCAGGGTTATGTGAATGAGATTTTTCGGGATATTATTTATCATACAGCAGTGGTCTCTCTGGACAACATTTAGATATTGTTCAAGGGACATCCAGTCTCACTATCTTCATGTAAAAGAGGTCCTCTCCCATCTTTGAGCCCATCACCTTTTTGGAAAAATTTCTAAGTGTATATTTGAAAAGCCTTCTGTGCCATTTCTTGGTCATATCATTTCAGTGGAACCCTTACAGATGGATTCAGAAAACTGAATTCCATTCAGGATTGGCTGCAACCTAATTCTTTGAAAGCTGTTCAATGATTCCTCGGATTTTCAAACTATTACCGAAGATTTATCCACAACTTCTCAACCATAATGGCCCCCATTACAGCAGTTACAAAGAAAGGGGCTAATCCTTGTCGTTGGTCACCATCTGCTGTAGTCGCCTTCCAGACTCTCAAACAGGCTTTCTCTTCTGCTCCTATCCTGTGTCAACCAGATTTGAATAAACCTTTTACAGTTGAAGTAGATGCCTCCTTAGTTGGCAAGGGAGCTGTGTTATCTCAAATAGCCGAGGATGAATGGAATCATCCATGTGGATATTTCTCCCGCAAGTTTTCTCCAGCAGAAACAAACTACATTATTGGTGACCAGGAATTATTGGCCATGAAACTTGTACTTGAGGAATGGAGCCATCTTTTGGAAGGAGCCAAGTTACCGGTAACTATTTTTACAGATTACAAGAATCTGCTGTATATATTTTTGGGATTTTCAGACAGACAGCTCAACGTCTTAATCCCAGGCAGGCACGCTGGACTCTCTTTTTCTCCATTGTAATTTCAAGGTCCCATTTCATCCAGGAGTACAGATTCTGAAAGCTGATGCTCTCTTTAGATCCTTTTGCCTCTGGAAGAAGATGAAAATCAACATAAAAACATTCTATTCTCAGTCCTGTAGTGTTTGTACACACTCAAGTTAGTTCTGTTCCACTTCCTTGTGGCTACCAATCTTCGTAAAAAAATTACTTACTTGGGCCCATGCCACTCTATTTGCAGGTCATTCTTGCATTCATAAAACTTTTAAACTCGTTCAACGTTCCTACTGGTGGCCGTCCATGAAAGAGGATGTCAGTAATTTTAATTTTATGCAAAGTGCGTTCAGCACAAATCTGTTCGAAGAAAAGCAGTAGGTTCTCTTCGACCCTTACTGATTCCATCGAGACTATGGACTCATTTATCCATGGAATTAATTTCTGAGTTACTTTCCTCCAAGGCTCACCACACGACTTGAGTAGAGGTGGATTGATTTTCTAAAATGGCTCACTTCATACCTCTGGTACTGTAGGTCTACCTTCGGCACCACAATTAGTCAAAGTCTTTCTTCGTGAAATATTTTGTCTGCATGGCTTACCTAAAGAAATCGTGTCTGACCATGGTGTACAATTCTGGCGAGCCTTGTGTTCCTCCTGTGAGATAAAATTTAAGTTTTCCTCTGCCTATCATCCGCAGACTAATGAGCAGACAGACATAATTAATCAAGAACTGAAGACTTTCATCAGACTTTGTATCTTCTTATCAAGATGATTGGTTTGGTCTGCTGCTTTGGGCAGAATTTGCTCATAATTATCATTACCACACATCCACAAATTCTACTCCTTTCTTCGCTGTTTTTGGAAAGCTCTGCATTTCCTTGGTCCTTATCGTATCTTAAAGGTAGTGAACCCAGTGGCATACAAATTGGAATTACCTACCCAACTGAGGGTATCTAATATGTTTCATACTTCCTTGCTTCAACCTTTAGTTCTCAATCAATTCCATCACACTCCACCTAAAACTCCATAGGTTCTCCACAGGTTCGTACAAGTTGAGTTTGAGGTGGAAACGGATTCTTGATTCCAGACATCATTTGGATCATCTCCAGTATTTGATTGACTGGAAGGGCTATGGCCCAGAAGAACAAGCGTGGATGAAGGGCCTTATTCAGCATGGATCACACGGCTGCGTTCGCACGCACATGCTAGCTGCTTCGACCTTTAGTTCTCAATCAATTCCATCACACTCCACTTAAAACTCCACAGGTTCGTACGAGTTGAGTTTGAGGTGGAAACGGATTCTTCATTCCAGACATCATTTGGATCATCTCCAGTATTTGATTGACTGAAAGGGCTATGGCCCAGAAGACCAAGCGTGGATAAAGGGCCTGATTCAGCACGGATCGCACGGCTGCATTAGCACGCACCCGCTAGCTGTGAAAATATGCTAATGCATTCGCATTGCCATCGCAGCACAATATGTAGATGCCCAGCACTACATTATACCACCCCTTACCCTCTTCTCACATCCATACTAATGTGCAGGTTTGCAAAATCATCGGTAACATTGAGTAACATCGGAGCTGCATGCACACTTGTGGTTGACATGACCCTGCCGCAGAAGTTGCTAAATTTCCTGCACACAGTGAGTACTCTTGCGAGAAGAGAGGCCAGCCTATTAAAGCTCCACCCATCCAGCTTGCCGTCGGCGTCATCGAGGGACGAGGGGTGAGGAAGTGGTGCGGGTCCGCGGGTGACTGACAGCAGTTGCAGAACTATGGGAGACAACTGCTGAAGGTATGTGCTCAGTGCTTACTGCTGACCACACATTTTTCAGCCTGTCCAGTGTTAGAAATGTGAGCGGTGGAGGCTAAGGGGGGATTATCTGCTGAGACACATTGAAGAGATCAGTGCTTTCAGACAGGGGGCTTGGTGTGGGTGGAGCCGAACTCGATGCTGAGATCACGCCCACATCACACCACCAGTATGGAAGCACTCATGGCCGGCTCCAGGGGTTGGAGCACCCTGTGCCAGCCCCCTCCAGAGCACCCTATCTTCGAGTGCGAGTCTGAAAATGGGGGCGTGGCCTAGTTACCTTAGGCCACGCCCCCTAAGTGCCGTTATTCAGCGGCGTGTCCGCCTCCAAATAACGTCAGGCTGGGGGGAGCCTCACTAGCTGGGCTTCCCCCAGTCCTCTCCCGTCACTGAATGGATGCTGCGCGCATGCACGCAGCATCCATCCAGAGTCTCTGGGGTCCGGCACCACCGCACAGCTGCGGCGGTGGGGGCCCCCAACCTCCCGATTTAACCACCGGCGGGCCACTTTGGTCCACGGGTGGAACAGTGGGACAGTAATGTCCTGCTGAAATCGGAATGTTGGGGAGGGGTGCGCCTTCTACGGGTGGCGCCCCTGTGCGACTGCTCAGGTCGAACACCCCTAGAGCCGGCCCTGGAAGCACTGATCTCTTCAATGTGTTGCAGCCAGCTCAGCAGATGATTGCTGCCTCCCCCCCCCGCCCCTACAGCTAGGTGACATCTATGGTGAGTTTTGGAGGGAACATTTGCGTAGTTGATCTGTGTTAGTGGGGGAAATCTATGTATGGTTAAGTGCTGTATGTGTGTGAGGGGGGAGCTGAAGGAGGGGAGTAAAGAGCTGTCTGGGGGGGTGTGAGTGAGTGTGGAGAAAAGTGTCTGTGTGAAGGGGGGTTGAGATCTGTGTGAGGGGGGGATCTGTATGGATGGAGTGCTGTATGTGTGTGAGGGGGAGAGAGCTGTCATTATTGCCATGTGTGAATCATGTGTCTACATTTTATCAGTCACATCAAAGCACTGTTGCTCGAGGGCCCATTTATCATTCTATATTTGCGGCTATATCCCTGAAAACACCTGTTTTCAAGAGTTAACTGCAAATATTTAGTTTCCCTATTCCCTCTGGAGCCACTTCCCCCATGCTGCCAAATTTACCAACATTCGGAAATTGGCCCCGCAGCTAACGCCACCAGAAGATGGCGTCAGCCGCTGGAGCCTATGGGCTACACCGCGCATAATTAGCTGGCGGAGGGTTCATCCGGAACACTCCCCCGGCAATGGCGGCAGTGCATGTGTAGTCAGCGGGACTGTGTATGCACAGCAGCCCCTGTAGCTCTCCAGGCACATTGCAGTGATGGGTTCCTTTCAGAGCCCCTGTCCCTGCATGTTCTGGATGGTGCTATGATTGCATTTTGCAATGTTATCATGGACGGTAATGTCATGCCCAGATTGCATTGCAATTGCGATCATTAATAAATGGGGGCCTACAAATAGGTATCACGATGACCCTTAAGTCTGGATTCAATTTGAGGCGAAAAGTCCGGATCCGTGATACTTTTTCGCCGATGACGTCATTTCTGCCTGTTTTGCTTTTACCCCGTATTCAATTTGAAAAACTTTCCGCCTAGGCGGAAAGTCAATGCAATGTAATAGGTGGTAAAGTTTCGCCTATGAAGCAGGCGGAAAAAGTGCAAAATTGGGGTTTTGGGGTGCAACTTTGTGGGAACCCCCCTGCAGCCTTTAGACAGTCCCCCCAAAGGTAAACTGTAAACACTTAAGGACACCCAAAAAAATGACTTTGAAAAGGGGGCGAAAAAAAATGTTGGGGTACAAAGTTAAAAACTAGCGAACTTGACCCCAAGTATGCCCCAAGTGTTTTTTTGATTGCAGGTGTTTGCGGCAGGTGGATTTTTCACGATTTTTTTCAACTTCACTTTAGCAACTTTTAAATATGCTAACTCCCATTTTCAAGTACCCCAAATTTGCTGGGATAACTTGTTTTCTAGAAAAAATAATCTTGAATACACTTCTGCATCACGTATAGAAAAACGCTATTTAGCAGCTGTTGAACCCGTTTAAAAACACCAAATACCTTCAGCAAGCCAAATTGGGGGGTACCATAGTGAACCCCCATGTCAGAGCATCTTTTGGGGGGTGTCAGGCTGATATCCCCAAATCTGACAGTACTTTCCGCCTGTTTAAGTTTCACCGGGTCCCATTTTTGCGTACTTTCAAATTGAATACGGGTAAAGCGGGCATGCGCGCGATACTTTTCCGCCTACAAAACAGCCAAAGTAGGCGGAAAGTCCGGGCCGCAAAAAAGTGTTGCGGCTCGGCTCAAATTGAATACGGCACAAAATGTGCATGACACATGGGGTGGGTTGCATTAAGCATCCCACCACTCATCGCAATCATAGCAGCATTTAGTAACGCCATATGCTAGAACAATTGTGGTTGAAATCGCTAAGGACAGCTCTCTCGAAAAGAGCTGCCCTTTGCGATAGAGGGACATCAGGGGCAATGACTTAGAAGTACCTCTGCGCATGCGTCATATGACCAGTGTGCCAGGGGAGACACTGGGAAAGATCCATATTTATTTATTTTGCTATTTATTAACTATCAGATCCTAGTCCTGATAATTATAATTTCTTATTGCCGCTATATGCGCGTATATACATATATATATATAGTATATATGTGTGTGTATATATATATATATATATATATATATTAGGGGTGAGCGGGTTCGGATTTCTGAAATCCGAACCCCCCCGAGCCCCCCGATCCGAGGCCGATCCGAGTCAGGCTCGACTTTTCCCGCCTGACTCGGATCTGAAATCGAGGCAAAACGTCATCATCCCGCCTTCCGGGTCTCGCGGGTTTTGGATCCTATATAAGGTACCCCCGTCGGCGCCATTTTCTCACTCGGCTGTGAACAGTGAAGAGGGAGGGTGGGAGTTAGGGCTGGCTGGGCTGTGTAGTGTAGTATAGTGTAGTGCAGTGTAGTGTTGTGCTGTGCTGTGCTGTGCTGTGCTGCTGTTGTCCATAGGGGCTGTGTCCACTACTTCAAAGTCCATAGGGGCTGGCTGGACTGTGTTGTGCAGTCAGTTGTCCATATGGGCTGTGTCCACTCCAAAGTCCTGTGCAGTGTCCCAGTGATAAAGGAGTGCTGTAGTGTTGTCCAGGGGGTGCTCTGTCCGTCAGGGGTGCTCCCCCCAAGTGCTAAAAAAAAAATATTTTTTCTGTGTTTGTGAATTGTGTGCACTGTGGCTGCACGTGCATCAACAAAGGAGCAGCGCCAAGCGTGCGCCTGTGTCCCATAAGTAAAAGGCCGGCTGGCTTGTCCGTTAAAGGGTGCTGTAACCCCCAAAGGGCACTCCAAACAAAATAAAAAAATATATTTTTTTGTGTTTGTGAATTGTGTGCGCAGTAGCCGCACGTGCATCAACAAAGTAGTGCCAAGCGTGCGCCTGTGTCCCATAAATAAAGGGCCGGCTGGATTGACCGCTAAAGGGTGCTGTAACCCCCAAAGGGCATTCCAAACAAAATAAAAAAATATATTTTTTTATGTTTGTGAATTGTGTGCGCAGTAGCCGCACGTGCATCAACAAAGTAGTGCCAAGCGTGCGCCTGTGTCCCATAAATAAAGGGCCGGCTGGATTGACCGCTAAAGGGTGCTGTAACCCCCAAAGGGCACTCCAAACAAAATAAAAAAATATATTTTTTTGTGTTTGTGAATTGTGTGCGCAGTAGCCGCACGTGCATCAACAAAGTAGTGCCAAGCGTGCGCCTGTGTCATAAGTAAAGGGCCGGCTGGCTTGACCGTTAAAGGGTGCTGTAACCCCCAAAGTACACTCCAAGCCAAATAAAAAAATATTTTCTGTGTTTGTGAATTGTGTGCGCAGTAGCCGCACGTGCATCAACAAAGGAGCAGCGCCAAGCATGCGCCTGTGTCATAAGTAAAGGGCCAGCTGGCTTGACCGTTAAAGGGTGCTGTATCCCCCAAAGTACACTCCAAACAAAATAAAAAAATATTTTCTGTGTTTGTGAATTGTGTGCGCAGTAGCCGCACGTGCATCAGCAAAGTAGTGCCAAGCGTGCGCCTGTGTCATAAGTAAAGGGCCGGCTGGCTTGACCGTTAAAGGGTGCTGTAACCCCCAAAGTACACTCCAAGCAAAATAAAAAAATATTTTCTGTCTTTGTGAATTGTGTGCACTGTGGCTACACGTGTATCAACAAAGGAGCAGCGCCAAGCATGCACCTGTGTCCCATAAGTAAAGAGCCGTCTGGCTCTGTGTTTGTGTGCGCCTTAGCCGCACGTATATATCAAATCGATATAACATAAATGGAGGACGAAACTTTCTCCGATAAAAATAAAATAGAGAAAGATCAAGAACCACTTCCTCCTAGTGCTGAAGCTGCTGCCACTAGTCATGACATAGACGATAACATGCCATCAATGTCGTCTGCCAAGGCCGATGCCCAATGTCATAGTAGAAGCCACATACAATCCCAAATGACAAAGTTCAGGAAAATTACCTTAAAAAAAACATTTAAATCATCTGAAGAGAAACGTAAACTTGCCAATATGCCATTTATGACACGGAGTGGCAAGGAACGGCTAAGGTATTTCCCTATGACTAGTGTGTGTCATACTAGTATGACTAGTATGTTCATGACTAGTGGTTCAGCTTCACATGACGATGGAAGCCCTCCTCCCGCTAAAAAAATCAAACGAGTTAAGCTGGCAAAAGCACAGCAAAGAACTGTGCGTTCTAAGAAGATATCACAAATCCCCAAGGAGAGTCCAAGTGTGGTGGCGGTTGCGATGCCTGACCTTTCCAGCACTGGATGGGAAGAGGTGGCTCTTTCCACCATTTGCACGCCCCCTGCAAGTGCTGAAAGGAGCACCCACAGTCCACTTGCTGATATGCAAATTGAAGATGTCACTGTTGAAGTACAACAGGATGAGGATACTGGTGTAGCTGGCGCTGAGGAGGTAGTTGGGGAGGAGGATTCTGATGGTGATGTGGTTTGTTTAAATCAGGCTCCGGGGGAGACAGTTGTTGTCCGTGGGATGAAAAAGCCCATCACGGTCATGCCTGGGCAGAAGACCAAACATTCCACCTCTTTGGTCTGGCAATATTTCTATACAAATCCGGACAACAACTGTCTTGCCATATGTACCATATGTAAAGGTGAAATAAGTAGGGGTAGGGACGTTAACCACCTAGGAACATCCTCCCTTATACGGCACCTGCAGCGCGTTCATAAAAAGTTACTGTCAAGTTCAGAAACTTTGGCTAAGACCGTAAGCAGTCCAGGGACACCTAAATCCCGTTGTCCTGTTGTATCCAAGCGCCTGCAAACCACACCGTCAACTCCCTCCTCGTCAATTTCCTCCTTAGTCAGGATCGGAAGTAGTCCTGCAGGCCATGTCACTGGCATGACTGACTCTCCTATCCGGGATTCCTCTGGAGGATCCTGCATTGCTACGCCTCCTGCTGCCACTGCTGCTGTTGCTGCTGCTGGGAGTCGTTCATCATCCCAGAGAGGAAGTAGGAACACCACTACTTTTACTAAACAATTGACCCTCCAACAGTCCTTAGCGAGGAGGATGAAGTACGACAGCAGTCATCCTGAAGCAAAATGTATAACTGAGGCCTTGACTGCTATGTTGGTGTTAGACGTGTGTCCGGTATCCGCCAGTAGTGCAGTGGGATTTAGACAATTGATGGAGGTAGTGTGTCCCCGGTTCCAAATCCCGTCTAGATTCCACTTCACTAGGCAGGCGATACCGAGACTGTACAGAAACGTCACAAAAAGTGTCCTCAGTGTCCTGAAAAATGCAGTTGTACCCAATGTCCACTTAACCACGGACATGTGGACAAGTGGAATAGGGCAGACTAAGGACTATATGACTGTGACAGCCCACTGGGTAGATGTATCACCTTGCGCAGCAACAGCAGCAGCGTCACCAGTAGCAGCATCTCAGAAACGCCAGCTCGTTCCAAGGCAGGCTACGCTGTGTATCACAGGTTTCAGTAAGAGGCACACCGCCGACAACCTCTTAGAGAAACTGAGGGAAATCATCGCCCAGTGGCTTACCCCACTTAGACTCTCCTGGGGATTTGTGATATCTGACAATGCCACCAATATTGTGCGGGCATTACATCTGGGCAAATTCCAGCACGTCCCATGTTTTGCTCACACAATAAAGTTGGTGGTGCAGAATTTTCTGAAAAGCAACAGGGGCGTGCAGGAGACGCTTTGGGTGTCCCGAAAAATTTCTGGCCACTTTGCCATTCAGCGACTGCGTGCCGAAGACTGGAGCACCAGCAAACACTCTTGAACCTGCCCCGCCATCACCTGAAGCAAGAGGTTGTGATGCGGTGCAACTCAACCCTCTATATGCTTCAGAGGATGGAGGAGCAGCAAAAGGCCATTCAAGCCTATACATCCACCTATGATATAGGCAAAGGAGGGGGTATGCACCTGACTCAAGCGCAGTGGAGAATGATTTCCATGTTGTGCAAGGTTCTCCAGCCCTTCGAACTTGCCACACGTGAAGTCAGTTCAGACACAGCCAGCTTGAGTCAGGTCATTCCCCTTATCAGGCTTTTGCAGAAGCAGCTGGAGAAAGTGAAGGAGGAGCTAAGACGGAGCGATTCCGCTCAGCATGTGGGACTTGTGGATGAAGCCCTTCATTTGCTTTGCCAGGATTCCAGGGTGGTCAATCTGTTGAAATCAGACCACTACATTTTGGCCACCGTGCTCGATCCTAGGTTTAAAGCCTATGTGGTGTCTCTCTTTCCGGCCGACACAAGCCTGCAGAGGTGCAAAGACCTGCTGGTGAAAACACTGTCAGCTGAAGCAGAACGTGACATGTCAACAGCTCCTTCTTCATTTTCTCCTGCAACTGGGGCTGCCAGGAAAAAACGTAGGTATCCTAAGCAACCCGCTGGCGGTGATGCAAGGCAGGCAGGACCAAGTTTGGACATCTGGTCCGGACTGAAGGACCTGGCAACAATTTCTGACATGTCTACTGTCACTACATATGATACTGTCACCATTGACAGAATGGTGGAGGATTACATCGGTGACAGCATCCAAGTAGGCATGTCAGACAGTCTATACCTGTACTGGCAGGAAAAAGAGGCAATTTGGAGGCCCCTGTACAAACTGGCTCTATTTTACCAGAGTTGCCCCCCCCTCCAGTGTGTACTCCGAAAGAGTGTTTAGTGCAGCCGGGAACCTTGTCAGCGAAAGGAGTAGGAGGTTGCTTCCACAAAATGTGGAGAAGATGATGTTCATAAAAATGAATTATCAACTCTTCCAGGGAGACCAGCCTCCAGAATGTACAGAGGGACCTGTGGTGGTGGATTCCAGTGGGGATGAGCTAATACTCTGTGAGGATGAGGATGTACACAACACTGAAGAGGGTGAGGAATCGGTGGATGAGGAGGATGAGGACGACATCTTGCCTCCGTAGAGCCAGTTTGTGCAGGGACAGATTAATTGCCAGCTTGTTTTGTGGGGGCCCAAACGAACCAATCATTTCAGCCACAGTTGTGTGGCAGACCCTGGCGCTGAAATGATTGGTTTGTTAAAGTGTGCATGTCCTGTTTATACAACATAAGGGTTGGTGGGGGGGCCCAAGGACAATTCCATCTTGCACCTCTTTTTTTTCTTTGCATTATGTACAGTTTGGGGCCTAATTTTTCAAACTGCCATCCTGTCTGCCACTGCAGTATCACTCCTAGATGGGTCACGTGTTTGTGCTGCCCACTCGTGTCGCTTAGCATAGTCATCCAGCTACCTCGGTGCAACTTTTTGGACATAAAAACACTATTGTGAGGTGTGAGGTGTTCAGAATAGACTGGAAATTAGTGGAAATTAAGGTTATTGAGGTTAATAATAGCATAGGAGCAGAAAAACCAACACATTCTGTGATTTTAGCTGTTTTTATGCTTTTTAAAAAAAAAATACAGATCCAAAACACAAAACCCAGAACCCAAAACATGGAAGGGTGGTTTTGGCAAAACCAATCCAGATCCAAAACACGAAGAAAGATCCAGATCCAAAACCAAAACACAAAACACGAAAAGTGGCCGGTGCACACCCCTAATATATATATATATATATATATTACTTTTCATGGGGGGAAGGGGGCTGCACACAACTCTAACTTGCCTCCGGCCGACTGGGATGAACCTACGCCACTGACAGCGGTGGTTGGCGCAGCCGCAGGGATTAAGTTGCGGGGTTGCTCAGGGCAGTCTGTCAGCCCGATTGTCTCCTCTCCACTCTCCCCTCCCCAGGCTGTAAAGAACCTTAAGTTTAATGTCATAGCCGGAAGGCTCTTAAGTTAACTTCACAGCCTGGGGAGGGACCACAGTGGAGAGGAGACAATAGGCTGGCTGCAGCAGTCTGTCAGTGCATGGTGGTAGCAGTGGTAGGCTAGCCATCAGAGGTCAGGGCTGGGCATTTATTTAAAATGATTTAAAATCAAATTTCAAATTCATGATGAGATGAGGGCAATAGGTCTGGGTGATGGAGTCTGGAGAGAGGGATGTCTGGGGTGGGGGCCCTGGGGAGAAATGATTAATGATGACCTGTGGGTGGTGGTGTATTCTGTATTTAGAGAATATATATGATCTGTCTGTGGTGGGAGGATGGTTCTGCTGAACTAGGGAGAGGTGATCTGTCTGTGGAGCTGTGTTATTTTGTGTTAAGGGCCTGCTGGGGACTATGCTGTGAGGGGTTGTGCTCTGAAGGGGCTGTCATATGAGGGGGACTGTGCAGTGAGAGGGTCTCTGCTATGCAGGCGATTTTGCTGTGAGGTGCTGTGCTGAGGAGGTATTGGAGAGTGACAGGGGGATGGTGCTGGTGAGACACAGGGGGGTGGTACTGGCGAGAACCTCTGTTGCATGTTGATGACATTGGCTTTATTCCTACGCTAACAGGCGGCTTCCGGACCATGTCTTCTCCTGCATGAATAGTGAAAACCAACAACTGCCAAGACACGGCCTGTCCAGGGAGGATCAATTTCTTCAGCGGTTCCTTGTCACAAAGAAATCATATAGGTAAGAAAACACTTATTCACATGCTGTGCTTATTCACTGGAGAGAGGTGCTGGGGGCATATCCATCAGCTCCCGGAGCAGTGGGCACGCCCCCCAGAATGATGAAAATAAGGGGAGAAGTTTACAGGTGTAGCATTTCACAGGTGGCCACACCCTTAGCTGCAAGGCCACAACCATTTTTTCAGGTGCGCGCCTCTGGCGCGCAGATGGGGCCACTTTCGGGATTTTTTCCAGGGTCACTTTAAATTCCCAATCTGCCCCTGGGTAAGAGTCTTACTCTGTAATTAAATTCATGCATAATAACTTTGCTTATCCATCCAAAAGCAAAGATTCCATCTCTTCTCTATATTTCTGATAGCAGATCAGCATTGGAAATACACAATACTGTATATTCATTCACTCCATAAACTCCTTTTTTACTTGTAATCTCAAAGAACAAAGAAGGATCGTAGTGTAACACCACTGATACGAAATATACCAATTTATTAAAATATTACACTTACATTTTATAAAACGTTAAAAACATGTAAAAGAAACACATGTAGTGATATCCCCATCACAGCAGCCTGCTAAACAGTTCACTGTTCCTACCCCTCCAGATGGCAAATGGCTATGGATTCTGACAGTTCCCGGGAAACCAGCAATCCTAGGGTGCAGGTGGTGATACAAATCCAGCGGTAAATCCAAACGAACAACAGGGGTCTCTCCAGTGGTGTATTAAGAGATTAGGGGGCCCGTGTGCATTCCCCATCCAGAGCCCCCTCCTCTCTCCCCAGCAGCTGGCCACTTCACCGCAGCAGTAAACTCTGGGCAGTAAACTCTGGTGGCCGCCATTTGGCGATGATTTCCCTACTGCGCATTTGCGAAATGCCGTGAAAATGGCCGCGGCTGCCAATTTCCAAGTGTTTTGAGCAGCGCTACAGATGTGTTGCGACCATGTTTGGGGCATATCGCTGCCTGCGTCTGTGATCCTGTATGCACAAAACATGCCTCCGGCATCTCAGTTCAGGCGGCCATTCTGATCGACAATAGAGTCACTCAGGAGGCCAATTATCGAATTACTGAGTTTCTTGGATTTGCGATGGTGCATATTAACACATATCCTCTATGTACACATACTGTATGCAGCAGCTGCGGCAGCACTAGAATACAACTGTGAATCAGGGCTTTAGTCGTTCTCACATAGTCAGAGGAGTGGGCAGTGTAACTCAGCAGCCGCATCCTAATGACTGGGAAAGGACACTGATGAGATATGGGAATGGCTGCATCTGCAGTGTGCTGATCCCCTGCTATTGTCACTTTCATGCAATTATTTTGTGTGTTGCATCCTTCACACACTATTTGCCTATAGTTGGTAATTCATTTAACCCATGTCAAAGTATTGGGAAGGCCAGGGACATCATCTGTGGTCTATCATACAGGTGGATCAGTGGTCTGGTCATGATAAAAGAGCTAAACATTACCCAATGGGTATAGTAAATAAAAATCTATGTAATATGTATGGAAGTTTTTGCTAGCAGGGCTGTAGGGGCCAGTAAGTACATACAAATTAGAGCAGTTAGCATCTGATAGAATGGAGCATGGGAATCCTGCAGATTGATCCATTCGGGTCCTTTGATTTAATTTATTCTCTTCACAGCACTGCTAGAAGCAAGTTTCATATGTTTTATATGTTATTTGTTCCTGGAGAGTGTATAATTTTAGAGGTGCTCAATGTACTGGGGACCCTATTCAGTATTATTGTCTAACCAACCCAGCCTGGTACTGATCACACTTTTACAACAGGAGCCCACACTTTTTGTCCCCTTACTTTAGCAATAGCCCACCCAACCTAAAGACTGGTGGTTATTAAACCCCAGATTTGTGGAGCGAAACGCATCAGAGGACTTTCTTTTGGACCCATTGAACCATCCATCTGCATCTTACATTGGTCTAAACATCTATATATTGGTATGCGAGACCTGCGGTCCCGCTGGATACTAGCCAGCAACCAGAGTAGAGGCAGGATTGAGACGCGGCCAGATCAATACCAACAACACCTGACTATTAAGGAGCCGCTAACATCCCGTCTCTCCGGAGCCTCCTCCGCCGCTTGTACAGCTTCTTCATCTGTTTGGGTGCAAACGAAGTGATCTGTAAGTTTATTTATGTGACATGTCTGCTAGGAACGTGGCTACATGCAAACTGTAACATTATAACAACAGCTTATTACTCCTGGAGAGACTGAAGATCACCTACTGTATAACGGATGTGGACAGTATGGATTAACACATATATTCCTATTTTTATTTTTTTGGATCCACCTCCTCCAGCGATCTTTTTATTATTAGTATTTTCATATTCATTAATAATATATTTGTTACAAATAGCTTTTGAATTCATTGCAAATAATTATATGTGAACATTCTTGTTGTTTATAAATTGACCGGTCATATTGAATTTATTATAGTAAAAACATTTTTTATATATTATAATTCTTGTTTTAGTGGTGATTTCCACATATCAATTCTCTTGGAAATATATTTATATTAGTGCAGATATTCAGTTAATTTTTTACATTATTAGGAGGGGGACCATTATTTTATTTTTTACTTTGTTTAAACTATAAATATATGTGCTGATGTGCTGTAATCATTAGCATGTACTTTTACAACAGCCCCCAGTACAGACATATGATACGTCTCTTACACTTGCGCGTAGACACCGTTAAGGACTGAATCTGAGGGTATCCGGATGGAAGCTCTCTAGTGTCTAGATTGACAAACAATAGTTTAATATCATATGGTCGTCAGGGACAAAAGGTCTACATGGTCAAATTGTTGCAAGTTAAAATGTTGACAGGGTCAAAAGGTCAACACACAAATGGTTGACAGAAAAGGTTGACACCTTTTTTTAATTTTTCATGATTTTTAGGGTTAGGGTGAGGGTTAGGCACTTGGCGGATGGTTAGGGTTAGGCACAGGGGAAGGGTTAGGGTGAGGATTAATGTTAAAGGAATTAAAAAAATGTGTCAACCATTTGTGTGTAGACCTTTGGACCGTGTTGTCCATTTGATACTGTCAACCTTAATCCATGTCAACATTTTAACTGTTTTACCCTGTTGACCTTTTGTCACTGGCTACCTATTGCCTGTTGACCACCTGGTGTAGACCTATTGAATGTCTGTCTAGACACTGTACATTTTTTTATACAACACCCAATTCTGTGTTGAATGCATCCGCCATTGATTTTCCGTGTGCCTACGTCTTTATACTTTTACTAATATTCAAATCTGCAACTGTCATCATTAGTATCCGAATATCCGACAGCCCCATCTTGGTGTCAATTATCCATCTGAAAAATGTTGGAAACCTGTCTGTACAGGTTTTATGATGTTTCTGTACACACCAGCGGATGCCCGGAGACAACAAACAGCCCAGTTACTTAACCATTGTAGTGCTTTTGTTGAAGGGATAATGGGTACAGCTATACTCAATGTTACACACACTGGTTGATGGAGCAGAGTGGGGTGACATGCAGCTCACCAGCCAGTGAGTGTTTGCGGACACGGGTAGCAGTGCAGGGATAGTAAAACAGCATTCTGGTCAGTGGTAGGACCTGATCTCACTGGAGCTAAGTGGATGACTAATGTGTCCCACTGTGACACATAATACATGCGCAGTACTTAAGCCGGTGGCCATCTTGGAATAGGGAATGAAGCCTCCCTGGAAGATCAACATGGAGTCTGGGCAGTAGTGCTCTCCATTTCAAAAAGGAGTCAGATTACCGTGTGACTGCTACAAAAATGTAACAATGTTTTAATACATGCCAAGAAGACACCCATGGCGCTCCCTTGAAATTCCTATGGAAATGAGCTTTACCATGCGACTCAGTACTTCCAGCCCAGTTGCCGTACAAATCTCGCTAATCCATTACCGAAGATGCATTCGCAGTAGGGAAAGTTCATTTTTACGTGCTGCAGTATATCCAACTCCAAATCTTGCCTTTTAGTTATAAGATCACGGTCATA
This sequence comes from Taudactylus pleione, assembly GCA_031769625.1. NCBI lineage: Eukaryota > Metazoa > Chordata > Amphibia > Anura > Myobatrachidae > Taudactylus > Taudactylus pleione. The sequence goes on from JAUIMM010000183.1 coordinate 5,161,128, forward strand.
ATATGGTTGTTGTTTTGTGGTTCTCACATGTTTTTGCATAAGAACTTGGATCCTTGAGGTATAAAAACATTTATTTACAGGGAAACTACTAGCAAAATATGATTTTAAATATGTGTTTTGCCATCACATAGTATTGAAGTTTATAATACTGTATACTGTATTTCATTTTTTATTAAAGCACCAATTTTATTTACTTATATTTTTAACATATATATTATTTTTGCTTTTTTTCTGTTTTTTTTTTATTAATAGAAGCCAGATTTTAGCTTGCAGATGTTACAGCTGACCTCTAATATATAACACTGAATACAGTAACTCATTCAGGCTATAAAATAATATAATTTTAACAACAAAAACTATATTGGAGGCTCAAGTGAACAGGGAATTTGTCCCTAAATAACAGTGCTGCATAAATATGTATGTACTGTATTAAAAAATAATAACAGTAAATGAAAATTACAGTATTCCAATTTATAGTAACATGTTTCAGAAGCTTGGAGCCCTGTGCTGTTCATTGCCAGGTTGCGATAACTGCTACAATCACTGCTGAAGAATGACAAATTGCCTTCAGCTGCTTGGGATTGGCTAAATGGTGAAGGCTTGTCATTATCATTTCAGTTGAGTGATTCTGCAGCGGATATTTAATATAAGTTTTTAAAACCGTATTTCTAATAGTCTTCCTTTTTTCGTTTTGGATTATAAGAAGATGTAATATACTGTAGCACAAACAGGATTTATAATAGAGTAGTTAACCTTAATATTTCCAGTATCTTTCAATGCAAAAAAAATGGTAAACCTTGTATCCTTTACAGTACCATTGTATATTAGTATAGAGGAGGAGGATACCTCTATTGGCATTACAATATGGTTTAAACATATAGTGCACATACGTCAAAATATTGAACAAATAGGTGTACAGTGCGCGTGCATTTTATTATATCTGCATTCAAGGAACACAATTTCTCTTTCACACAGTGGCGAGAGATGCATTGCTTCTTATTCAGCTTATTGCAGTTGGAAATCAGTTGGAGGTTGAACCTGTATTCTTTTATGGTATTATCATATTTCATTTTTGTGTAGTTGTATAGTTACAGTAGAGAAAAGGGAAGCACTCACAGGAAAGGTATTTTATTTTTATTTACTGTAGGTCTACACTGTTATCATCAACCCTTAGAAACCCTTTACAAATATTACATTAATATAAGGACTTTTTTATCACCAATATTTATAATTCACCACTACGTCACTATCACTTCTACTTATATCACTAACTCCATGTACAGTACAAATTTATCATCAAAACCATTTCTAAATCTGTCTGTACAATTAAATTTACTAATTTCTGCAATGCAACATGGTTTCGCCAAGGTGCAAAGATGCACTCCTAACTCACATGAAGTGATAGTGGGCAATTTCTGCTGCACAGGACTCTGTGGGCGGCACCGACAGTCCCCCACGATCCCTACATCTGGCTAGCAGGGTGCCTGGAACGGCACCCTGCAGCCAGTGTCATTGCTGCAGTATCACCAGAGTGTTTGTTGGAAGCTCCAGACATGTAGCGGGTAGACTGTACAGCATCATGGAACATCCTAAGGATGCTCCAGCTGTGCTGCTGTCCTTACAAGGGCTGGCGGCCTCTTCCACTTGGCAGAAGTCCCCTCAGCGCGTAAAGCCATCTTGCGGTTCCGGATACCAGTAAATAATGTATGATATGTTACTAGTTTTGAAAGTAATCTGTTGTCAGAGATGATATTGGCTAAGCAATAGGCAGTGTTCGGACATTCAAGGGTGAAAGCTTCATCTTCATAAGTGAAAGCCAAACAAAGAATGAGTCCTTGCTGATAAGTTGTACCAGCGGAATGGTACTGAAATCTCGGCAGCTGTTTGGCCACCGGTTCAAATACAGTCTGCAGAAGCCCGATGGAGGGGATCCCTACTGGGGTTGGTAAGTATTCTAACCCTCCTTCCCTCCTAACCCTCCCTTAGTGGTGCCTAACCCTAAAACTTCTGGGGTGGTGCCTGACCCTATGTCCCCCCGAGGCTGCCTAACGAGCATGAGACCCCTGGCAATGAGCATAAGACCCCTGGCAATGAGCATGTAACCCCTGGCAATGAGCATGAGACCCCTGGCAATGAGCAGGTAATTGAAAAGCAATTTGAAGCCTTACTATGGGGCATAAAATGGTGTTAGGGGCATAACTGTATGTGGCATAATGTGTAATGGGCATTACAGTGTGTAGCATAATGTGTAATGGGCATTACAGTGTGTAGCATAATGTGTAATGGGCATTACAGTGTGTAGCATAATGTGTAATGTGCATTACTATAAGGAGGAAAAATTATAATGTAAACTGTCTATGGGGGTGGAGGCGCAGTTTTAACTGTGCGCACTGGGAGCCAAATTGCATAGAAACGGCCCTGCATTAGTATTAGCAAAATGCCATGGGGGGAGGGCGCCAAAAACTTTTTTTGGCAAGTGGCGAGCAAAACGTATAGTTATGCCACTGCGCGGCTGCGTTCCGACTCTGAATAGTTAGGCACAGTTTCTCCATCTAAACATGACCTGTGTAGCTGCGGCTCTGACTAGTTAGGCATAGTTTCTCCGTCTGAACATGGCCTGTGTAGCTGCGGCTCTGAATCTGAGAACACAGCAGCTTTCACTGATGACCCCACAACAACTCCCATAACCATGAGACACTTGAAGTACACAATAAAGTGTATGTTTCAGGCTTATTCTGGTTACACTTTTTTGTCATTGGCTCGGTAACCAATTATTTGGAAACCCCCCTTTCAAAATCATGCGTTTGCCACTGTCATCTGCCCTGTCTATTGACTGCATCCGTACCAGCCGTAGTGCAAGTGGTCAACAGAGCCAAATAACATCTATTGGTCATATGGAGGAAAGAATTCTGGTTTAAGGTATCCTCTCATCATGTATTAACATACTGTAAGAGAGAGATTAATCTTTACCTACAGGAATGAAGTAAAGGGGCTATTCATTACACAGGTAATGTGGGAGATATCACTGATATCTCCTGCTTACCTTGCAGCCACGATGCTGACTGCAGTCCCCATACATTAGTATAGGTACCCACAGATGACATTGGTTCTCAGGGATCCAATCAGATCCCTCCGCCCTTTGCCCCCTCCAGGAATGTGCATGCATGACCACCTCGCAGCAATTGAAATCACGAGGAAGGGACTTAATTGCATTCCAAAACACGTGCGATACGGTTTTTAGATCCGAGTTCCGAACTTGGCAAGAAAACCTGAATTGGGAGGCAGGACTTGGTTTTACTCGGAACCCCAAAGTTCGGGTTTGTTTGGTTTTCAGCAAAACCCAACCACTCATCTTAAATTTACACAAGCCTGCATCTGCTGAGGTGGGATGAGAGAAGGAGCTGGTGTTCTACTGTGGGCTGTATACAGTAAGATCATGTTCAGGCAATTGTATATTTACAGAGGTGTGCAAATTATTAGACTCAGTGCCAGTTTTTTACATTTCCTGACTTACTGGTAACAATCTTTGGAGCTGATTCAGCACTACACGCTACTGCAATGCTGAGCGTAGATTCACGATTATCGGGAATCTGCACGTGTGCAGGATCCATTCTGCTCATGTGCAGAACGGTTCCTGCGTGATTGCACGCAGCCCCTGCTATGCTTCTGCCTGACTGACAGTCAGAGGCAGTTTCCGGTGGGGACGGCCCGCGTTCCCTGAAAACGGGCGTGTCGACCCCGTTTTCTGGGATTGGCAAAACCAGGGGCTGTATCAGTGGACGCAGTTTCCTGGCCTCGCAAAACAGCCAGCCTGCATAAGCTGCTCCTTAGTATCTCTTTCAAACTGCACTTTTCTTACTATGGCAGTGCCCTGGGGCGGCTTAGCTGGGCTAGTTTGGGGGTATCCTGCGCTCTGGATTTGAATCGTAGTATGTTAGGGACCTACCCTACAGAGGTTACCTGGATATGGTGGGTAAGCCCATAACCTTGGCCAAGATTATGCTAAAAACCTCTATTGATTGCAAAATTTTATTGCATTTATATATTATTAATAATTTGGAGTTGTGCACCTGAGATTTGTCTGTTTTTAAGCTGAGGGTTACTAAGCTGGCCAGCGCTGTCCACAATCTCGGTCGCAGTGCTGGGATCACAAATGCAGGAGGGTGATGTGCACCTCCTGCTGCATTTGCATATGTTGAATAATGGAGAATGGGGCGTTTGCATGTGTACAAGAACGGTATTGCAAAGCTGCCCACGTGCAACTTTGCAATTCAGTCCTATGCTGAATCGCCCCCTTAAACTGTAAAAACTGTTTTTCAATGCAATGAGGTATTTTCATGTGTTTGTGAAACCCGACTGGTACTGTGGTACACTTACATGGAGTACCTGAATTAACTTTCTCTCACTTCTTCACAGTGACTCTCCTCTGATCCGGCTATGGCGTGGGTATGGCGTCCATGACCAGTAGGGCCCCCAAATACTCGGGTGCTTAGCACAAAGTACCTGATGGAGGGAACACATGTGGACAACAGGTGCAGTGCAATAAAGAAATGTTGGGCGCCAGACCATCTCATGATGCAAGAACAGGAAAACTTTATTTACACTCCTCCATATCCTCCAGCACAGTAAGCGTAACGGTTACAAGCTCTACTTCGCCAACTTCCTCCAGCACAATACTTGCAGCAGATGGTAAATGCTGTATTTTAAGCTATTTAGTTACAGATTAGTTACGTTCCACTCCAAATGAACACCTCCAGCGCAGTCTTACACAAATGTGAAATGGTAGCACATACCTGGTGTTGCTGGGCTCAGTAGTTCTACCGCAAGTCAGTCCAACAAATAAAGCACACAAGGGACTCCAGATTTAAAGTTCATCACACTCGTCTCTATCCTCATGAGAGACTGCTAATGTGCGGCACATCCCATTACACAGAGACCCTCTCTCCTTCCATCACCCCACATACACCTTCTTCAGGCATACTGACGTCCTGTACATCCCGTGACTCTGCCTCTAGTATACGTCTCACTATCCAGAGACCTTTCATCTGACATGCTGGCAACTTCATGCACACCATTAACTCTTTCACTGCTGGGCTTCTTTACTTCAGCACATGGACTCCCCTCTAGCCATGCTGCCATCTTGCACTGACCCCTCCCTCACTATGGGGCACTTCTTCAGGGGCTATCAACCATGGATCCAGCAATATGCATCACAGACACTCACCCTCTCATCACATGGGCTGTCTCTTCACAGGAGATATCTCATCTTCCACTGTGGCACCAGGCAGCAGTTCCCCTCAGATTCTCTGAAGTGACTTCTTTACTCCACACTCTGGCTCCAACTGCTACCTCTGTAGCACTCCGGAATTCTCTTCTTCTAGGTGGGCTCAATATCAGTGGGGCTGCCCTTTATCTGCAGTTTCCCTGCAGCTCTGTGGGGAGAGGTGACTCCCCCCCCCTTGTCTGTACCCAGGGGTCTTTCCAAAATCCCTTATTGCCTAGGGGTTTCTTGCAGGGGCCCCCTTACTGTATTACAGGGGCAATCCCCTGTACATATAATATGTGGCTCACGGCAGCCGCCATGCACACTCCCGATTGCCAGGGAACCACAGGACCTCCCTCATCCCGTCCTGTGGCTCCAGCCTAAGATGGCCGCACTCCTTTTTCATGAGGACGCCGGGAACCTGAGTCTTTATAGACTCAGGCCCTGATGTCACAGGCTGCAGCAACGGCCGGGATGCATTTGCGCTTTCCGCAAGGCCATGCCACCTTGGTCCCGCTAGACCACGCCCCCTGAGCAACCTGCTTCCTCCTGCCCTCCCGGTGATTTACGGATGTCATCACCAGGAGGTGGGGCTTAATTGTGTGGTGGTGCTTAAGCCAGGCACTACCCGGTATTACATGATTCTAGGTCCTCTATTTAAAAAAAAATTGATAGGGAAATTTTTTTTTTTGAAGGTGGCTCCCTTGGCTGGAAATAATGAAAATGTCCTTTCCTTGCCAGGTAACAGTCCAGATACAAATCCAGAATTTGTATCCAGAATCTTTGGGCAATTTTAGAGAAAACTCAAGGAGAATTCGATCACCTCCAAGACTGGTCTCATAGAGGAACTTATACAAATATGACATACTGTAGGGATGAAGACATCAAGAGAACTGTGACACTCTCATGAACAGCAGCCAACCCTTATCACAATGATTATAAACAACACAGGATATACAGTAATACAAAGTATTTCATAGCTGTAAACATTGTTCCAATAAAACAGTTTTATGGAAAAAGTGTGATTTTGTTTTAAGTTCCTTGTTTGAGTCTAATAATTTCCATACATCTGTACTTTGATGAAGTCTACAAGCCCAGAACTATAATGTCCCAAGATCCATAATGCCCATGAGCTACACATTCTTGATAGTAAAACATACTTACCGACTTTTGATCTGTCCTCCCCAGGAGAAGCCGGGGAGAGGCAGCAGTCGGGCAGTGATGGTGGTGGGGCCGGACCATTTGCGTCATTAGGCCCCGCCCCTTCATGGCGAAATCCCACAAATTGTGCATATTTAAATAGGAGTGGGATCAAATGACACAATTATTATAGAATCGCGTCATTAAGCTCCGCCCTCAAAGACGGACCGCAGATTCCAGGTAAGTTTCTCCCCATTGTGCCCATTGTTCCCACTTCAGTAGGAAATGGGCAGGATGCGGTAAAAGTGCTTACTCTTCCAGAGGTACAGGGGGGCTAACCGAAAAATTGGGAGCCTTCCGTGACTTCCAGGAGTGTAGGCATGTATGTATTAAAAATACCATCATTTGCAAGTTCAGTCGTGCAGCAGACTGTAATTGATGCCATCATGCAGAATTAATTTCATCATCTATCATCAATTAAATCGCATTACTCATCTATGCCTCCATGTATTCCATATTTGTTCAGTTAATTTTTCCTTGGTGACAACAAACATTGATCTCTATGTTATGAGAAAAGCCTCTGTTAAACCGAGGCAGAGACCCCACTGCCTAATACCTAACCCAGGCCTTACCAGCATGCAGCCATTTCAAGTATTTAAACATTAATAACAGCACTGATTAATGCTAAATGATTAATGAGACTCCTGTCAAACTGTTTCTGAAAGACTGTGTTATCAAACAGGCCTCTATATGAAATGATGATCATACATCTAACTTGTACAGTACTTCTGAATTACCACTCCTGTATGACTAATATATTAGGCATATATAAAACTGGGTGGGATAATTCAATTTCCACCTGTCAGAAATCCTGCTTGGATTGTTACATAGTGGCCTCAGCATCACTTCTGTCAATAGATGTCAGACATTTATATGGCTGGATATTTATGCATTTTTTTTTGCTTTCTGAAAATATTATACTTTCCTCAGTTCTGTCTGTTGCCTTCACACATCAAATGCAATGTGGATGGAATAAATAGTAGAGCACTTTAGAACCTTGAAGTCCTCTTGGTGTCATGATCAGTGCCGTTGAGAGCGCTGCCGGGCCCCGGTAAAGAGGGGGCGTGGCCTAATCGCAGGAGGCGTGGCCACGCCCCCTCGAATAAAAAAGTAAAAAATAGTATACATTTGCAGCGCCGCGTTCATAGGTCAATCCGTATGGCCACAGTCCAGCCTCCAACAGCTCTTTGTGTCCATATTCCCGCTGCATAACAAATCTAGGCTGGCTACATTACAGGATACATTTTAATGCCTAACTCTCTATGATCCATAATTTGCAGACACATGTTGCAATCTTCTCACTGATGAAACCAGAAATCTGCAAAGACACAGTGGTTTAGAATGACACCAAACACGGTCTGCTTATCATATACTAAACCTTAGATATCAAATAACATGCATTTCACAATATTACTGATAATTAATAAAACCTTAAATATTAACCTCAATGCTAGGGAACCTTTTTATGTAAGTGTGCAGTGTGTAAGTATTGGGGTATTCAGAAAAGACGCTAGTTAGCGTTGTGCGACGTGTTTGTGGAGTATACCGTGGTACGTGTTTTGCAGGGTTGGTCATATTATATGTTTATTTCAATGTATGCATTTATATAAAGGGGACTTTTAACATCTTTCTATTGCGTGGGAATCGCACGATGCTAAATAATAGCATCGCCTTATGTACTTATGTGTGAGATTCGCTAAAATGGTGCTGGGCGGCCATTCACAAAATGGAGACTTGTTGCCATTCGCAAAGTGGCGTTGTGTAGATTTAATTTTAAACAGATTCTGTCTCAGCCAATTATCCGGCTTTGACAGATGGTGTAACACAACAGGAGAGGATCAAAGGCTGCAGGGGTAATAAGAATATGCAGCAGGTGCCCCCATATATAATTTGCTCCAAATTTCTCGCCAAGGCTTTTAAAAACTTTAAAATTTGGAGAAAACTCCCCCATCTGGCAGCACTGTACTGAGCGACGCTGCACTCACTCTCAGTGGACGACTGAACAGGACAGTCGACATGACCAAAACACGTGACCATTGGTGGACCATGTGGCAGTTTATCAGTTACCAGAATCTAATTTTGCTGTATTCCCAAGATTAATGTATATCATTAACTTTTATTTTTATATTTTAGTATTATTATTTTTATTATTGTATATATGGAACCTGGTTTTGTCCATGGTAAATCCAGCAATGGAAAATTTCTGTAGTGCCCCCCTTCCATTGATGCCCTAAGCATGTGCTTCTTTTGCTTAATGGTTAATCCAGCCCTGGTTGAAAAGTTACATGGGGATCTACAAGGGTGACAAATGCTGCAGAGATTTACTGAACATGCCCACAGGGTGGCGCTAGTCACGAACTAGGCATGTTTATACAAAAATGTGAGCAGAACTACAATGTCTCAGAATGTAAACTTGGAGCACTATAATATGTCATAATGTGAACTGAGATTTCTATAATGTGGCATAACGTGAATTGGGGGCACAGCGTAGGGCCTCTTCAAAATGTTGCTATGTGGCCCTCACATATCTAGTTTTGCCCCTGCCCACATATGAAGACTAGATTTGATGTTGCACATAACTCAGCTTTCAGGTGTGGAGAATGCTCATTTATAAAGTGTTTCAGGGCACTGTAAAGACCTTTATACTCTGCAAAGGGATTACATTTGAGATTAAAATAGGAAAGAAAGAACAAAAATACAAAAGAAAATGAAAGATACAGGAGCAATTGAGAGATATGATGAAAACAAATAATAATATTTTCATGAAGTGAATCAGCTATAAAATAAATTAATAAACAGTGAGAGACAAGCGAGAATTGATAAGAGTAAAAACATCAGATGTAATCAGGTCACCATAGCAAAATAAAAGTCAATTAACATACCAGAGATTTGGACAGTGAGAAAAGCAACAGTATTTCCAACAACTAAAAAAAATGATTAGGAATAGGAGATTAGAGTAGGTATATTAAGGAGCAGAAACCAAGACAGCAATCCACCAGGTCTTTATGAAGACCTGACCGATCAAGTGCCCAAGCATTTTGTCTAGAATGTATAATTATACACAGGTACTATAAATGTGCCCCTTAATATATTATTACCATACTATTTCCCCATAAAAGAATTGTTAATGTTACAGTAGCAAACGCAGGATTTTGAATGGGGGGTTTCCAAATAATTGGTTACAGAACCAATGACAAATGTCTAACCAGAATAAGCCTGTACACATACAGCCCCCTTCCCTGCTCCATCTGTACACACAGCCCCTTTCCTCCTCCATCTGTGCAAACACCAGTCCACTTCCCTCCTCCATCTGTGCACATACAGCCCCCTCCCCTCCTCCACACAGCCCCCTTCCCTCCACCACACAGCCCCTCCCCTCCTCTATCTGTGCACATAGTCTCCTCCACACAGCCCCCTCCCCTCCTCCACACACTACCCTTTCCTCCTCTATCTGTGCACATACAGTCCCCTCCCCTCCACACAGCCCCCTCCCCTCCTCCACACTCTACCCTTTCCTCCTCTATCTGTGCACATACAGTCCCCTCCCCTCCACACAGCCCCCTCCCCTCCTCCACACTCTACCCTTTCCTCCTCTATCTGTGCACATACAGCCCACTCCACTCCTCCACACAGCCCCCTTCCCTCCACCACACACTACCCTTCCCTCCTCTATCTGTGCACATTTTCCTTCCCTCCACCACACAGCCCCCTTTCCTCCACCACACAGCCCCCTTTCCTCCACCACACAGCCCACTTTCCTTCTCCACACAGCCTCCTTCCCTCCTCCACACAGCCCCCTTCCCTCCTCCACACAGTCCCCTTCCCTCCTCCACACTGCCCCCTTACCTCCTCGTTGTGAACTTAGTTGCGCAGATCATGGCCCCGCATCACTCGCCTGATCGCCTGCAGCGCTGAGCCGTGCTCCCTCTCCATCTGGGTTCCCGGTGAACAATGCTGGTCGCGCGGACTGTGATTGGCTCAGGCAACCAGCCAGATTTAAAGGACAGTTATATTGCCAGATGCCAAGTGAAGTGACCTTCGAGCACTGGTCAGCTGCAATAGATCGGCGGCCAGGGGGGGGTTTCTAGGTACTCGGAAACCCCCCCTGCGTGCGCGGGTGTGTTATGTATATTTATTTAATACAAATGTATTGTAATTCCCAGGGCCCGCTCCAGGGGCCGGAGCACCCTGTGCCGGCCCCCTCCAGTGCGCCCTACCGAAAATGTGGGTGTGGCCTAATTACCATAGACCACACCTCCAATGTGATGTTATTAGGAGGCATGTCCGCCTCAAAATAACGTCAGGCTGGGGGGAGCCTCACTAGCTGGGATTCCCCCAGCCCTCTCCCATCACGAATGGATGCTGCGCGTCCATTTAGAGTCTCCAGGGTTCGGCACCTCCGCACAGCTGCGGCAGTGGGGGGGTCCGTAACCTCCCGATTTAACCATCCGTCTACGGGTGGAACAGCGGGACAGTAATGTCCTGCTGAAATCGGGATGTTGGGGAGGGGTGTGCCCTCTATGGGTGGCGCCCCTGTGTGACCGCTCAGGTTGAACACCCCTAGAGCCGGCCCTGGTGATTCCTCTCCTTCTAAATGACCAGATAGCACAAGCAGAATGTTCTATTTCTGTCTGTCCGAGTTACTGTACCTCATTTTCTTTGGCCGTCTTAGTGTCAGTTTTCTGTCAGTTTGCAAAATCATTGCTTGATAAATGTTGTGGTTTCTTTCTATTCTTTCCTATTTTTCACAAAATAAGATGGCAATGTGTTTAGTGGCATCTTTTACTCCGATGGTTTCTGTGGCAGTTTCATGGTGGTTTTGCTTTAGCAAATCTGGGTTTTGCAAAACCACCAGAAAAACGGCCAAAAACTGATAGTTTGCAAAACTGATGCTTAGTAAATTTACTCCTAAGATATTTGTAGCCAAATTGTTAATTCTAAAAGGCAGTTAAGTCACCCATAGTTTTATTATTTTACCATACTTAAATTAAACTTATCACTAAAATAAAGACACTGACAACGATATAGATTGCAAAAAAGAGGTCGCAGCCAAATTTATTGAAATCAGATTATGAATTAAGATTGTAATGATCGAGCATGGTGGCGAAAAAGCAGTGCTACCTCGGCTACAGCCCATCTAAGAGTATTACTAAGAAGGAGGTGGATAATCCACCACCCGATGTGAGCTGCCTTGAGTAGTACCATCCCCCCTTAATCTAGCACAGTGCTGATCCCTCCATAAGATGGAGACCTGGTCCTCCCCTAAGGCAGCAACCGACTCGCCTCTCTCAAAGGGGGGATGCTAGCCAAGTTCAGCTGCACTAAATTGAGCCGCCGAGGAGCACTGCTTTCCGCCAAACGGTGTCCCTAGACAACGAACCGCCACCAGCTAACAGGACCACTAACCTCTAGCAATGCCTGACAAAAGAGCCGAAACAAACAATGTCAAACCTTCCCCTGCCAAATGCACTCCGTCTTCCCTGTAAAAATCAACCTCCTCGAAACGTATACGGGGGTGCTTAATGACACGCCCCCCCAAACCCTCTACATGACGAGACACTGCGGCATTCAATTTCCTCCTCACCCTATCCAAAGCCACGCCACCCTGCTCCCCTCGCCAAAACCTACGAGGAATAACTTCCGACCACACCAAATGCACCTGGGGCCAACGCTCGGCAATTATTTGGAAATCCTTTTTAATGGCCAGGATAACCTCAACGCCCTTACAAGTGCCCAAATCATTGCCTCCTAGATGTATAACCAAGCAATCCGGGGCACCCCATTTCCTCTCTGAGTCCCAAAGAAGAGATAAAAGACCACTCCAACGAAATCCTCGCACCCCTATCCAGCGCACATTACCGTGGCCAACACGAGCAAGGGGGTGCCTGCAAGCCCAAAAAACATACGAATGGCCTACGATCCACACCCTATCAAACACCCTACCACCACCTGTAAGGGGAAATTATTAAAAGAGAACATTAGTATTTAAGACGCATCTCAAATAACCAACAACAGGTCGGGGAAACTGAGTTATTTGAGTGACCCAGATGGAGGTGAACAACACCAAAACCTCAATGGAGGGCAAAAGGTGAAAAGAACTCCAATCCCCCCTAGCGGCGGGTAGCTTAAGGCACTGGGTTTCCCAAAAAACAAACTCGCCAGAAGCGCTGTCTAATTTGGCAGCATGTCGCCTCTCACATAACCTTTATAAGCGGAAGACCTCCAACGACCCAACCGTTTGATTGCGTCGCTGGAAGAGCCCGCTGCTGCCGCACAAGTAGCCGCGCCAATCCTAAACGAGTGTGTGCCGTAATGTTCAACCGGCAGATCCAGCGCCACCAAACATCGCTTAAAAATCGCAGCAAACTGAAAACGCGTCAGTGGCGAAAAGTCCTTATGAACAAGCCATTGCAAACCGCCTTGCGGCCGCTGCAAGTTTTAGCGCCTAGCTATGCTTACCGGACATATGCTCGGGTCCGGATGCGCAGGGATCGACAGCCAATGCCCCCTACCTAATTGGTCGGTCTTTGATCTTTGAATTTTTAGCAAGATCAAATCCGACTTAACCATTACATTCTTAAACAGAATCCCCGAGCCTGTTGCCCTCTTGCTAGCAGCCGTTAACTCACCTACCCGCAGCGCTCCGAAGAAAGCCAAAACAAAAGCTAATTGAAACAAGAATGCCTCATACTGTCCTAAGGCTACTCCCGCTACTGCCACCAGTAGATTTCCCAACAAACCGGTGTCAACCGGCCTTCGAGAATCACCGGGCCCTGCCTGTTCTCTAGCCCATCCTTTCAAAGCCTTGGTCAAAAGGAACGACTTAGTTGGATCTACCAGACCCCGCAAGCGCGAAAAATATGAGATGCCGGCTAAGGCTCCGGACATTGAGGCCCTAGACCAGCCCCTCTCATGCCACATCCAAACAAATTGCAACATGCTATCGTTAATATTCTTACCTCGATCTACTTCGGCCAAGAAAGCCAGCCACGAATCCCATGCTGCCGTATACGATTTTAAGGTGCTTGGTGCCAAAGCTCTCAATGCGAGTCCATCGATGCTGGCCCGATGATCTGCCAGACATGAGCGGGACAAGGTAAGCCATTAACGATAGCTGCAGGCGCCAATAACCTAAACCTAGTCCATTGAAAACGAGATAAAGCATCCGCTATCTCGTTGTCAACGCCCGGGACGTGCCGCGCCCTGAAATCGATGTTCCCCTGGAGACACAAAAGTATCAGATGCCTCAGTAAACTGAGAGCCTGAGGGCAGACTGACCTCTGATTGTTAATGGCCTGGACTACCCCCAAGTTATCGCACCAAAAACTTATGCTCCGATTGCTAAGCTGCGCAGCCCAAATTTCCACTGCCACCACGATCGGGAAAAGCTCCAAAAGGAGCATATTAGATGTCCAACAGGCATCCTGACAGCTTTTTGGCCATGGCTCAGCGCACCACTGCCCCTCGAAAAAGGCCCCAAAACCGCAAGCTCCGGACGCATCAGTATAAAGCTGGAGCTCGGAGTTGGCCACCAATTTGGGTAACCAAATCCTTACACCATTGAAATCCCTTAAAAAGGCACACCACAAACGTACGTCCTCCTTAAGCTCTCTGATCAAACGAATTAAATGGTGTGCCTTTTTAACGCCCGCCGTGGCCCTCTCCAACCGACGGCAGAATATCCTACCCATAGGGATCACTCGGCAAGATAAATTAAGGAGGCCGAGCAATGACTGCAACTGCCTCAATGAAATTTTCTTTGCAGAGAGGCAGAGCCCTAAGTACTCGCGCGTCCTAATGACTTTATCCTGGGGCAACCGACATAAACCCAACGCGGTATCAATCTCGATACCTAAATAGGACAAAACTGTGGTAGGCCCCTCTGTCTTTTTCGACGCAATGGGTACGCCCATGACGCGAAAAAGAGCCTGCACCGATAAAAGCAGCTCTCCGCAGACAACGCTATCAGCTGGCCCAACTAACAAAAAATCATCTAAGTAATGGGCTATCCCAGTTTTTCCCGAACCCGCTTGAATGCACCATTGCAGGAATGAACTAAAGCATTCGAAAAAGGCACAGGAAATGGAACAACCCATCGGCAAACATTTGTCCACGAAATATGAACCCTCGAACTTAAAACCCATGAATCTAAAAGAGTCGGGGTGCAATGGAAGTAACCTGAAAGCCGACTCTATATCTATTTTTGCCAATAGCGCTCCCCTACCAAACCCCCGCACCATCCGGAGGGCGTCCTCAAAAGACTGGTAAACGACGCTGCAGTCCTTTGGGTCCAAAGCGTCGTTAACTGATCCTCCCTCCGGGTAGGACAGGTGCTGAATCAACCGAAATTTACCTACCTCCTTCTTGGGAACAACTCCCAAGGGAGCAATGCACAAATCCACCAAAGGAGGAGATGAGAAAGGGCCGGCCATGCGGCCCAAGTCCACCTCCGCCATTACTTTGGCCCTCACGATATCAGGATAGTCCCTAGCCGATTTAAGGTTCCTTTTTGCTAACGCCGCAACTGACCTAACTATTGGTAAACGAAAACCCTCCCGAAAACCTTGCAACAAAAAGGCTGCTTCCGTCCTAAACGGATAGCGGCCCAACCAACGTTCCAACACATCTAACTGTATCGGTGAAAGGGCTCTATTTAGCATTTTGCTGCTCGCCCTGTCCAGCTGTCTGTCCGCCCGTGCGCTTGCATTCTTTAACTGCGTGATTGCTTCCACACGACAGACAGATGTGCTTAAAACGGCAGCTGGCTCCTCTGTTACATTGCCCGTTATTAAAGGCAAAGCACTTTCCCTTTCCTGCCATGTTAAAACCTGGACGGGCAACAAAGGGCTGCTTACGGCCCACTGGTGCTTCCGTGGTGGGTTTGTTCTGCTGAGTGACTTCAAGCCAGACCTCCACGTCCTTAAAGCCGAAGCTAAGAATTTTCTGGCCATCCTGCTTTTTACGGAAAGCCTCGTCATACTGACGCCACACGTTGTGCCTAGTGGACAACTGAATGCTGTGCACGAGGTGTAAATACTTCAGGATGTTCAGAAACTCGGCAGGCCTAGTTTCGGTATAGCAAGCCGCAAAAATATACATCCCGCAAAGCCAATTGGCGTAGCTGCGCTGCGCTTCCTCCGCTGCCGCCCACCCGGATTTAGCTGTATCCAACGCTTTTTTGGCGTCATGCGTAATGGCAAACATGTCTACGTATTTGCCCTTTCTAATACGCTCCCTCACTTTCGACCTAACTCCTCTTAAAATGGCCGTGTTAGAGCAGTGTACTGCGTCACCCGTCGCATCCGGAACCGAGCTGCTTGCAGAACTACGCGTCCTATTCGGGCTTTTACGCTTCCCTTTCAACTGCTGAACGAAATAGCGCATTAGCTTACGCGATTTATCAGCTGAACTGGAGGAGTCGGAGGAATCCTCCGAGTGTGACAACTCAATGTGGCTGTGGTGCAATGGTATCTCACCTGCTCCTGAAGTCGATGGGGTAGCTGACACCACGGCGGAAACCGCCTCCTGACTTGCGTTGCCTGTTTGGTCCATCACGTTCGGGGTTGACGACGGCTAGGCATCCTCTGTAGGCACAGCATCACCAGCAATTACGGCCGAGGTAGATGAACCCTGTGGACTTGGGACGAGAGCGTTAGACACGATGTTGTGCGCAACAGCGGCCGCTGCAGGGGCTTGGGTTGGGACCACTGCTAACGGGGAAGCCCGCGCCTGCGCGTGGTTTGCGCAAGGGGGGGTGGGTGGCCTAACCGGAGGGGGGGGCGCCGGCAGAGGGGGCTGTTGAATTGGCTCCCTCCTTACAACATAGTCCGGCGCCTGGTGTGAAACCGGATGCTGCAAGTGGAACCATGAAGGGGCAGAATAAAAATGCTGCCCCGCATAGGGCGGCATCACCTGATGCGTGGACTGACATGTGGCCTGGGACAGCCGCGGGTCGAAACCTTGCTGCGTAAATGCTGGCGGGATGGTTGGAAGCACCTGCTGCGCTAGGCCCTGAGCAAAATAAGGGGACCACTGCGCCCCCAATGCCGGGCTGTGCAAAGTCAAGTTATGCCGCGCCGGGCCATAAAACGCGATGCTGGGAGCCTGCGGCAAAGGCGCAGCGAGAGGTAACCCATACTGCTGATTTATGGGGGTGCTGCGAGCGGAGACACCACCGCGTCCATCCGCCACAGCACCACGCCTAATAGAAGACGCCTGCAGCCCAGCCGGGCTGGAAAAAAGCACCATACCCGAGGGGGTTAGCGCTCTGCTAGGGGTGTTGCGCTCTGTCCTCCCTGCCCCTAAAGCAGTGGAGGTCGCGGAAAAAGGGCTGCGCAAATAATGTGGCTCCGCAGGCACTTGTGGACTAAAGCCTGCGGGGCCGGGTAGTGGGGTCAGCGATCCCGCCCCCCCACATCCCGACAGCCGGCGGCCATTAACTCTGGGCTCTGCTGTCCCTGCCTATCTAAAATGGCCACCGCTGTAATGTGGGCGGGGCCAACGACGGGAGCCGCGGCCACCGCGATTGCGCTCCCGCCGCCAGCCCCCGCTGTGTGGAGAACATGGGCGGTACAGCCAGTCGTGTGGGCCCGGCGGTGAGGGCACAAATCCCCCCATTCCGGCGGCGCCAGCCGGGTCCTGTCGGCCCTGCGCACCTAAAATGGCCACCACCGCCATCAGAGCAGGGACAGCGATGGGAGCCGCGGCCGCCGCAGCGACGCTCCCACCGCCAACCCCTGATGCCTGGGATGGGCTCGGGGAAGGCCACCCACCGCGGGCCAGCCATGCCTGCAGGCCCGACGGTGAGGGTGCAAAGACATCGCTGCTCGCGCTGATAGCAGGCGCCACCGGCGCACGCGATGACACACGCGCGGGCGCAGTGCGCGCGGCGTGCGTGTAAGGGGAGGCAGCAGCTAGTGAAAGCGGCCTGGCTGCATCTGCCAGCCGCTGGGGGGGGGGGCATTGCGACGCGGGCGCGGCATGGCGGATGGGGCACAGCAGGGGGAGGTTTTACAGACAGCTGAGGAACAAACGTAGGGGAGTGAGGAGCTTGACAGAGAAGGCACACAAGTAGGCAGGAATCCAAAGAAAAGAGACAGTATGGTTAGGAGGAAAATAAGCTGAATAATGTGATAACAGACAGTGGCAAGAGGAATTAACAAGCCTTATGACACTGGGTACTTATCCAGAGGAGATCACAACTGGAAAAGAGAAAGCTGACTCCTCCCAGCGCCCTAATATTCATAAACAGAGCCCGCCCCAACAGGTCTCTGATAGGCTGACACAACTGATTGACCTACTAACCTAACCTATAACGAGACTGCAACCCCCCCAAACCAGTTTTAACCAGTATTAGCACAATAAAAAACAGGGTGCTTATGTCCTCTCATGCTTATTCTAGCATTCGCGTGCTTTTATGAAAATACTGCATGAATTTGAATAGTAACAGTTTACATTCTATTGTATTTATTGTAATAAGACTAAATATATTATATTTTTAAAATACATTTTATAATATTTTCGAATGCGATTCCTATTGAGATCCATTCATTTGGAGAAAACAATTAGAGTGAACTAATCAAATGGAGTATGGGAACACAGTAGAATGTCAAATTTATTATGTGATAATTTATTAGCATTGCACTTTAGTAAATACCCATTGTTTATATATATTTTGATAATTCTCAATTTGTTTTCCTTCATCCCACTAATGAAACCATTACTAAGAGAGTGTTCAATTTTGTGTTCAGTTTTTTGAGGGTCTTGTTTTGGTTAGAGACTATGGACCTCATTCAGAGCCGGTCGCACAGAGCGTGCGGTCGGTCTGAATGAGGGGAGGATGTCTTGAATTTTCAAGACGTCCTCCTTTGCGGTGGTAAGGCTGTGGGTTAACACCCACAGCCTTACGACCGCCTAAGGTGTTGGTCGCGATGGTCAAGACTATCGCGACCATCGGGGCTTACGACAAGACCCTAGGGTAGGGTCTCCCTTTTCGTAAGCCCCGGAGAGCTATCGGCTCTGTCTGAGCCGGAAGCTCTCCACTGACATCACTAGTGATGTCAGTGGGGCCGCCCCCAAACGGTAGGCGTTCCCATGGGAACGCCCCCGTTTGGGCTGCCACCCCTCCGGCCCGCCTTCCAAACGGGGCGAGCTGTCAATCAACATCGACAGCTCGCCCCCTTTGGATCGAGACCCGCTACGACCGGCGCTGTCGGTCATAGCGGGTCTCACAAGTGCGCACGACAGCGCCGGCGCCGGCATGCGCATGCTGTGTGGGGGCATCGGCGCTAACGACCGGGTCTGAATGACCCCCTATTTCTCTACAGATATTATTTTATAATAGTGTAGCCCCCTATTATGTTAATAGTAATTATGGTGCTCCCTATTATAATAATAATAATAATAATAATAATAATAATAATAAATTATGATTCTCCATAAAATGTTAATAAAAAAGTTGGAGGACCCTAAAGGAAACATTTTGCCTCCTTTAATTTGGTAAATAAATATTAATGTGCCATCTTCATAATAAAATATAAATTTTGTAGCCCATATTTTTAACGATATATTTTATAGGCCAAATACTCCCACATTTTTTGCATTATTTACCATTCCTTTTTTTCTATTACAGAAGTGGAATTTTTTCCGGTCCATTATCTACACACGATGTTCTATTAGGATACAAACCATGGATTTATGACATACTTGAATTCTACAGTTATTTATGGGACCATCTTAT
Source organism: Taudactylus pleione (assembly GCA_031769625.1). NCBI lineage: Eukaryota > Metazoa > Chordata > Amphibia > Anura > Myobatrachidae > Taudactylus > Taudactylus pleione. The sequence continues at coordinate 5,180,330 of JAUIMM010000183.1, forward strand.
TGTATATTGTGGATAAAGTAAAATTTTTGCCTTGTATTTATTTAAATATTTAGAGACTAGCGAGCAGGGCCTCTTTTCTTGATTCGTACTGGACATTTTCAGAGCTCTTTTTGAGTGCACTGCTCATAAATTAGTTTTATCTTCATTCGTATTTGTATGTGAGGAAGGTCACCTCTATTTGTTTATGTTGCTAGGGAATTCCAGTCACTAATACCTATTGAGTAATACTTTGATCATGGATGGAGTTTTAGGGGTATATTTACTAAAGGTTGATTTTAAATCGATCAAAATCGATTAAAACCGACCTTTAGTAAATATACCCCTTAAAGTCAAACAAGTGAGTGACCCACTACGAGTATATTTTACAAGTGTAAGTAAATAAATGTAGAGAATGGAGCTTTCAGCTGCAAGACCAAAGGAGGGTGAAACATATAGCGGATGAAACACACAGAGATTTTCTATGGAGGATGGTATTTTTCAGGGGTTGTCATCTTGTGTGGTGGGATGTTACATAACCACCTATAGTACATTGATGCAGGTCACTTCTAAGGTGTAATGTCTAACCACCATTTCAGTCATACAACTGCCTCCTGTATCTCTGCAGCAAAAGCACTGTAGCAGAGTCACAAAAGCACTGTAGCAGAGTCACAAAAGCACTTTAGCAGAGTCACAAAAGCACTGTAGCAGAGTCACAAAAGCACTGTAGGATATGAGGCATCCATCACAATGATTTGATTGAAAAAGACCATCCATCCCTGATGTAACGGGAGCTCCACTCCAGCCGCCAAATAAGAGTCAGCTGTCATTTCAGTCAGTACATCAGATACTTCCTCTCACAGCATTGCTGAAGATGGTTGTTTAGTACAAGAAATTCCAGGAAATTCCATGTGCTAGAATATATTTCATGTACTCCAATTTACTGTAAGTTGTTTGTATTCACTATGTTGCCTGTGATGACTTTATGTTGTACCTGACTGGGGACAATGAGCGGTCAGCTCCTATGGTCATAAGGGAATGGGTATAACATACCGCCGGACCTAAGCCCGGCAGATGAAATCCAGATGCCTGAAGTCTGGCAGATGAAGATCTCGATGGCACCTGGTAAGTATCTTAACCCTCTCCTCTACCCCCTAACCCTCCCTTAGGGGCACCTAACCCTAACCTCCCCCCCGAGTGCCTAACCCTAACCTCCCCCCAGGGGTGCCTAAACATAACCCCACCTCCCCACTCCCTACACCCAACCCTCCTGGGGGGTGCCTAACCCTAACCCCCCCCCGGGGGTGCCTGACCCTAACCCCCAATTCCCTTAATCTAACCCTCCCGGGGTTCCCTGAGTCTCCCTTGGAGTCCCTAAACCTAATTCCTCCCCCAGCGGCTAGTAACAGGTCCCGACGCCTGGCTTACCTACGTTCAGTATGCCGGGCATCAGGATTTCGGTGTGGGGCTGATGATAGGCGTCGGTAATTAGATGCCTATTATTAGTCCCATACCGGGATTTCACAGTCAGGAAGCCGGCGGTCAGCATTTCGACTGCCAGCTTCCTGTCTACATACTGTCACAAGGGTTGCCATACCACACATTAAACCATCACTGCACTACATACAAGGTATTGTGCTTACTACATAGCTAAATTACTAAAACTACTGTATGTAACAGGTACATGAATCCACTGCAAAGCCGGGAGGTGCATTCCATCTAATAAGACCTATGTTATCTTTTACGTGTTCCTTTGCTTCCCCCACTCACACACACACATTTTCCAGTGGAATTATTTTCAACTGAATTAAAGAGGTTACATTTTTTTTATCTTTACCATTCCATTGTAGCAAGTAATGTATTTTACTATAATACAGTAATACTTCTAACATGGGGCCCGATTCAGAGCCGCTCGCAAGTGCTGTGCACTCGCAAGCGGCCCGATGGTAATGATCTGCACATGCGCCGCGTACGGCATGCGCGAGCCCCACTGAGCGACTGAAGTTCTATTAGAGCAGGAAGTCCATTCGGCCTTGCGGAAGCTAGACCCTACCCCAGGGTCTCGTTGCAAGGCTGATGGTCGTGATTATCACGACGGTCTCCTGGCCGCTCGCACAAGCTGTGGGTGGTCTCCCACAGCTTTCCAAGCGGCCGGAGAAAAAAACATATGCCCACATTCCCTGTGAGTGGCTGCCAGCAGCGAGCGGCTCTGAATCAGGGCCATGGTCCAGTATTTGCTGATCGCTCCCACGGTTACAAAGTTTCTGTTTGTAAAATGTTATATGTACAACATTTGATAGCAGTCACATTCTGGTTCTGCTCTTCTCATACACTCTTGTAAAGTATCAAGTATTGCAATATGCTTTCATATTATAAAACAAATAGCAGGTGGAAAAATGGACTCTTGGGGGGCGATTCAATTGTTAGAGCCAGTGGCTGTCACCCGACTGAGCAAATTAATTGTTGCTCCATTCGGACTCCTGAGAGGCGGCCAGAAATGTGCAAAAGCTGTTTGGGCCCTTTAACCAGGACTTAACATAGATTTAGTTGCTATACACAGCTAAACTCTGTCTGATTGGGCACGACAAGCGCAATAATGAATGCCCAAAACAATTGAGTTGATACATTGGGCGCCCATTGTTTATCGCTGCCCCCAAAACAAATGAATCTTTCTCTTGATGTCATTGATGTTCGGGCAGGAGAGACAGGTTAGCAGAGCCTTCCCTGTCATACTTAGGTATACGCCAAAGTTTTGACTATAAAACTGGTAAGAAAAAAATTAAAGAAAATATTATAAATATCTTCATTGTATTATTATAATCATTTTTATAGTCAATACTCTGGAGTAAAAAGTGTATGGCAGGTGAGGTACTACCTCCCCTGCCTACCTTTTCCACACATGCCTGATCAAAACACACCAAGTTTCCTGCACTATATATGCTGCACCTCTGTATAATACCCACATTCGAACCCTCGAGTTCATATACAATATGTATGTGTAAATCTGGCTCTGATCCTAACCAGTGCCTCCTCAGCTATTTACCTCACCACACGTCACTGGGTGTTACATATATGTTAGATACAATACATGCAAGATACATGAATGCAGATCCCAATGAAGGTTTGTGGTGGCCCCAAGACAACAAACCTGTAGGAGTCCCTAGCAATAAAATGGTCAAAATTATATACTGGTGATGTTATTGAAAAGTATAGTGAGTAAATATTCCTAGCACCACAAATGAGCTAAACACACTGTAGTGCCCTCAGTAGACATCATGCCAAAAAGTGCCCTCAGTTCACATTATGCCATACAGTGTCCCAAGTTCACATTATGCCAGTGTCTCTAGTTCATATTATGCCACAATGCCCCCAGTTGACATCATACCAAAAAGTACCACCAGTTCACATCATGCCACACAGTATACCCAGTTCACATCATGTCACTCAATTCCCCAGTTTACGTGATGGAGATGTAAAACACAAACAATTTGAGGGTGGCAGCAGCCTAAGGAGAAGCGGTGATCCCAAATCACCCCACAACAAAAGACTTGGAAAAATGTATTAATTTCTCTAGTGCTTGAATGGATGTTTAGACCATGAATAGTGGTCTACAGTGGCATATATGAAAAAGTTGTGAGTGGAAAGTACAGTACTCGCCACACAGCAGAGCTACAGTATAATTGAAATGAGTCTGCCCAGTGAGTCCTCACAACTACCACCACTACTAGGTCAGAGCCTTTATACTCGCTACTGGTCATGGACGTGCAGTCAGGGGAGGGAGAGCCCTTAGAGAACTTTGCATTCACTAAGGCCAACAAGATCATTGTGAGGAATACAGGGGTGTGGTCTGAGATGCCTCAAGAGAGGCATTCATTCTCTCCTATAAAAGGTGAGAAACTATGAGAGGCTCATGAGTGACAGGAGAAATGGTGGATAGCTTCTCTCCAGACATCCCCCAAACCCAATTATGCATCCAGCTGAGGGAATGTAGAGGAACCCTGAGGTAACAAACCATCATACTCCCTACAGATGAATGTCTAGAACCACATTAAAATCGCCCATACAAATTACAAGAGTATCTGGAGAGAGGGCAATAAAGGCAGCTCCTATCTGGAGGATTTCACAATTAAATGAGAGAGGGATATAGACTGCTAGGACTATGAGAAGGGAACCATCTATGACAGCATGAAGAAACTAAAAATGGCCATAGGACTCAATTTAAGTCTGCTTGAACTGAATAGCCCGATAGGATCACCGAACACAGGACTTCTTCAACACCAGGTCCCAACCCCCAGCTGAATGAGTCCTGGCCAGGCTTGGCATGTCTGAGCCACATTTGTTAATTTGATTTAAATGTAGGGTTCTCTTACTCGTATTGTTTATCCACATACATTTCACAAAAGCAAACTAAGCCCTGCCACTTCTTGGTGTTGAGTTGCCATAGGGCATAGAGTGAAACAGGTAGGCGGTCAAGTATTAACAGTGATACAAAATAATATAGAATGTGTTCCACCAACAGTATTGCAAGAGGACTAATCTGGTAACCCCCGCCCCCAACATACCTCCCCAGCATAGACAGCACAGAAAACATTATTACATTATACAATGCATGAACATGCATATTATAATTATTCTTACAACAAGAACCCAGTGCCATAGGACTCCATCTCATAAACCCAACCGTATACCCATACCCACCATGATCTAACCATATTCCCATCATAAACCAACCCTCAGCAAACCCACTTTGTGTATCAATGACCACCAATACATACCAAATTAAAATAACCGTAAACAGCACAGCACGTTAGAAGTCAGGTAGGAAAGTGAATTATGTCCAACCATTAATTAGAAGTGGAGACTACAGGTAAGACTACAGGTAAGTGGCTATACTGTACACTTAGTGGTTCTCGTTTATGACATCCTACATTTGACCCAGAGAAAAGAGTATACAGTACCTGGAGTGTTCCCCAGAAGCAACATAATAAGAAAAGCACCAGTCAGAAATGTATCAATATAATAAGGATACAGTGGACAAAACTATTCAGCCAATAAGAGGCCACTCTAGGAGTCAGGAAAAGATAAATGCAGAGTTAATGAAAATGTTACGTATCATATAGGTGTACAATAATTTATATGTGTCCAGTTATTTTAGTGAATAGCTCAGCTGTTAATACTTGCTCTCACCATTAACACTGCCTGTTTCAGGATTAGATAAGTGTTACATATTTGCTGGAAGAAAGAGCAGAGTCAAAGACAAACGTGTTAATACAGCACTTTTCCTAGAGGGACCTAGCAGTTAATAAATCTGCTTCAGAACCAGGACAGCAATTGATTACAGCAATCTTTGAAATTAAGTGCAATGCTAATTAGAATATACTATACCCGTGATTTCAGTAACAGCTAATCCATCACAGAGGGCACAGTTTTATCTCTAGGCAATTTTCCTATTCTCTGATTATGGTAACAGTGGTGCATCTTCTTTCCCCTGTGGAAAATACACTTTGCACCATTTTCCTAGGTGTCTCTAATTACCTGTAAGCCAATGCACACAGGCCTTTGAACTGACACACATTGCCTGTAGGTGCTGCCATCTTTAATGAGAACGGTTACTTCAAAGAGCAACAAGAGGAAGAAGTAAAAACAGTTTGTACTTTTGGGAAGTGAGTGCAAAGGTAATTTTGTTTATCATATATTAAGTCTCAGCAAAACCCTTCAGCTTTGTTTCTTATATCACTGTGACAGCTAAAGGAAACTGCACAAAAGCCGCTCTTCTCCCAGATTCTAAGAATTAAGAGGATTTCAAATATGAGTGGTTTTCTTTATGAAAATAAATAGTTTTCTCTAACCTTGTGCCACATTCTTCCCAGCAAATGAATAAGTTGAGATATTTGGCTGGTGCAACAAATGGAAACCTGTATTGATTCCCCATTCCATTGTGATACCAAGAAGATATGCTCCTTGTATCCAGATGACAGCTTGCTCTATTAAAGGAATATTGTCCTTCTCTAGCCAGAGGGTGGTGCAAAGAGCAGGCAGAGAATCACAGCTCAGACAGAGAGAGATATATTCTGCACAGCAGCTTGCAAGGAAAGCAGGTTGTGTTCTGAGATGCCGGATCCCACATGCATCTGGCTGCTTCTGCAAGGAGCTTTCACTGTCAGGGACTGTACTAAATGACACTTGTGACATTGATGAACCGTACTGAATGATTGCCAAGTCAGAAAGAGCATGGATTTTCCTGCGGATCTGGAAGAGGTGATCAGCCTGCAAGAGAATAATTCCCAGATAATTCACAACTTTTCAGCTTTTGGTGGGTAGAGATACAGTAGATGTATCAGATCACCTCATAGTCATAACTGTATAATAGAAGTCCTATTTATATATATTTTATTTGTATTGCTATTGGAACTGTTACCCTTAATTTGAAATAGTGCTAATTTCTTATTTATTTTTATACTGATTCAGTATTATTTAACTTTATAATATTAGCTTTTGTTCAATAAATAGTCACTGAATTTGTATTTAATATTACCTAGTTTATAATATGTGCAACACTATGTTGCAGTTTTGTAGTTCTGATTAATTTATATGTAAAGGAGACACTTATTGTACATATCATACTATATATGTATATATATATATATATATATAAATGCTTTTTCATATCTCTTCTGAACGCATACATTACAAAAATAACAGTAGAATGTCTCGTATGTTCCCAAATATCTTTGATGGTTAAGCTCAAAGTGTCTTGTACATTAGTTTGTACATTCAGTAGCAGTGACCCGAACCTTTGCCATTATTACATATATTATCCCAATGGCACAGGCTGATCTCCTCATTAAGCAGTTTGTTTTGCCAAATATACTGGATTTGGTGCATTAAAGCTCCCTGCTTGCTGAGGACACATGCTACACTTCCATCCACGTTCATTCATTGCTAGTTTATATGTCTGAATGGAGGCGAGCACCAGTATTACCCTGAGGAGGATCTATATGAAATCATTCAGTATAGTCCTGTTCTAAAGTTTGTTACCAAAAACCATGATATAAATCCCTGGTCCTTCTATGTGAAAACTACTCTGAAATGTTCAATCAAGTATTTTACGATGATTCCTTGTATCAATTCTGCTGTAACAGGCTGTTTTTTCAATAACAAAGTCATGTTCTCAAGATTACCAAAGAACGTATATCAGGGGTGCAAGAATGTAGATATTTCTATAGCAATTTAGATATATTGGGGTTGGGTACAGGATCCTGACTGCATCCAGTATATAGCAAGTTCTTCAATGGTGATATAAATATCAGTGCCAATAAATAATACTTTGGAGGTTTAATTTAACATGATAGGTGTATACTGAGAATTCGTGACACTAGGCAATCTTAGATTGTACTCAATTGTGTCTTCTTGATTGCATAGATGTTATAACACATGCATTAACTACTTATGTTGTACAGTGCTGTGTACTACTTAGGTTGTATAGTGTTGTGAACTACTACTTACTTTGTATAGTGCTGTGTACTACTTACGTTGTATAGTGCTGTGTGTTACTACTTACGTTGTATAGTGCTGTGTACCACTTATGTTGTATAGTGCTGTGCACTAGTTACGTTGTCTAGTGCTCTGTACTACTTATGTTATATAGTAGTGTACTACTTGAGTTGCATAGTGCTGTGTACTCCTTACGTTGTATAGTGCTGTGTACTACTTATGTTGTAGTGTACTACTTATGTTATATAGTACTGTGTACTACTTGAGTTGCATATTGCTGTGTACTCCTTACGTTGGATAGTGCTGTGTACTACTTATGTTGTATAGTACTGTGTACTACTTGAGTTGCATAGTGCTGTGCACTACTTACGTTGTTTAGTGCTGTTTACTACTTATGTTGTATAGTACTGTGTACTACCTGAGTTGTATAGTGCTGTGCACTACTTACATGGTTGTTTACGTTGTATAATACTGTGTACTACTTACGTTGTATAGTGCTGTGTGTTACTACTTATGTTGTATAGTGCTGTGTACCACTTATGTTGTATAGTGCTGTGTACCACTTATGTTGTATAGTGCTGTGTACCACTTATGTTGTATAGTGCTGGGTTCCACTTACATTGTATAGTGCTGTGCACTGCCTACGTTGTTTAGTGCTGTGTACTACTTACAGTATGTTGTATTGTACTGTGTACTACTTGAGTTGCATAGTGCTGTGTACTCCTTACATTGTATAGTGCTGTGTACTACTTAAGTTGTATAGTGCTGTGTGTTACTACTTACGTTGTATAGTGCTGTGTACCACTTATGTTGTATAATGCTGTGTACCACTTGAGTTGCATAGTGCTGTGTACTCCTTACATTGTATAGTGCTGTGCACTACTTACGTGGTTGTTTACATTGTATAGTACTGTGTACTACTTGCGTTGCATAGTGCTGTGTACTACATACGTTGTATGCTGTGGGAGATGCTGCCTTTTTTATGAAGCAACAATAAGAAGTAGAACCCAAACAGCTTACACTCTACTGTATACATAAGTGACAAGATGATAAAGAGGATAAGCAACATTTATAAGATGTTTATCTTACTATAAATGTTAAGTCAAACATACTGTATTGACCTGTATAGGACAGAACTTGGTGTACACTTATTAAAAATAACAAATACAGACACCTCTTGCTCCATTGAAATAAAAATGAAATCTTATTTGGAGATCATATAAAGAATACCATGTTATGAACAAATAATCATAAAAAATAGTAGGCTATGGGCATGGCACTGCTGTTGAATAATATATACATGAATAATCTCTCAAACATTGTTGTCTTATTTTTATTCAGCAAGGACAGTCCTACAAAAATCACACATTTTAGAGATATTGTGGATAAAACAAGCAGATGTGGATTCATGAAGAATATGAAAACACAGCACAATAATTAAAGCATAACTAAAGCATACAGCATTATACAGTGGTGCACTGTATGACAATATAAAACCATTAATTTACCTAGTGCCAGAGCAATACATAAGCAATAGTTTGCATAGGTACTGCAGGGAACGGAATCTTAATTGAAATGTTCATCTTTGTGTTATCCTTATCTTCAGTGACCATTCTACTTTATCATTACAGAGGCAAGAAAGCATACACTTGAAATCCTCAAGTGTCCTTATTAATCCTGACTTAGAGCAATGTTTGTCATGTGAGAGTCTACTAATGGCACACTATGCACAGCTTTAAAAGATAACATGATAGTCTATGTTGAAGAAGGTATGAGTGGCTCAGTGAGTAAAATCACTGGATAAAAGACACCAAGGACCTAATTCAGAGTTAGAAGCAACTTTAAAAAAAAAAAGAGTTGCACCTTGGTAAAACCATGTTGTACTGCAGGTGAGGCAGATTTAAAATGTGCACAGAGATTTACCCTTGGGAAGATCTGTGTTCTGGCTTGATTTTACATTTCAGTGTAAAATCAAAGCTGCCCAGTATTTGTTTGCTACATGTAAAGACAGCCACTATTTTCCCTACATGCGAAAAACATAAGTGCGTTTGCACCTCTTGACTTGCAGCATGGTTTGTTGGGTACATACTAGACGATATATTGGAGAATTTGTCATTTTGAGGTGAATCGGAACTACAAATTATCCACATCATCCAGTGTGTACGCACTATTGTGCGCTCCTATGCTTTGTTCGACATATCTTCAGATCTGCCTGCAGTTCAGGCCAATTTGAATACCCGGCAACTGACACCATGCTTCTGGATGCGGCGGGGGAACCATATATCAGGCGGTCGTACACCAGATTGTGCAGTGTGTACTGTGTACGGACCATCCTATATATCGTGCCATCACTGGGTACAAATATTGTCTAGTGTGTACCCGGCTTAACTCTGAATCAGGCTGTAACTGTTAAAGAGTATACAGCTTGTCATCTATTTGAGGCTTTGACAAGATACTTGACAATTCTCTATCCAAACATTATCCAAATTAATTGTAATTAGAGAGGTGCTTTAATTGCTGGGGAATTAGAGACTATTGGCAGACACTATGATAGACATATAAATCATAATGTTAGGAGAACATCTCTTGAAATTTGCCATTTTTGAGGATTTATCGGTTTTGCAAAATTTGATGATTTATTCTGTTGTCATCTGGTGTCAAATTCTTTTGTTTATTGTAACTGCTCCTAAACGGGCATTGATAAATCATCTGAATGCATATATATATCAGCATATTGGACCTCATTCAGAGTTGGTCTAAGCGGCCGCACGGTCGTACGGGAAAAGGGGCCGGATATTCAAATGATTCCCTCGCAAGTTGCGTCCCTAAGTTTGGATGGTAGTTGGCCGACCAAGGGGAGGAAGCGGTCGGAAGACAAAAAAATACGCCCCCTTCTCATACGCATTACACGTCATCTCTGGGCATATAAGGATTAATCGAGACCATCAGGAACCATCGGAACTGGTCGTAGAGCTTAAGGTTGACCATACCCTCTCTAAAGCTCTACGATCATGTCAGTGTAAAAACCTCCCATGTCACATGTGCCATGACGCTACTTTGTTAATTATGCACTCCCATAATCCGTATGCACTCCCATAAAACGCCGTTCGCATAATGAGGCACTCCTGCGTTCGGATCTCCACTCCCCCGTTTTCAAGCACCTTCCCCTGTTACCACCCACAAAAGCCTCCATCTGTCACTCAAACTACCGACCTGGCTGTGTTCAAGGAGAGAGAAATTTCTGATCGTAGCGGCTAGTTTGCGCACGCGCATTGCGAACTTTACGCATGCGTAGTATAGCAAACATCGGTGGCGTACGACCGTGCGGCCGCAACGACCGACTCTGAATGAGGTCCATAGTCTTTCTTTGCTCCCCCCAAAATATGTGATGAGCAAGCTCAAAGTGTCCTGCAGTCATTTGTTTGCACATTTAGTAACAGTGATTAAAGCCTTTACCACTGTCTCTGATATTATCTCATTGTGTAGAGGGGAAAATGTATCAAACCTTCGAGAGAAATAAAGTGGGGAAGTTGCCCATAGCAACCAATCAGCTTCTGTAATTTTATAAATGAATGCTAGTAGCTGATTGATTGCTATACTGTAGGCTACTTCACGTTATCTCTCTCGAAGTTTTGAAACATCTCTAATATAAATTACTTTTACTTATACATAAGGATATTAACCAAACTACATCAACATATATCTCTTCGCTTATCTCAAAATATCCCAGCTCGACCTCTGTTTTCTGCAGGAGATTGTCTCTCATCCACACTCATTACCTGCTCCCATACTGTCCACAGACCTAGGCCAACTTTTCTGTGTGACTGGAACATACAGCTCACCAAGAACCTCTCAGTCATACAGCTCACCAAGAACCTCTCAGTCATACAGCTCACCAAGAACCTCTCAGTCATACAGCTCACCAAGAACCTCTCAGTCATACAGCTCACCAAGAACCTCTCAGTCATACAGCTCACCAAGAACCTCTCAGTCATACAGCCACCAAGAACCTCTCAGTCATACAGCCCACCAAGAACCTCTGCAATCTGGGTGGAGCAATATGCAATGTGTAGCACTTATCCTTGTGTATCAATGTCTATTTCCCTATAGAATGTAAGCTGGTGAGCAGGGCCCTATTACGGTACCTCTATGTCTGTCTGTTATTACCCAGCCTTATTTTATTACTGTTTGTTCCCAATTGTAAAGTGCAACAGAATATGCTGACACTATTTAAGTAATAAATAAATAAATAAATAAATAATCTCCCTTTGACACATGTTAATCTTTTGATTAAGCAGTTTGTTTTGGGGAGGTTATTCAGTAGGTACAGTAAGACAAGCCTACTCTATTAATTTCCATCACATGGTATAGTCTTCTTACATGTTATTTCTGTCTTTTCAGATCCGACCAGCAATGTCACCTATGCCAATGTAATAATGCCAACTGTGTTTGGAATTATTTGTTTACTGGGAATAATTGGCAATAGTGTTGTCATCTATACTGTCTTCAAAAAGTCCAAATTCCGGTGTACCAGCAGCGTTCCTGATATTTTTATCATCAACCTTTCAGTGGTAGACCTACTCTTTCTTCTTGGTATGCCCTTCCTAATCCACCAGCTCCTTGGCAATGGAGTTTGGCACTTTGGAGAAACTATGTGCACACTGATCACTGCCCTGGACACCAACAGTCAGTTTACTAGCACTTACATCCTCACCGCCATGTCCATTGACCGATACCTTGCAACCGTTTATCCTTTTACATCAGCAAAGTACAGAAAGCCACCTATTGCTATCATGGTCATCTGCATCCTTTGGGTATTATCTCTCCTGAGTATCACTCCTGTTTGGATGTATGCGAGACTTATCTCTCTTCCTGGTGGAGTTCTGGGTTGTGGAATCACACTCCCCAATCCAGAAAGTGATATATATTGGTATACTTTGTATCAGTTCTTCCTTGCTTTTGCCATTCCGTTTGCTGTCATCTCCTTAGCATATAGGAGAATCCTGTTGAAAATGGCATCTTCAGAAGCCCTTACAGCACAGAGGAGCTCCAGGATACGGACCAAGAAAGTGACCAGGACAGCTATCGCTATTTGCTTGGTATTTTTCATTTGTTGGGCTCCCTTTTATGTCCTTCAGATAATTCAACTGGTAATGGACCAGCCTACATTAGCCTTTCATTATGCTTACTGCGTGGCAATCAGCATGGGCTATGCCAACAGCTGCATCAATCCTTTCATCTACATTATCTTGTGTGAAACTTTCCGACGTAGGTTCATCGTCTCTGTTCGACCAGCAGAAGACCATGCACAGGGCAGGATCAGGATGAAATTTGGTGCAGATCCTCCTTCTGGTAGTGGACAGCCATTGCTTCACCTTGTACCCGTTTCCTCTGGAAGCTAACCAAATCGGGAGTATGCATGAAGTGACTCCAATTAACATTTCTGTGGAAACATGAAGGAGCACTATGTAGAACATCGTGGTAATGAGAATGCATCTAATTCCATTACAGAAGACTCCTGCCAAGTATTAATTAGGGCAAACTCCTATGGCTCATCATTTGTGCTGATTGTTTTGATTTAAATTTGCTGTACACATGTTTTAAGTGCTAGCAGACAACTTACTGCTGTGTCTATTGGCACATTGTGTCCTCATCTGTGCCTTTGCTGTGGCTACAGCAATACAAATTGTTTTCATTTTATTCACAGCTAGTCATAATGTATTTCTATCACAGAAGCTGATCAGATTTAGCATCTTAGGAAAGATGAATTTATGCAGTACGCAATAAATGATTTAATGCCATCAGCCATGTGACCAGTCATCGCAAAGTCTAATGCAGAGGTTCCCAAACGCGGACCTCAAGGCACCCCAACAGCTCAGGTTTTAGGAATATCCATGCTTGAGCACAGGTGGTTAAATCTAGGTACTAATTAAGTCACCTGTGGTCAAGCATGGATAGCCTTAAAACCTGGACTATTAGGGTGCCTTGAGGGCCGTGTTTGTGAATCTCTGGTCTAATGGCTTATACTGGGGTATTAACAAGTCATCCAATTTTACCATTTGATGCAGAATTCACCAATTTTCCCATAATCCAAAATATTTTTGGCTTTTACTTAAAATGCAATGTCATAACTAAAACTAAAAGATAAAGAGAATTTGCTGTTATTTGCAATTTTCACACAATACTAGATTTACAATTATGGATAGAAGGCACGTACATAAAGGCATTGGAGAGTGGCACCCCATGGTAGTTTTAGGTGATTAATTCCTAGCTCCATCCGGGTAAGATGCACTATTACGTTCCTTACATTTCCAATTAAATTCATTATACCAACACAGTGCAATTTTTATCTTTTCTAGTTTGAACAAATAATGACAGAAATTGGTGGTGGAATGGGATATTCCAATATTACCAGCATATATGGTACGTTCCAAATTCAGTCCTAAATTTAAAATAATCTAAATGCAGCAATGGAAAATAACTGTATGAAAGCGTACAGACAGAAATGCAGACTAACCTTGCTTCAGCCCTCTGCCAGGAAATAGTTAATCCTTCTTGCTGTTCTTCTAAATTGCTTCTCAATAGCTTCATGTTGCTTCTATAACCCTGCTCACTGACTGGAGGCTTGACTGATGAACTATAGAGAACAGGCTCAAGAGTGCAGTTTGCTACGAGGAAAGTGCAGCTCAGGAAGCGCAGCAAGTACAATGGAACAAACAATCCAACATTCCCATATCCTTTATTTTATTTTTCAGCATAGTGATAGTTGCAAACCACAATTAAAGTTTGCAGTTATGCACTAATGTAAAATTAAATAACAGAATAAAGTCTAATTTAATTTTAACTAATTAAAGATCCAAATAATCTGTTGTATTGTCTTAAGCCATGTGTTGTTCATGGTGCGGGACTTTCCTGAACTGGACAACCGACTGTAAGCTCATGGTGCAGCTCAGACCATATTGGTGCTTCTCTAACCAGCTTTCAGTGTAGTGGATTTCCCTATCACAAACATGAGCATGGACAAACTCTCCAATATAGCAATATAGGTAATGGGACTTTTTCTAGGAGTGACCCTTAAAAAATTCTAACATATACTCAAAATATGCTAAGCCTGTGGGGAAGTGAGCAGCAGTAAAGTGGAAACAACCATGTTGTACAGATGCCTAAATGACTGGTTAAAGGTACAGCAAATTTGGAGACTAAAGCATTTCACATCATTGGGTTGTACAGTCAGTACATAAAACCCACCTCATCAGATGCCTAGAGATGTGAAAGCACAACTGGAGCCGATCCATAGTCTGTGGTGTTGCAGAATGAGTTCCTTATTGCTACGTATGCCAGTGGTGAGCATGATATTTTTCAGGATCTCGCAGGTAACCTTTAGTACTACAAGGGGTCAAACATTACCTTCATCGTACTGTACTTTATCACAAGATCACTGCAGTAGTGTGAAGTTTTAAGGTATCTCAAACGGTAGGTTGACCTAGGACTGACTGATCAAGCTGACGAGAAGACATCTTTATGCAGTCATAGACAATCCAATGTATGATATTCATTGAGAAAAGAACCAAAGAGGGTAAATTAGGAGGGTCGAGTGTGCCCTCCTCTATGCCAGTTGCCCAGCACTGTGCTAGACTGATTCAATGCTAAAGTATCACAGCTTGACAGGGACAATGTTGCATGTGTTCACCGTGTGTCCTGAGAAGGTGGCACACTATTGACTATCTGTGGCTTCGGTCCAGTTATATGCCACTCAGGGGCGTAACTTTGTATTTAAGGCCCCACAGCAAAAGTTTGTAAGTGCCCCATGTACCACCCAATGGTGAAAAATGTATATAACACATGTAACTGTGACAAGTAAGATGGGCCCCTGTCAGCTCTGGGCCCCATAGCAGGAGGTTTAAATCCCTTTAAACTATGTTTTATTTGTATTTTAAAAATAAGTTGCACAAAATGTTTACAGACATGGAAACCAATATGTAAATAGTTAATTCCACTGATGATTTAAAATGCTAATTTTACGTTTTTGGTCAATTGCTATGATATAACATTGCGTAAATTCATAACAACCACTTGCCCAGAAATGAATAGTGTGTATCAACATAAATATATTACTACTGCTGTTTAAAATTGCATAACGAAGCTATAGAGGAGCCATGAAGCTACTTTTGGGTTTAATTACTAAGCGTCAGGTTCTAAAACCCGGCACTGCTGAATGTGTTTAGGCCTGAAATTTAAAAAGGCAATAATTTTACTAGCCATGTTTTGCTAGTAAAATCATTGGCCATAAATAAACCCCTTGGTGACATTTTAAAAAAGTGCATTTTCTTCTGTGAGCCTCTGGGTGGTACAATATGCTTCTCATTCTGGTCTGGCAACATTTCCATTGCTAACATAAGTATGCAAAAAGATGCATGGCATAATGATTGTAACAAGATATATTTCAGCACTTTTGATTATGAGTTTAAGATTTTTTTTAAACAAATGTTGGTTTTTGGTTTGTTTGTTTTTTTAAATAGTTTTTTAGATGTTGGGTTGCCAACTCATCCCGTTAATAAGGGACGCAAATTAATTAAGGCCCGCATACATCAGCAATCTGAAAACCACAATTGATCAATTTGAAGATTTGTTGCCTGATTTTAGGATTTCCCAATCTAGAAATCTACGCCCATACATTACAGATCTTTTTCAGTGATTTGCAGATCGATTGCAGCAAACACAGGGCCTGATTCAGAGCCGGATGGTATTTGCTCTCGCTCGTTCAGAAAAAGGGGCCGGATATTTTAATAGAGCGCTCGCTCTTTGCGGTCTGTTGACGCCTCTATGTCTGAGCGAGCGAACGAAATATGCGCTTGCTATTTTGTAAAAACGCCCCCTGGCCGTTCGCATCATACGTCATCTCCGCTATTTATTAGATTAATCGAGTACATCGAAAGGCATCTGAACTACTCGCAGTGCTTGTGGTTGGATTTTCCTACCGCAATCATGCGAGCAGTTCAGGCTAAAAGACAGCCAAGTGAAGTGGTCGATGACACTGCTTTGTTAATTATGCACACCCTTAAAACGCCCGTTTGACCGTTTGGCACGCCTGCGTTCGGATCTCCACTCCCCGTTTTCAAGCACCTTCCCCTGTTACCACCCACAAACGCCTTATCCTGTCACTCAAATTAGCAGGCACACGCTATTTTGTGAACACACGATTTCCGACTGTACTGACTGGTTGGCGCATGAGCATTACGACCCATACGCATGCGCAGATGTGCGAACATCGCACGGAGCGAACGAGCGGCTGCTTACGAGCGGCTCTGAATCAGGCCCACAGATCTGCCAGTCTTGAAAGGCCCATCATTTTAATAGTTATAGTCTGCAAATCTGCTGATCATCTCCATGCACTAGCAATCTACAGCCCCAATCCATCTGTGAAAAGCTGCCCATACATCTGCGACTGATTGTCACGATCCGGCGATGCGATGGGAAATGCTGGCGTTTCCGGGTGGAAACGCCGACCGTCCACCATCGATGTTCAGCGATTCGTTGCAGGATCGCTGAATTTTGACATGTTAAATGTCCCCGATTAGACAATCACGATAATTTTTTGATTGCGCTCATCAAATCGGGAAAATCCAACATGGTGGATTTCTGCGATCCTGCGTTGCCGGGTTGCAGCATCGCGGGATCGCGGCAATCCATCGCAGATGTATGGGGCCCTAAATCCAACATGTTTGACAATCTGATTTAACAATTCCAATCACTTTTTGGTTGCAATCTGCGATCTGTGCAGCCCGTACATTGCAGATATTTATACACAATCGATTGCAAATTGCAGAATTGCCACAGTAGATTGCTGATGTATGGGGGCCTTTACACAGGATCTGTGGCTGATTACAACCAGGTGAAACGGATAATTGAAGCATGCTTACCGACAATCTGGCTCACTCTTCCAGGAGAGGCAGCCAGCTCGGCACAGCTGGGTGGGCATGACACTATTTTAAGGGTGGGGGCGTGACTGCGCAATTGCATCATCGTGACCCCGCCACCACTACACAATGCTGAGATTATTCAATTATGAAAGGTGGGAGTGGACGCCGGCGGGGTTGCAGGTTGGCGGCGCAGGTCAGGGAGACTTGCCCACTCTTCCGGAGGCTCCCGACCATTTCGGGAGAGTAGGCTAGTATGAATTGAAGTCAGCCAGCCACAGAATCTGTGTATTTCATATGTGGTCCTTATTGAAGGATGAGGTGGCAACCCTACAATGGTCTACCCAGCCTCCTGTTCTCCACTCTAAAGTGTGGAGAGGAGCTGAAAAATGTGCAGCTGCATTGTGCAAATCTGTTAATGTCGCACAAAAGTCCAACCGATTATCACTTTAGAACCACACCTTTTATTGAATAAAACTTTTCATAAAACTCCTGTGTGAGTTTTTATCCTTATTTACTGTATGGATAAAACTAATGATGAGAGTGAGAGGACTACAGGACAGATTTTATACATGACACATACTGTAAGAGCTGTTTTAGATTGGTTAAAGTGTTTCTTGCTATCAACCACTTGCCTAGCATAGTCGCATTGTTTGTGGGCTGCTGCCTGAAGATAGTCTGCAGACGTCATTAGCAGAGGCATATAAAAAAACAGACAGATCAGCATTCCTACCACTTCTGTAGAAGGACAAGCATCACTACCAATATATAGATCACCAGACATCAGTAACTGTCATGCACCATCAGAATGAGGGCCTGATTCAGACCCGGTCGCAAGCGCTGAGCGCTCGCAACCGGGTCAATGGTGCCCACCCATCCCCCAGTGTGCTTTCCCATTCCCCATCCCCCACTGTGCTATCCCATTCCCCACCTCACACTATGCTCTCCCATCCCCCACTGTGCTATCCCATTCCCCACCTCACACTATGCTCTCCCATCCCCCACTGTGCTTTCCCATTCCCCATCCCACACTGTGCTCTCCCATCCCCCACTGTGCTATCCCATTCTCCATTCCACACTGTGCTCTCCCATCCCCCACTATGGTATCCCATTCCCACCTCAAACTATGCTCTCCCATCCCCTACTGTGCTATCCCATTCCCCATCCCCCACTGATGACTGCATCTCTCTCAGCCAGTGATCTGAGGAGACAGTTCAACTTGTATCAGACTGCTCAGATCACTGGCTGAGAGGTCGAGGAGTCATCAGACAGCCCCGCCCCCACCCCAGTGCTGAGTGACTGAGCAGTTTCTCTAAGCCCCGGCCGACAGCCAGCACCGACTTGCCACTACCAAAGGCCATCCAGTGTTAACGGTGCCCAGGGCATGTAAAAAATATGATGCCCTATGAAAACTGTACTTTAAAATTCTGTCCCTGTTCTTATATTAGTACTGACACTCAGATTGGAAACCCAAATAAAGGAAGCGTGAGAGCAAGGTAAAACCTCAGTATGACTGGGATAAATACCATATGCACACACACATTGTTGTGTATAGGAAAATGTAAAGTGAGGGGGTGTGACCAGTGATGTTGGGGGCCTCTATATGATATATATATAGATATGTACTTTGTATATACTAGGGGTGAGCGGGTTCGGATTTCTGAAATCCGAACCCCCCCGAGCCCCCCCGATCCGAGTCCGATCCGAATCAGGCTCGACTTTTCCCGCCTGACTCGGATCTGAAATCGAGGCAAAACGTCATCATCCCGCCTTCCGAGTCTCGCGGATTTTGGATCCTATATAAGGTACCCGCGTCGGCGCCATTTTCTCACTCGGCTGTGGACAGTGAAGAGGGAGGGTGGGAGTTAGGGCTGTGTAGTGTAGTGTAGTGTAGTGCTGCTGTTGTCCACTACTTCAAAGTCCATAGGGGCTGGCTGTGTTGTGCTGTGCTGCTGTTGTTAATAGGGGCTGTGTCCACTACTTCAAAGTCCATAGGGGCTGGCTGGACTGTGTTGTGCAGTCAGTTCTCCATAGGGGCTGTGTCCACTCCAAAGTCCTGTGCAGTGTCCCAGTCCTAAAGGGGTGCTGTAGTGTTGTCCAGGGGGTGCTCTGTCCATCAGGGGTGCTCCCCCCAAGTGCTAAAAAAATAATATATTTTCTGTGTTTGTGAATTGTGTGCGCAGTAGCCGCACGTGCATCAACAAAGTAGTGCCAAGCGTGCGCCTGTGTCATAAGTAAAGGGCCGGCTGGCTTGACCGTTAAAGGGTGCTGTAACCCCTGAAAGTACACTCCAGTCCAAACCAAAAAAAAAATTATTTTCTGTGTTTGTGAATTGTGTGCGCAGTAGCCGCACGTGCATCAACAAAGTAGTGCCAAGCGTGCGCCTGTGTCATAAGTAAAGGGCCGGCTGGCTTGACCGTTAAGGGTGCTGTAACCCCCGAAAGTACACTCCAGTCCAAACCAAAAAAAAAATTATTTTCTGTGTTTGTGAATTGTGTGCGCAGTAGCCGCACGTGCATCAACAAAGTAGTGCCAAGCGTGCGCCTGTGTCATAAGTAAAGGGCCGGCTGGCTTGACCGTTAAAGGGTGCTGTAACCCCCAAAGTACACTCCAGTCCAAACCGAAAAAAAAATTATTTTCTGTGTTTGTGAATTGTGTGCACAGTAGCCGCACGTGCATCAACAAAGTAGTGCCAAGCGTGCGCCTGTGTCATAAGTAAAGGGCCGGCTGGCTTGACCGTTAAGGGTGCTGTAACCCCCGAAAGTACACTCCAGTCCAAACCAAAAAAAAAATTATTTTCTGTGTTTGTGAATTGTGTGCGCAGTAGCCGCACGTGCATCAACAAAGTAGTGCCAAGCGTGCGCCTGTGTCATAAGTAAAGGGCCGGCTGGCTTGACCGTTAAAGGGTGCTGTAACCCCCAAAGTACACTCCAGTCCAAACCAAAAAAAAATTATTTTCTGTGTTTGTGAATTGTGTGCACAGTAGCCGCACGTGCATCAACAAAGTAGTGCCAAGCGTGCGCCTGTGTCATAAGTAAAGGGCCGGCTGGCTTGACCGTAAAAGGGTGCTGTAACCCCCGAAAGTACACTCCAGTCCAAACCAAAAAAAAATTATTTTCTGTGTTTGTGAATTGTGTGCGCAGTAGCCGCACGTGCATCAACAAAGTAGTGCCAAGCGTGCGCCTGTGTCATAAGTAAAGGGCCGGCTGGCTTGACCGTTAAAGGGTGCTGTAACCCCCGAAAGTACACTCCAGTCCAAACCAAAAAAAAATTATTTTCTGTGTTTGTGAATTGTGTGCGCAGTAGCCGCACGTGCAACAACAAAGTAGTGCCAAGCGTGCGCCTGTGTCATAAGTAAAGGGCCGGCTGGCTTGACCGTAAAAGGGTGCTGTAACCCCCGAAAGTACACTCCAGTCCAAACCAAAAAAAAAATTATTTTCTGTGTTTAGCCGCACGTATATATCAAATCGATATAACATAAATGGAGGACCAAACTTTCTCCGATAAAAATAAAATAGAGAAAGATCAAGAACCACTTCCTCCTAGTGCTGAAGCTGCTGCCACTAGTCATGACATAGACGATAACATGCCATCAACGTCGTCTGCCAAGGCCGATGCCCAATGTCATAGTAGAGGGCACATACAATCCCAAATGGCAAAGTTCAGGAAAATGACCTTGAAAAAGACATTTAAATCAGCTGAAGAGAAACGTAAACTTGCCAATATGCCATTTACGACACGGAGTGGCAAGGAACGGCTAAGGTCGATCCCTAGTATGTTCATGACTAGTGGTTCAGCTTCACATGACGATGGAAGCCCTCCTCCCACTAAAAAAATCAAAAGAGTTAAGCTGGCAAAAGCACAGCGAAGAACTGTGCTTTCTAAGAAGATATCACAAATCCCCAAGGAGAGTCCAAGTGTGGTGGTGGTTGCGATGCCTGACCTTCCCAGCACTGGACGGGAAGAGGTGGCTCTTTCCACCATTTGCACGCCCCCTGCAAGTGCTGAAAGGAGCACCCACAGTCCACTTGCTGATATGCAAATTGAAGATGTCACTGTTGAAGTACAACAGGATGAGGATACTGGTGTAGCTGGCGCTGAGGAGGAAGTTGGCGAGGAGGATTCTGATGGTGATGTGGTTTGTTTAAATCAGGCTCCGGGGGAGACAGTTGTTGTCCGTGGGATGAAAAAGCCCATCACGGTCATGCCTGGGCAGAAGACCAAACATTCCACCTCTTTGGTCTGGCAATATTTCTATCCAAATCCGGACAACAACTGTCTTGCCATATGTACCATATGTAAAGGTGAAATAAGTAGGGGTAGGGACGTCAACCACCTAGGAACATCCTCCCTTATACGGCACCTGCAGCGCGTTCATAAAAAGTTACTGTCAAGGTCAGAAACTTTGGCTAAGACCGTAAGCAGTCCAGGGACACCTAAATCCCGTTGTCCTGTTGTATCCAAGCGCCTGCAAACCACACCGTCAACTCCCTCCTCGTCAATTTCCTCCTTAGTCAGGATCGGAAGTAGTCCTGCAGGCCATGTCACTGGCATGACTGACTCTCCTATCCGGGATTCCTCTGGAGGATCCTGCATTGCTATGCCTACTGCTGCCGCTGCTGCTGTTGCTGCTGCTGGGAGTCGTTCATCATCCCAGAGAGGAAGTAGGAATACCACTACTTTTACAAAACAATTGACCCTCCAACAGTCCTTAGCGAGGAGGATGAAGTACGACAGCAGTCATCCTGAAGCAAAACGTATAACTGAGGCCTTGACTGCTATGTTGGTGTTAGACGTGCGTCCGGTATCCGCCATTAGTGCAGTGGGATTTAGACAATTGATGGAGGTAGTGTGTCCCCGGTTCCAAATCCCGTCTAGATTCCACTTCACTAGGCAGGCGATACCGAGACTGTACAGAAACGTCAGAAAAAGTGTCCTCAGTGTCCTGAAAAATGCCGTTGTACACAATGTCCACTTAACCACGGACATGTGGACAAGTGGAACAGGGCAGACTAAGGACTATATGACTGTGACAGCCCACTGGGTAGATGTATCACCTTGCGCAGCAACAGCAGCAGCGTCACCAGTAGCAGCATCTCAGAAACGCCAGCTCGTTACAAGGCAGGCTACGCTGTGTATCACCGGTTTCAGTAAGAGACACACCGCCGACAACCTCTTAGAGAAACTGAGGGAAATCATCGCCCAGTGGCTTACCCCACTTAGACTCTCCTGGGGATTTGTGATATCTGACAACGCCAGCTTGAGTCAGGTCATTCCCCTCATCAGGCTTTTGCAGAAGCAGCTGGAGAAAGTGAAGGAGGAGCAAAGACGGAGCGATTCCGCTCGGCATGTGGGACTTGTGGATGAAGCCCTTCATTCGCTTTGCCAGGATTCCAGGGTGGTCAATCTGTTGAAATCAGACCACTACATTTTGGCCACCGTGCTTGATCCTAGGTTTAAAGCCTATGTGGTGTCTCTCTTTCCGGCCGACACAAGCCTGCAGAGGTGCAAAGACCTGCTGGTGAACACACTGTCAGCTGAAGTGGAACGTGACACGTCAACGGCTCCTTCTTCATTTTCTCCCGCAACTGGGGCTGCCAGGAAAAAACTTAGGTATCCTAAGCAACCCGCTGGCGGTGATGCAGGGCAGGCAGGACCAAGTTTGGACATCTGGTCCGGACTGAAGGACCTGGCAACAATTTCTGACATGTCTACTGTCACTGCATATGATACTGTCACCATTGACAGAATGGTGGAGGATTACATCGGTGACAGCATCCAAGTAGGCATGTCAGACAGTCCATACCTGTACTGGCAGGAAAAAGAGGCAATTTGGAGGCCCCTGTACAAGCTGGCTCTATTTTACCTGAGTTGCCCCCCCTCCAGTGTGTACTCCGAAAGAGTGTTTAGTGCAGCCGGGAACCTTGTCAGCGAAAGGCGTAGGAGGTTGCTTCCACAGAATGTGGAGAAGATGATGTTCATCAAAATGAATTATCAGCTCTTCCAGGGAGACCAGCCTCCAGAAGGTACAGAGGGACCTGTGGTGGTGGATTCAAGTGGGGACGAGTTAATACTTTGTGAGGATGAGGATGTACACACTGAAGAGGGTGAGGAATCGGTGGATGAGGAGGATGAGGATGACATCTTGCCTCCGTAGAGCCAGTTTGTGCAGGGACACATTAATTGCCAGCTTGTTTTGTGGGGGCCCAAACGAACCAATCATTTCAGCCACAGTTGTGTGGCAGACCCTGGCGCTGAAATGATTGATTTATTAAAGTGTGCATGTCCTGTTTATACAACATAAGGGTTGGTGGGGGGGCCCAAGGACAATTCCATCTTGCACCTCTTTTTTTTCTTTGCATTATGTACAGTTTGGGGCCTAGTTTTTCTAACTGCCATCCTGTCTGCCACTGCAGTGTCACTCCTAGATGGGTCACGTGTTTGTGCTGCCCACTCGTGTCGCTTAGCATAGTCATCCAGCTACCTCGGTGCAACCTTTTGGACATAAAAACACTATTGTGAGGTGTGAGGTGTTCAGAATAGACTGGAAATGAGTGGAAATTAAGGTTATTGAGGTTAATAATAGCATAGGAGCAGAGAAACCAACAAATTCTGTGATTTTAGCTGTTTTTATGCTTTTTAAAAAAAAAATACAGATCCAAAACACAAAACCCAGAACCCAAAACACGGAAGGGTGGTTTTGGCAAAACCAATCCAGATCCAAAACACGAAGAAAGATTCAGATCCAAAACCAAAACACAAAACACGAAAAGTGGCCGGTGCACACCCCTAGTATATACTAGGTTATTGTACCCAGAATATCCTGGGTCACTTCAGTCTCTGCCCCTCACTCTGCCCTGTCTCACCCTTCACTCTGTCATGTACCGCCCCTCTCTCTGCTGTTCTCACTCCGCTCCTTCATACAGTATATATTATGATTGCAATAGTAAGGTTCATATAACGACTATCATACTAAATAGATGAAGTCTATAAACCTTAAAACTTTATATTCGGCATTTATATTATTTTATAATGACATTACAGTTGCAATCATAATATATATTTTGTTTAGATTATTAGTGGAATTTCACATTTTTATTTGTCTCATCTTTGGATATGTCTGTATGCGCCATTTTGTCTGTATGTATTGTACTGGTGTCACCCCAATATCTGCATGTGTTGTAAGTTCCCCCTATATTTATTTTATTGTGCTACCCCTCATCTGTATATTACTGTATGTACTCTGCCTTTCTCCGTCTTCATCCATATGTCCTATATTGTGCAGTCTATCCCCCTCCCCATCTATATGTCCTGCATTGTGCAGTCTATCACCCTCCCCATCTGTATGTCCTGTATTGTGCAGTCTATCCCCCTCCCCATCTATAAGTCCTGTATTGTGCAGTCTATCCCCCTCCCCATCTGTATGTCCTGCATTGTGCTGTCCCCCTCCCCATCTGTATGTCCTGCATTGTGCTGTCTCCCTCCCCATCTGTATGTCCTGTATTGTGCTGTCCGCCCCCTCCCCATCTGTATGTCCTGCATTGTGCAGTCTATCCCCCTCCCCATCTGTATGTCCTGCATTGTGCTGTCCCCCTCCCCATCTGTATGTCTTGCATTGTGCTGTCTCCCTCCCCATCTGTATGTCCTGTATTGTGCTGTCCGCCCCCTCCCCATCTGTATGTCCTGCATTGTGCAGTCTATCCCCCTCCCCATCTGAATGTCCTGCATTGTGCTGTCCCCCTCCCCATCTGTATGTCCTGTATTGTGCAGTCTATCCCCCTCCCCATCTGTATGTCCTGCATTGTGCTGTCCCCCTCCCCATCTGTATGTCCTGTATTGTGCTGTCCGCCCCCTCCCCATCTGTATGTCCTGCATTGTGCAGTCTATCCCCCTCCCCATCTGTATGTCCTGCATTGTGCTGTCCCCTTCCCCATCTGTATGTCCTGCATTGTGCTGTCTCCCTCCCCATCTGTATGTCCTGCATTGTGCTGTCTCCCTCCCCATCTGTATGTCCTGCACTGTGCTGTCAGGCCCTCTCCCCATCTATATGTCCTGTATTGTGCAGTCTATCCCCATCCCCATCTGTATGTCCTGCATTGTGCTGTCCCCCTCCCCATCTGTATGTCCTGCATTGTGCTGTCTCCCTCCCCATCTGTATGTCCTGTATTGTGCTGTCCGCCCCCTCCCCATCTGTATGTCCTGCATTGTGCAGTTTATCCCCCTCCCCATCTGTATGTCCTGCATTGTGCTGTCCCCCTCCCCATCTGTATGTCCTGCATTGTGCTGTCTCCCTCCCCATCTGTATGTCCTGTATTGTGCTGTCCGCCCCCTACCCATCTGTATATCCTGCATTGTGCAGTCTATCCCCCTCCCCATCTGTATGTCCTGCATTGTGCTGTCCCCTTCCCCATCTGTATGTCCTGCATTGTGCAGTCTATCCCCCTCCCCATCTGTATGTCCTGCATTGTGCTCTCCCCCTCCCCATCTATATGTCCTGTATTGTGCTGTCCGCCCCCTCCCCATCTGTATGTCCTGCATTGTGCAGTCTATCCCCCTCCCCATCTGTATGTCCTGCATTGTGCTGTCCCCCTCCCCATCTGTATGTCCTGCATTGTGCTGTCTCCCTCCCCATCTGTATGTCCTGCACTGTGCGTCAGGCCCTCTCCCCATCTATATGTCCTGCATTGTGCTGTTCACCCCTAACTCATCGGCATGCTCTGCATTGTGCTGTCCGCCCCCTCCCCATCTGTATGTCCTGCATTGTGCAGACTATCCCCCTCCCCATTTGTATGTCCTGCATTGTGCTGTTGCTGCTCAATCTCTATGTCCTGCATTGTGCTGCCCCATATCTGTATGTCAAGCATTGTAATGTCCCCCCATCTGTATGTTCTGCATCATGCTGTCCGCTGTCAGCCTTCTTTCCATTTCTATGTCCAGCATTGTGCTATCTGCTCCCTTCCAATCTGCATGTTCTGCATTGTGCTGTCCACCCCTTCCCCATTGACATGTCCTGCATTGTGCAGTCCACCTCCTCCCTATCTGTATGTCCTGCATTGTGCTGTCCACCCCTTCCACATTTGTATATCCTACATTGTACTATTCCTTCCCTCTCCATCAGTTTGTCCTGCATTGTGCAGTCCACCTCCTCCCCATCGGTATGGCCTGCACTGTGCTGTTCACCCCTACCTCATCAGCATGCTCTGCATTGTGCTGTCTACCCCTTCCCCATTTGTATGTCCTGCATTGTACTATCCATCTCTCCCCATCTGTATGTACTGCAATGTGCTGTCCAGCACCCACCCCATCTGTATGTCCTGCATTGTGCTGTCCGCCCCCTCCCCATCTGTATGTCCTGCATTGTGCAGTCTATCCCCCTCCCCATCTGTATGTCCTGCATTGTGCTGTCCCCCTCCCCATCTGTATGTCTTGCATTGTGCAGTCTATCCCCCTCCCCATCTGTATGTCCTGCATTGTGCTGTCCCCCTCCCCATCTATATGTCCTGTATTGTGCTGTCCGCCCCCTCCCCATCTGTATGTCCTGCATTGTGCAGTCTATCCCCCTCCCCATCTGTATGTCCTGCATTGTGCTGTCTCCCTCCCCATCTGTATGTCCTGTATTGTGCTGTCTGCCCCCTCCCCATCTGTATGTCCTGCATTGTGCAGTCTATCCCCCTCCCCATCTGTATGTCCTGCATTGTGCTGTCCCCCTCCCCATCTGTATGTCCTGCATTGTGCAGTCTATCCCCCTCCCCATCTGTATGTCCTGCATTGTGCTGTCCCCCTCCCCATCTATATGTCCTGTATTGTGCTGTCTGCCCCCTCCCCATCTGTATGTCCTGCATTGTGCTGTCCCCCTCCCCATCTGTATGTCCTGCATTGTGCAGTCTATCCCCCTCCCCATCTGTATGTCCTGCATTGTGCTGTCCCCCTCCCCATCTATATGTCCTGTATTGTGCTGTCTGCCCCCTCCCCATCTGTATGTCCTGCATTGTGCAGTCTATCCCCCTCCCCATCTGTATGTCCTGCATTGTGCTGTCCCCCTCCCCATCTGTATGTCCTGCATTGTGCTGTCTCCCTCCCCATCTGTATGTCCTGCATTGTGCTGTCTCCCTCCCCATCTGTATGTCCTGCACTGTGCGTCAGGCCCTCTCCCCATCTATATGTCCTGCATTGTGCTGTTCACCCCTACCTCATCGGCATGCTCTGCATTGTGCTGTCCGCCCCCTCCCCATCTGTATGTCCTGCATTGTGCAGACTATCCCCCTCCCCATTTGTATGTCCTGCATTGTGCTGTTGCTGCTCAATCTCTATGTCCTGCATTGTGCTGCCCCATATCTGTATGTCAAGCATTGTAATGTCCCCCCATCTGTATGTTCTGCATCATGCTGTCCGCTGTCAGCCTTCTTTCCATTTCTATGTCCAGCATTGTGCTATCTGCTCCCTTCCAATCTGCGTGTTCTGCATTGTGCTGTCCACCCCTTCCCCATTGACATGTCCTACATTGTGCAGTCCACCTCCTCCCTATCTGTATGTCCTGCATTGTGCTGTCCACCCCTTCCACATTTGTATATCCTACATTGTACTATTCCTTCCCTCTCCATCAGTTTGTCCTGCATTGTGCAGTCCACCTCCTCCCCATCGGTATGGCCTGCACTGTGCTGTTCACCCCTACCTCATCAGCATGCTCTGCATTGTGCTGTCTACCCCTTCCCCATTTGTATGTCCTGCATTGTACTATCCATCTCTCCCCATCTGTATGTACTGCAATGTGCTGTCCGGCACCCACCCCATCTGTATGTCCTGCATTGTGCTGTTAAGTGTATGACCTGTATAATCAAATTCAAATTCATCCCCACCTCCAATCTGTATTGTGCTCTTTCCTTTCCCTCATCTGTATGTACTATAGCGTACAATCCCCCTTTTCTATGTTTTGTATTGTGCCCCCTACACCCATCTGCATGTTTTAGATTGTACTCTAGCCCCAACTTTATGCTTTGTATTGCCCTCTTTATCTCCAAAGGTTTTGTATTGTCCTCTCCCCCATGTGGATAACTTATCTCTGCATTCCCCGATCCTCTCATGCTCCTCTGCCGCTCAAGGCTCTGCCACTGCAGAGTCTGTCCTGACGTTATAGTCATCATATGATGTCCATGTTGCTGCCTGTGGGCCAGGCACCGGCTGCGCTACTTGAGGCCCTGTGGGTCTTAATGCAGCCCAGTGTCAGTGCATGTTGCCATTACTACATCTCTGCTGCTGCTGCCACCTAACCCTGTGTCATTGACACTATCAGAGGGATCCATCAATACAGCCAACCTGCACCTTCTTCCTCTGCAGACCCTGTAGCACTGTCAGTGACCTTACGCTGCTCCAGGTGTTTCCTTTACTCCTCCTCCAGGGTCCCAGCTCTGTCTGTCACACACACACAGCTCTGCAGCTTAGAAGTACGGGAACCATCTCTGTGCTGCTGAGCCAGTCCGTCCTCCAAAGTTCTTCTCAGCTCCTCTCCTCTGCGACATATAAAGTAATATGCTCAGCGATATGACCTCACGCCAGCACCATACAAGATGGGCGAAGTGGGGGCAGAGCTGTGCTGCCTTGGAGCATGGATCCGCCGCCAGTAACTGTGTGAAATGCCCACTGGTTACTGGTACCTTGCAGACAAGCCCTGCCACTCCACATATTGAGGCTAAGAGTTAGTTGGGCTAGCCACTAGTCTGACCATGAGTCTGAACCTGGGTACATGCTTAGTGATTTTTTGAACGATTTGCCCAATCACGAAGGATTGGAACGACAAACCGCTCAAATCGCGCAGTGTGTGCCCAGTATATCGGGCGGTGCATGCTCCCATGTGGTCATCGGGCACATCATCAGGTCGGCCCTACATGCAGCTCAACCTCACGATGCAGCTGATGACCCCATGCAGCGGGATGTAGCAGGGGCCGACATACCAGGCTGTCGGGCACCAGAACGTCTAATTTGTACTACCCCCCCTGTGTCTTTCCAGCCTCATCTTCCTTGCATCTCTCCAGCCTCATCCCTCTGCATTTCAACAACCTCATCTTCCCTGTGTGCCTACAGCACCACGACCCCTACAACTCTCCAGCACCACTCTCCTTGCATCTCTACAGTCCATCCCCCCACTTGTCACCAGCGTTATCCCATCTGCATCTCTCCAGCTCCTTTTCCAAGCATCTCTACAGCACAATCATTCTTGCAGGTCACCAGTATCACCCCCCCTTTCATCTCTCCAACACCATACATCCTGCATCTCTCCAGCACCATCCCTCCTGCATCTCTCTAGCGCCATCCCTCCTGCATATCTCCAGGCCCTTTCCTCATGTGTGTCTCAAGCCCCATCCCACCGGCATCTGTACAACATCATCTCCCTGCATCTCACCAGCATCATGACCCCCTTTTTATATATTTATTAATTTCATGCCCCTATTACCTCTTCCCCCACTTTATATCTATTAATTATATTTTTCAGACCCTGTGACTGAGTCATTGCAAGCACCCTGACCCCTATCTCCCTTTATGTATATATTTATATTTATGATTTTCTGCCCCACCCCAGTCACTGCTGCACCCACTTTATATAATTACATTTTTCAGGTCCAGTCACTGATCCAGTGTAAACACTCATAGCCAGGTAACCATAACTGCTCCCCTCTGTGCACGGTTCTCTCTGTGACTCTGTGGTCTGTGAGTGATGGTAGTGTCCATCCTGCTCTACTTTGCCTTGCACTACTGTCCACTGGTTGTCACTACAGACGGTGTCTTAATGGATCCAGGGTCAATCCTCCTCTGCTGCTTGGATGCATCTCCTCCAAGCGTGCTGCCGGAATGAGACAATTAGACAGACGTCATGTCATATAGGCGTCTCATTCCTGTTAAGCCATAGGAGACATAGGCCCTGATTCAGACCCGGACGCAAGTGGCTGTTCGTACGTTCGGCGTACGTGCAGAAATATGTAAATTTAAGCGCTCGCACGTAATTTCGAACGCAGCTAAACTTCCTCCCCAAAGTCTACCGACCCCTCCTCTAGCTAACGAGAGAGCCAAATAGCGAGCGTACATCCCCAATGTGGCTTGCATGGAACGCACGCACAAGTACAAACCGGAAGTGGGCCTGTCAGATTCTGATTACCTGCTCGTTCATTCTGCCTACCTCCTTCAATCGTATCATGCCAATCAATATATCAATTAGCTTAATTGCTCTTCACATGTGTTTTTTTTTTTTTTTTCGAATTTCAATAAACTTTACTCTTGTCCGTGTTTACCCGCAGAATACGTACGGTTGAAACAATGGTTTTCTTTGGCCAAAATACATGTTTGAGCCAATTATCCATTTGTTTTCCGTGTTTTTACCCACGCATATTTTACTGGGTTAATTTCTTTATTTAAATTAGCTTACGCATGTCACTGCATCAAGCCTATCATAACTCACAATAGATTTTTGGGCCTGTCGAACACATGACTCATACACTAACCAATAGAATGGTTCCTGTTAATTTCCCAACTACATTAGCCAATCAAAATTATTTTCTGGTCTTTATTAAAACTGTTTTATTAAAAATACACCATTGCCATCATGAGAGCCTCTGCATTCACCAAGCGAGAGCTTCTGGTTCTTACAGAGGTGATGGACAGGCGTATCACCAGCCAGCCTCCCCCCATCAGCAATCGGGAGAAGCGTGCCGCCTATGCGGAGGTTCGCGGCCGCCTGCGTTCCTTCGGCTCACGCCGACACATCGGCCAGCTGGAGCGCAGGTGGTCCGACCTTCAACGGCGGACACCCCGCTTGCTGGCATGCTTTCGCATGCGTATAGCGGAAAGTAAGTTATGTTTTTTTTTGTTTTCCTGTTTATCTTTGTGGCCCTATCTGCGTGTGCATGTTTTCTTGTTTGCCCTTTCTTGTTTTCACTCATATCTGTGTGTGCATGTTTTCTTGTTTGCCCTGTTTCTTGCTTTCCCTCATATCTGTGTGTGCATGTTTTCTTGTTTGCCCTGTTTCTTGTTTTCACTCATATCTGCGTGTGCATGTTTTCCTTTTTTGGGGTTAACCAATTAGCTTTTAGCAAGGTGATGTTCTAAACTAACCTCAATTTGTTTCACATCATTTAGGGGCCGAGCGAAGACTACGGCGTCATCGCCGGCAAAGACGGCGCTCTCGTCCCCTCTCCCCAACCCCCAGCCAAACCTCCTCTCCCCAAAATACCCCAAATTCCCCCTCCACCCCAGCCTGCCCAGACCCTGTTGCCCATTCCTCAGGGCAATTTCCCCTCTATCCCAATTCCCCCTCCCCTCAACCCACCCCTCTTTTAACCCCTCCCACCTCCTTGGGAAATGTGACCACCTCCGAGGAGGACGATGGAGTTGTTTCGGGGCCAGCCGTCATTCACAACGGTATGTTGCCCTTTTATCCTTTTTTGGTAAGGAAAATGTGTTGATGTAATCCTTTGTCTGTGCCTTTTCCTTTTTTTGTAATTTTTAAAGTTTGGTTATATATCTGTTTGTATTTTTATTTCACAGCTGATTTCCCCATACACATATCCCACATGTCAAAACAGTCAAACTTGTATCTCTGGTTTAGGGTTTTTTTTTGTTTGTTTGTTTTTGTCATTTTTGTATTGTTCTAGGTTTTTTTTATAATGTGGTTTTTGCAACACTATTGTCACTTTTTGCTAAGTCTCTTTTGCTTGAGTATTTTTTTTTAGATTCATAAATTATGGATTCATTGTAGTAAGCACCACAATTTTCTAACCCACAGAGCACCAGAGGCGTTTGGCGGACCTAGCCGGGTGCGTCCAACTTAAGCGGGGGCACGTGATCGGCCTGCTGGTGGTCCTGGATCGGATAGCGGGGATCCCGCGTCCCTAATTTTTTTCTTTTTCCACCAAATTATTTTTCTAAAATAAAAAGTTACATTTTGAATACAGTCTCATTCCTTGTCTCAAAATCTTAGATTGTTTAAACTTACATAAGTAGACTCTTGCAGCATGTATTTGAAACTAATGTCACTAAGATTGTGTTATGATGTTTTTTTAAAGCAGGCACATGAAACAGCTAACACTAACAATAGTTTTTGAGAGTTACCAGATTTTTTTTTTTTTTTTTTTTAATATACATGTAAAAATTTTGAGGGAAACCTGCTTAGGCCGAGATTCCAAAGCATACTGATTCTACATAATACCTTTTGGTGTTGGTTTTTACCCACAAAGCATAGTTAAATAATGATCAAATTGCCACATTACAGGATTAGCCATTAAGCAAATTTTCCTTGGGTGAACCTGCTTACACTTGCTTGTAATGTACTTAAAAATTGTTTGGACTCCAAAAGCAAAAAATTTATTCACCACAAAAAAAAAGCACAAAGTGTTGGTTCACAAACAATACACACAGTGATAACAAAATGTAAAAACCAGCAAACATCATAATAAAAAATAAACTAAAAATCAAGAACTGGTTGATGAAGGAGCATGCCAACATGATTCCACAAATGTTGCGTTTCCAAATTGGGTCCAGAATATATATCCAATGTGGCCCCATGAAGTCATTTTTTGGGAGCAGGAAGTAGTCATCGTTTCATTCCAAAAGATTATGAAATAAAACACAAGATGGGAAATGAAAAACCGATTAATTTGATGGTAAAAAAAATTCCTTTCGACATTGTGTCAAATAAATTCTTTTGTGCCAATAATTACCTAAAGAATCTGGCCACCACATCATCGCGTATGGCCCCCCCACATACTGACCTCCGACCAACCTCGGGGGGGCCATCCTCAGGCAAGGCATCCTCTGGCTGCATTGGGACACCACTCCTTATGGCGATGTTGTGAAATATCCCACACAGGACCACAATTTTCTAAACCATATCCGGCAAATACATGAGTTCGCCACCAGAGCGGTGGAGGCATCTGAATCGGCCTTTTAAAAGGCCGATACAGCGGTCCACCACTTGCCTGGTGGCTGTAAGTGCGGAATTAAAATTACTTTGTGGGCCTGGTGTGGGAACCAAATAAGGAGTGAGCAGCCAGGGCGTGCAAGGGTAGCCACTGTCTCCTGTGAAAAAGAAGTGACAACATCAGGAACACTGTGTATCAAGCTTTGCATTGGTATGTACTAAAGATCTCCACTTACCCAGAAGCCACGTATCACCAGCTTGTAGGTTGTCTAATTTTTGCCATATCCCTGATTGCCGGGTGACGAATGAGTCATGTGCACTCCCGGGTAATTTTGCTTTCAGGGACAGGATCTGGAGGGAGGCATCACATACCACCATTACATTCAGTGAGTGATAGTGTTTTCGGTTCCTAAAAATGGCCTCCAGCTGTGCTGGAGACTAAAGTGGTATGTGAGCACCATCCACAACCCCTATGATGTGTGGGAAGCCAGCTATTTGGTAAAAATTGGCCTTGGCCACACTAAGGGCACCCATATCCAAAGGCATTTTAATAAAATGATGGAGGTGCTTGAAAAGGGCCTCCATCACTGCCCTCAGGATCCTTGAAAAGGAGAATTGGGATATTCCCGCAACTATTCCCACCGTGGTTTGAAAGGATCCTGAGGCACAGAAATGTAACACCTCCATAAATTGCGTAAGTGGTGGTATTGCTGTAGGACTGTCAATTTGCCGCTCAAGATCACTCTCTATTAATGAGAGAGTGTCTAGGATGATTTGGGGCGGAAGACGGTAGCGCCTTAACACCTCATCATCGGGCATTCCAAAAAGGGTGACACATGTTCTATATATCTGGGGCCTTGCATGCCTACAATGCCTACGCCTGGGACGACATTGAGGTTGGTCGGCTTCCGGGAGCAGGGCTACAACAATCTGACCAAGATCAACCTGAAATGGCAAGAATTGAAGTTAAGGTTTGTTTCCCCCAAAAAAGATCGAAAAATACTTATCTTTACGATACAATCCAATGATGCTTACATGCCGGGGTATTGTCATGATTTCCAAAACCTAAAATCAAAAGACCAGAACAAGGACAAAATTTTTCATGTCCATTTAGGATTCTTAATTTTGTAAAAGACAAAACATAAAAGGGGATAAACACACATTTCTCCAAAGAGCAAACCGACATTGCGCAGACCTCCACAATTTGGGCCACAAACAACAACCAAGATTGTGAACGGTAAATATCACCCAATTTAACTTGAGAAAATAAGCAGACAAAAATGCGCTAATTAGTTCGCAATTTAACTTGAGAAAATAAGCAGACAAAAATGCACTAATTAGTTCGCAATTTAACAAGAGAAAATAAGCAGACAAAAATGCGCTAATTAGTTCGCAATTTAACAAGAGAAAATAAGCAGACAAAAATGCGCTAATTAGTTCGCACATTTAGGATCCACAAAAACAAAGAAAAAAAAAGTAATGTCCACAAAAGATGCTTAAAAAAAAACATGAACATTTAACAAACAAGTGAAAATCCAAACTTACCAATACAGGATATAGAAGTCACCGAACAAAAAGGTCGTTGGGGCAGAGCCAAAAGAAACCTACAAAAGGAGAAAATTATAACATTTTTGGTACCCAACAAAAAAAAAAAAGAAAGCCAAATTTAACAAAAGGAAGACGGTAAAAAACTTACCAAAAAAATACACCACAACTAAAAGAACCACACCAAAAAAAGCGAACGGAAAGATAAACACAAAAAAAAAGCACAGAAAAAAATCGCCAAACACCGCCAAATACAATTCCCACCAACAATCCACTCCGACCAACGTAACCTCCAACAAACAACACCCGCCACCTAGACTCGAGTCGGCCAAAGCCATAAATAGTGTTTCTTTTCCCGCTCAAATTAAGGACGGATCATAGGAACGCACAATCAATGATGCGGACGAATAATAAGGACGAATGTATAAATACGTCACGATCCAAAAAAGAACGGTCTGGTGTATTTCTTGTTTTGTAATGAGAAATGGCTACAGACCAGCCAAACAATGGCCAAGAGGCGGCCGGTAAGTATTTCTGGCATTTCTAATCAAGGATTATTTTGAGGCAGAATATAGTGAAAGTTGGGCAGCTAAAATTTAACAATTTTATTGTAAATAGGTGTTGAGGATGACATGGAAGAGGCTGCTGGGCCCAGTATTCCGGGCAAAGCTGGGAAAAAGAAAAGGCAGCCACAATTCACAAGAAAGGAGATGGAGGTTTTGGTTCAGAAGTGTGTGGACATCCTGCCACAGGCAGACAGGAATATGGGTGCAAGCCAGAAGTGGAGAATGTGGGAGGAGACAGCCAGTGCTGTCAATAGGGTGGGTGATTATGTCCGTCTAGCCCGGGATGTCAAACGCCGGTAAGTAAAAACTTGACCACCCAAAAAAAACAGGGTGAAATAATGCAGGAATAATGCCTACTTTTTCACCCACAGATGGCAAGACTTCAAATATCGCCTAAAGCAAAAAATGGCTGACAGGGCTAGGCATGCAAGGGGGACAGGTGGGGGTCCCACCCCTGTGTCATTGGAGTTTAATGATTTGGAAGAGCTGGCACAGGGGTGTGTGCAGGATGTGGAGATGTTTGGCGTGTCCAACATGGATACGGACATGCCAGACTTTGCGGCTCCTCATGTTGTCCCAGGTAAATGTTGTGATGTAACCAACTCTGAAATGTTAATGTGACAATATGTAGATTGTAATGTTCCTCTTTTCTCTTTTTTCTCACAGAGACACAGGCGGATGAGTCTGCTCCAGAGGGGAGCCTTGGCCGCAGAATTTCTGCTGGCTCTGCAGGGGAGGAACCAGTACATCCGGCTGAGGACCCTGCAGAAGCCAGTCCTGGGCAATCCCCCTCGCAGGCAGTGGCACTCCTCACAGAACTCAATTTTAAATCGGATTCCCATACGGAGATTCTGCAGAGGATGGACGCCAGTCTGCTACGGGTGGCTGAGGCCCTGGAGCAAAATGCTGCGGCCAACGTGACCATTGGTCAGGCCCTGGCTGAAAATACCAGGGCCAACATCAGAATCGCCAATGCCCTGGAGCAGCTCGTTCGCCAGCACATGGTGGAGCCGACCTCCCTTCCTGCCGGAACATCAGGATCCTCCACCTCTGGCACAACAACAGCCATTCCTCCAAATGTGCCTAGCCCTGTACCTAGTCCAGAGGCCACAACATCTGCCTCTGGACAGGCCAGCCAGAGGACATCTTCGGAGCCGGTCTGGCGCCCACCCTACCCCAGCCAAACGGGGAAAGAAACGATGACAGCACTGGCTACTTTGCCCACACTCCTTCTGTGCTTGCCCCATATTCCTTTCTGGCCAAAACTTCCCT
Source organism: Taudactylus pleione (assembly GCA_031769625.1). Lineage (NCBI taxonomy): Eukaryota > Metazoa > Chordata > Amphibia > Anura > Myobatrachidae > Taudactylus > Taudactylus pleione. The sequence continues at coordinate 5,217,004 of JAUIMM010000183.1, forward strand.
CTCCTTTCTTGTGAATTGTTTTTTTTATTTTTGTATTTTTTGATCCAAAAATATCATTGGAAAAAAACAAATGTACCAAAGATTAGTGGGTAACAATGACCCCAAAATTGTACGTGAAAATGCACATGATTTGTTTTAAAATGTGTTTTGAAAATAAAACCTACAAATTGTTCTCAACTGTATTGTGACATTAATTTCAAATTGGTTTCTAGTTAATCCTGTCCCACAAGGAAAAAACGAAATCTGAGCTTTGGAGTTCCAAAAAATCAAGGGTTAAAACAAAATGTTACTTAAGGAACACTTTGGCAAAAAAAAAAAAAAAACTCCAGCCCAATGCAAAAGGTTACAATACACACAAACATGATTACAATATTGTTACAATATCCAAAAACACTAACAAAATTGGAAAATACATTCCTACAAAAAACGCTAATTGATTGTGTAATCCTGAAATTAGCCGCCGAGATTTTCAGCTGCGTAAGGTTTTGTGCTATTCCAAAGGAAAAAAAAAAACACATTACAAGCTGGTTTTCAATACCAAGTTGATTGTTTATCTGACAAGCCGTGATAAATCGATGAAACATCGAGGAGGCCCGGGCCAAAGGACATGGCCATCGCCATTGTGGTCGAGTAATCCAGACCCCAAGCTGTGCGAGCACATTGGACGTTCGCATGAGCTAATTTATGTACGCCCCAAAAACGCCTCGCCACGCCTACGTTTTTCCATCTCCACCCCCGTCAACACCTAAAAACGGCCTGTTCTGTCAATCACATTTGACATGTCACTTCCTGTTCGCAATTTGCCGAACGAGTGAAAAAAAGCTCACAATCTGCCGTACGCACATGCGCAGTGTTACACCGACGCATGCGCGGTTTCTCAACATCGGAACGCAACGAGTGTACTGCTGTTAACGAGCGGCTCTGAATGAGGGCCATAGACTGTAGTAGGGATGGCCTTTGGTATGTTAACCATCGATGATACCATGGGTGTTAACTTCAATGGTGTGTAACCATTGTCAGGAAACCATTGATGGTTTCACCCACCAATGGGAAGACCTGCTCCAATAGTCCCTGAGCAATAGGTCAATCAGATTTGGGGGCAGGACTTTTAGGATCTCCATGGTGGAAGAAAAAAACATTGTAGGGTTCTGTGCCATTGATGGTGGAGGACTCCACCATCGATGGCAAAATAATCAGCCATCAGTGACTAACCATCGATGGTTTGAAATCATTGAGGGTCGATGGCCCTCCCCAGACTGCAGTCCAGCCCTGACACCAGCCAACTGACTAAAGGCAGCGTAGGGTGAAATCTTGGTGACACCTCTCAGAGGAGGAGTCACTTTTGATTGGCATTAGTACAGGTGCAGGGCCGTGGGTGGAGGCAGAACTCATTCCCTTTCCAAACACAACGGATGGAACGCAGTTCTGCCCCTTTCTGCCGCACTTTAACCCATGCTTAAGGAGATGTTACCAATAGATTGTTAGCTTGTGAACAGGTCACTATTCCCTACTTGTTTAATAATACCAACCCTTTTTTTTCATTACTGTGTTTGTTACCAGGCTTTATATAAACAAATAATAATAATAATAATAATAATTATAACCCACCCCTCCCAATGCCTTACAACATTCTTTCTCTATAAACGGATGTATTTTGGCTGAAATCTAGATGCATGTATGCGCACAAAACTGCCAAAGAGGATTTTGCGCTGAGCCTCAGAAATGTTGTGCTTTGTAAATGAGATCTATAAGGTTTTGATGGCATCTCAAGATGTATTGTGTAAGCACTGTATAGCTGGCCACACATCTAAAGATTATCTGTCCAACCATCCAACTAGTTGATTGGCTGGAATGAAAACCTGGTAAGGGATGAAAGCAAATGACAATCCGCAATTTGCTCCCAAACGCCAGAAAATGGACAAAAGCTGTTGTTTCAACAAATTGTTTAGATCAAACATTTAACAAACTTGTCTGACGACCATTTTCATCTGTTTTCTGGCATTTATGAGCAAATTGTTGATCATCAGTTATGGAGCATACACACGGTCAGATTTGTCAGATCTGTCAGATGAACGATTGAACGATTTTACCAAAGATTTGAACGATTGAACAATTTTTGACTGCATTAAAATGAATGGAATCGTCCAAGTCTGACTGCAAACACATCAGATGTCAGATATCGTTATCTGACCATCGGGAACGCGCATTGTTCAAATTATTCATCTGACAGATCTGACAGATATGTCAGATATGTCAGATTTTCCTTCAGATATGAACGATTGAACGATTTTTTAAATCATTATCGTTCAGATCTGAAGAAAAATCTGACCGTGTGTATGCACCATTACTCCCATACGTTACCAGATTTTCATTCCAACCAATCAACTAGTTGGCTGGTTGGACAGATAATCTTTAGATGTGTGGCCAGCTTATGATGAGCACGCATATGAGAGCTAAGAATTATTGTGCAAAGGAATATTAATGTACATGGACATGAATGAAAATCACTGTGAATGCTTTAAATATGGCAGATTGTTTTAATATCACCTTTCATATGGATTTTTTCATGGTGTGATTCGTCTGACCACATAGGTATAGGGAACACCAATTGTGCCAAATTAGTACAACCCACAATGCATGCTGCAGAATTTTAAAATGAGCATCCTGCTGTTGCTAATTGTAAATTAGAAGTAGTGCTGAATGGATTGAGGCGTTCCTGATTGTGGGCTTGATGCACAAATGTCTTTACTAATAACACCACAAATGCGAAATTAGATTTTGCTTTGTGAGAAGTCATACAAATTAGAAATCTTTGAATTTTCCTTCGTTAACTCTTTGATAAATGGAACAAATCCGCAAAAGGCCTATTTTCAGACGGAAACAATGGAAAGTAACTAATAACTAAGTACTGTAAACATGCACCCGTTAACACATTATGACCAATGAATGAAGCACTATCAGTTACAGAGGTGAGTCCACAATCAGCCAATCAGAAACTGCTAGATACTTCTGACAACCATCACTATTATCAGTGTGTACTTTCACCAATCATTAGGCACACGCAGTTACATAAACATGCCCTTACTGTACTCAGGGCCCGATTCAGACAAGTTCTCTAGGCTGCACTCGTTCCCTGCCTTAAGGAATGAAAATATGCAAATGAAGCGATCGCACACGAAGGTATAAGGACGCCTGCTATATCTGAACGTGCGATCACTGGGTGAAGTTAGACGCCCACCAGCCAGGAGTAAAGTCGCCCACTTTCAGATGTCATCTCCAGGAAGTGTATAAACACATTGGTACCATCAGGCGACCACGCAGTGCTTAAGGTAGACTCTAGGCTACCGCAAGCACTGCGATCACCGCTTCCTTTATTTTTCTTGTACGCTATGTGTTCATTATTCACACCCTTAAGTTTGTGTACAAATGCCCAGCCATGCCTGTGCTAGTGCAAATACAGCCCGTTTGCACAGACCTGCTCCAGTCACCACAGACGCCCTGTTCTGTCTAACTCAAACTAGCGCTCTGGCAATATGCAGAGAGCGATCGTCTCCTAATCGCAGTGACTGGCTCGCGCGCGCACTGCGACTTATACGCATGCGCAGTTTGCAACAATCGTCCGGCTGCGAATGATCGCAGCCTAGCGAGCTGGTCTGAATCAGGCCCTTAGTCTGCATTAGTGCACCTCTTCCCTCCCCCATTCCCCCAATCCAAGCATAAGGAGCATGAAACAAGAAATCTGCATCCAGATGTAGGTGTCAAAAGTAATCCATCCGTTTACTATATTATATAATGTTAGCAAGAATACCGTTGTACAGAAGTGTAAGAAAGGACCCCTGATGCCCTCTCTTTATAGTTCACAGTGGGATGTACAGCTGCAAGCAGCACAACCACCATAGTCCTACAACTGATCTGCATACAGATCAAAACATATAAGACATTATTGACGTTTACTGGCAATATATCATTATATATGGATCTGTTATAAAAAAAAAGAATCACTGTGCAGCCAAAGATGCCTCACAGTGTAGCAATATGGAAGTTATACAGAATATACATTTTTTTATCTGACATGTTAGAAATATTTATTATCCTGGCTGACTGTCTAAGAGTTAATGGTAATGGGAACAAACTCTGAAGCTTATATCAGACACATTGGTCCTGATTCAGAGTGGCAGTTGGATGATGTTCTAAGTACAGCGTATGCATCGGAGTCACACTGTGCATTGTAACTGCACTGAGGCATACTTGTCGACCTTTTGGCTGCCTCCTCCGGGAGGAAGCGGCCAAATCTGCTCTACAGGGGGCGGAGCTCAGCAGAAGCTGAGGGGCGGTGATGGGCGGGGCTCGGAGATGGCGGGTTTGCGGGCGTGACAACACAATTGAGTCATTGTAACCTGCCCCCCGCTAAGGGGCAGATATATTAAGCTCTACAAAGTGATGTTGGAGAGTGATAAACGATCAGCCAATCAGCTCCTAACTGTCAGTTTTCAAACACAGCCTCAAACATGACAGTTAGAAGCGGAGTGGTTGGCAGTTTCCAGAGCTTAGTCCATCTCCCCCTAAGGGTCCTAATGTGTGCCAAGAAAACATCCCCCCCACACTAGAAAATTACCACTACCAGTCTACCCGTACTGATCTTGCAAGAGTGAGAGAGTGAGCCCGGTGTGGTCTGCTACTGTAGCCTGTCCATTTCAAGGTGGGACATGTCGAACTGCTGCTCAACTGATTTTTTTTATTTTATCCACCTTTCTCTGTAAACTCTAGAGACTGTTGTGCATAAAAATTTTTCCAGAAGATTAGTAGTTTCTAGCACCAACAATTATTTCATGGTTAAATTCACATAAATTGCATTTCCTTCACCACTCTGGTGTTTGGTCTGAACAACAACTGAACCTCTTTACTATGTCTGTAAGCTTTTATGCATTGCTGTCATATGATTAGCTGGTGAGATGGCTGCATTAATGACGAGGTGTACATAGTAAAGTGGCCACACAGTGTATAGATATATACAGTATATTGTGACAAGAATCACATAGACCGGGTAACATCCAACAGATATTTATTTTCTCACCACAGGCAGGAATACAGGACAGTGCAGTTTTCACAGGTAAAATGTTACAAGCTGGTACACAGAATCTTCCAAACAGGTATACAGTTCTTTTAGTGGACTCACAGGTCCAGGATCCCTAACACTAGTCACCCCCGGGCCTATAACCTGGGCGACTACTTCACCGTCAGGATCAGCTTCCCAGTATCTCTGCAGCTCTTTTACCAGCCTCACACAGGTGTCTGTAATCAGCTGCCTTTCCAGACTCTGATTGAGGCAACACCCAAACTGGACCCTTCAGTCCTACTGCCTTTGCTCTGCCAAACCTGAGATACCTGGACATTCCACATTCACTTCATGTGGAATTATGCTAACCCTGTCACAATATATATATATATATATATATATATATATATATATATATATATATAAAAGAAGTCATATGGGCTGGCACTCCACATTCAAGCAATGCATAAATTTGGCCCAGGTGCCATCCAAGAGTGCTACAAGGAGCAATGTATTTAAAGACAAATGGTAGGCGGCACTCACGGGACTTTTCAGAAAAGAATCAAACTGACAACTGTGTCAAACCTTGTCCGACGTTTCAGTCAGTAAAGACTTTTATCAAGAACATGAAAGCAATTGTGTAATGACATACCTTTATACCAGAACATCACTGGTGATAGGTGCTGCCTCCGTGTGCTGACCGCCAGGCGCATAGGAGATGACGTCATCAGCACGCGTCCTGCGTGGCCGCAACGCAACGTCACCTCCAACGAGGTGACATCAGGCGTCCAGACACACGCCTAAGACATCATGCCCGATTGTCAAAACCCACGCCCATGCCGTCAGGAGGCTATATTACACATGTATTACATTATGATAATACCATATCGAGCACAAAACGATAGCTCTGAGTAAGAAAGGAGGAGATGAGTGGAATATACCTGAGAAGTGATATAACATGTATCAAAAGAAACAGTGATAGTGTGAAAAAAAAGAGAAATCAGTTAGAATGAAAAAAGGTAGTCCCACTGTAAAGTGACATAGCGAAAAAGAGAGAACATGTAAACTCCACAACAAAACAATTGAACAACATAAAGAAAATAAAACAATAACACATAAATACATTAAGGTGAAGAAAAGAATAAGTACAATCACCAATAAGGAATATCCAAAAATTATTATATGAGAACAAAGCAAAACTTTTTGTCTGCTGAAAGGATGTAGGAAAAAACTGCAACCAAGCATACCTCTACATCCGTACCCAAAAATAAAGAGAGCGGTACAAAAAGACTATAAGGTGAAAAAATACACATAACGGAATGTCAGCCTCACCAGTGCAAAAAGAAAAAAAGAAGAAAAAATATTAATATAATCAAAGGGTTATATGATCAAAAAACTTTTGTAACATTGTAGTGGCTCAAATGTAGTATTAATCAAAAATCAGTATGCGATTGTATCAAAGGAGAAAGATGTGAAAAATGCACATCTACTAATATGTTCTGGTATAAAGGTATGTCATTACACAATTGCTTTAATGTTCTTGATAAAAGTCTTTACTGACTGAAACGTCGGACAAGGTTTGACACAGTTGTCAGTTTGATTCTTTTCTGAAAAGTCCTGTGAGTGCCGCCTACCATTTGTCTTTATATATATATATATATATATATATATATATATAAATATATATTGTGACACAGTTAGGTTAGGGGGTCCCTCTCCTGGGTAGAGGACTCCTTCCTTACACACACACACACAGCAGCAGGGAAGCAGCACACCAGTCTGGATGCAAGTACAAGCTGGTCGGCGCCAGTCTTTATTGTACAATGTCAAAAATAACATAAAGAAAACATAAACATAAATACTAGCCCTGTCGGGGCACTAACTTCACAGGTAGTTCCCTCACTACCAGAACCTGGCAGGGCCTAATGCCCTCACAGCAACAAAGGTACAGCACAACACTCACAGATAGGTTTTCCAAGTGTCTCTGAGCAAACTCCCTGTCTGCTCTCCCAGGTGAGACAATCAGCCCTCAACACACTAGGCTTATATTGGCCACTCTCAGGTGGAAACCTTAACAAGACTGTTACCAGGCTGCAAGATCCAAAACCTGGAGTGGCCGTGGGTGGAGCCCTCCCTCTCCTCTCACCCACAACCCCCAGGTCCCAAACCGGCTTTTCAAAAAGCCGACACTCAAGCCTGCTACACTGCAGACTTTCTCCTGGGGGTTTAGAACACATAAGACAAGAATCTGGGACAAATGTACCTGCCACAGACCACTTTACCAATGATCCTATCACATATCCCCCCCTTTGTTTCGACCTGTGGGGCGGAACAACTGAAGCCCCCAAACAATGAACGCGTGACAACGCGTCAGCATTGGCCAGCTGGCTTCCTGGCCTGTGTTCCACTGAAAATTTAAAAGATTGTAATGCCAAGAACCATCTCATAATTCTCGCATTACTGTCCTTATTTTCGGACATCCACTTCAAAGGGGCATGGTCAGTGATCAATTTGAACTTTCTTCCAACCAAGTAGTACCTGAGAGCCTCTAACGCCCACTTTATGGCCAACGCCTCCTTCTCCACTGTGGCATAGTTTCTCTCATGTACATTCAACTTTCTGCTTAGATAGAAAATAGGGTGTTCCTCACCCTCCTTGTTCTGGGACAGGACCGCTCCTATACCTACTTCTGATGCATCGGTTTGTACTATGAATTCCCTATCAAAATTAGGAGTCATCAGGACTGGTTGGGAACACAACGCTACTTTCAACTTCTGAAAAGCTTTCTCCGCCTCAGGACTCCATTCTACCATGACTTTTTGTTTGCCTTTGGTCAGGTCAGTCAATGGGACTGCCATGGTGGCAAAGTTGGGTATAAACCTCCTGTAGTACCCTGTAATTCCCAAGAAGGCTCTCACCTGCTTCTTATTCAGAGGCCGTGGCCAGTTTTGTATGGCATCAACTTTATTGAGCTGAGGCTTTATCAGGCCTCTGCCAATGGTGTATCCTAGATATTTTACTTCCTCCATGCCTAGACAACACTTTTTTGGGTTGGCTGCCCTCTGGCGCTGAAAAAGCTGTCTTTTGTTTGGCGCTCTCGGTTAACGGTACTTGCCAATACCCTTTGGTTAGGTCAAGAGTGGTTAAATACCTTGCCGTCCCTAGTCTCTCAATCAACTCATCCACTCTTGGCATCGGGTAGGCATCGAATTTTGAAACACTGTTCAACTTTCGGAAGTCATTGCAGAAACGCACACTCCCGTCGGGCTTTGGAATCAACACAATGGGACTTGACCATTCGCTATGTGATTCTTCAATAACCCCTAACTCTAGCATATTTTTAATTTCTTTCGACACCGATTCTCTTTGTGCTTCTGGCAACCTATAGGGCTTTAGATTAACTTTAAACCCTGGGTCAGTGATGATGTCATGTTTAATGACCGAGGTTTTCCCGGGTACGTCAGAGAACAGCACCCTATTTCTGATCAGAAACTCCTTGACCTCTTGTTGTTGAATTGCCGACAGGGTTTTTGCCACTGTCACTTCGGGAACTAAGGGCCCTGGATTTAATGGAGGGGCTCGGATGGCCGACAGTGCCGTTCTATCTTTCCAGGGCTTTAACAGATTTATATGGTATATCTGTTCCGGCTTTCTTTTCCCCGGCTGGTAAACTTTGTAATTGACCTGCTCCACTCTTTCTAAGATTTCAAAGGGCCCTTGCCATTTAGCCAAAAGTTTATTTTCCACAGTGGGAACCAATACTAACACTCTGTCCCCAGGAGCAAAGCTGCGTAACCGAGCATTGCAGTTGTATACCCTCTGCTGTGCCTGTTGAGCCTGTTCCAGGTGCTCTCTCACTATCGGCACTACCGCAGCAATTCTCTCCTGCATTTGAGAAACATACTCAATCACGGTTTTGTAAGGACTAGACTGCCCCTCCCATGTCTCTTTGGCAATGTCTAGTAACCCCCTTGGGTGTCTCCCATACAACAAGTCGAAGGGTGAAAACCCGGTGGAGGACTGGGGAACTTCTCTTATGGCCAACAATAAATACGGCAATAAGTAATCCCAATCCCTACCATCCTTGTCGACCACTTTCCTAAGCATGTGTTTTAACGTCTTGTTAAACCTCTCGACCAGCCCATCGGTTTGGGGGTGATAAACCGAAGTTCTTAACTGTTCAATTTTGAACAGGCGACATAACTCTTTCATGACTTTTGACATAAACGGTGTACCCTGGTCAGTTAGTATCTCCTTGGGTATACCCAGCCTGCTAAAGACATGAACTAGCTCTCTGGCAATGGTCTTGGTTGACGTATTGCGCAACGGGATCGCTTCCGGGTACCTGGTAGCGTAATCCATTTTGACCAGAATATACTGGTGTCCCCTGGCAGACTTCATTAAGGGTCCAACCAAATCCATCGCTATTCTTTCAAACCGCACCTCTATAATAGGCAATGGAACTAGTGGACCCTTAAAATGTGGCCTGGGAGCATGATACTAACACTCAGGGCAGGATGCGCAAAAGTCAGACACCTCTTTATGAAGCCCGGGCCAGAAAAACCTCTGCATTATTCGCTCAGTGGTTTTCTCTACCCCTAGATGGCCTGCCGTTATATGACCATGGGCCAGATCCAACACTGTTCTTCTGTAAGCTTTGGGAACTATTAGTTGTTCCACAATATCTTCCCCCTTCTTAGTCACCTGATATAACAAATCCTGACACATTGCCATGTGGGGATAGGACAAAGGACTATCAGGGTCTACGGGTTTACCATCAACTACTTTTACATTCTCCCTGGCTTTTACCAAAGTAGGGTCATTCAACTGCTCCACGGCAAAGACCTCTCTTCTGACCTCTAAATCAGGCAGACGATCACCTGGCCCAACAACACTTCCCACCTCAATGGGAGGCACATCAGTTGGCGGGCCACCGTCACGTTCCACATTCTCTAGTTCGCCAACCATAGTAGAAAAAGGGAATAACTCTGACTCAGAAGAAACTCCCTCCTCCACTACATCGACAACCTTCTCAAATGGATCGGGGTTGTTCACCTCTGGAACAAAACGGCTTTCCCACAACTTCCAGAAGTGAGCAAAGTCTCTCCCCAATATTGCATCGTACACCAGACCATGCACCAAACCCACAGAAACTATAGCAGAGCCACATGGTGTCTCGATGTTCACCTCAACCGTAACATAATACCATGTATGCAGGTCACACAACAGTTTTCCCTGTATGCCTCAAGGGGTTCACCAGCTCAGCTTTTATAAGTGTCACCAAGCTACCAGAGTCTAACAGTGCCTCTACTCGGTTGCCATCTACAGTGAGTACACACATGTGCTTATCAGTCTCAGCCTGCCGGTCAGCCGTACAGGCTGTCTGTTCAAAGAAAGACCCCCTGCGGTAGACATGAGCAGTATCACATTGAATAGGTTCAGTTGTAAGTGAACAATTAGCGGCAATATGGCCGAAGCCACCACATCGGAAACACTGAGTCATATTAATGTCTAGTCGTTTACGGGGCAAGAACCTTCCTGGCCTGGCAGGCCTGTCTCCAGGTTCTACACCCTCAGTCTTAGGTATATTCCACCGCCCAGCACCCTTCTCCCCTGGAACAGTCTTACCAGAGTCTGTGGGAGTTCGCCGGTGTGCCATCGGGGCTCGGTGGGGCATACTCATCAGCTCCTCAGCCGCCACGTACCTCTCCACCAGCTCGACCAACTGGTTCGCGGACTTAGGGTCTGCATGGCTCACCCACTTGCGCAGAGTCACAGGTAATGATCGCAGGTACCGGTCCATCACGACCCTTTCCATGATCTGTGGTCCCGTCAGTGTCTCGGGCTGTAGCCATTTTGAGGACAGATGGACGAGGTCATGCATCTGTGAACGTGGAGGCTTGTCCCTATGGAACTCCCAGCGGTGGACCCGTTGGGCACGAACAAAGGTGGTGACTCCCAAGCGAGTTAGGATCTCCTGTTTTAGTTTTTTATAGTCCTTGGCATCAGCCAGGCATAAGTCGAAATATGCTTTTTGTGGCTCCCCAGACAAAAAAGGTGCCACCAGACTTTCCCACTGCTCCTTGGGCCAACTCTCCCTTTCGGCCGTTCTTTCAAATGCGGCGAGATAGGCCTCCACATCATCGCCCGAAGTCATCTTTTGGAGGAAGTAACTGGCTCATACGGAGTGAGTCGTGGTGGGAGGACCAGTATTAACATCTCTGGGCCGGGCGACCAGGTGCTGTACCACCTCTCTTATGGCCTGGCTGTTTTCCGCTAAGGCCTGGCGGGTTTCCTCAATGGCGACCTATTGAAGTCTGTTAGTCTCCTGCTGAGCTCTGGTAGATTCCTGCTGAGCTGCCTCTCTGAGCATTGGCTGACGCCTCCTCTATGGGACTCCAAGGACACAGTGTTATTTCCTCACTCACAAATTGGGTGTCTGTCCCTTTAATTTTTAAACGGAAAGTTTTCCTCTTGCTGCAACTTCAGTGTGTGTGGTTGCCCGCATTCTCCACCATATTGTGACACAGTTAGGTTAGGGGGTCCCTCTCCTGGGTAGAGGACTCCTTCCTTACACACACACACACAGCAGCAGGGAAGCAGCACACCAGTCTGGATGCAAGTACAAGCTGGTCGGCGCCAGTCTTTATTGTACAATGTAAGAAATAACATAAAGAAAACATAAACATAAATACTAGCCCTGTCAGGACATTAACTTCACAGGTAGTTCCCTCACTACCAGAACCTGGCAGGGCCTAATGCCCTCGCCAGCAGCAAAGGTACAGCACAACACTCACAGATAGGTTTTCCAAGTGTCTCTGAGCAAACTCCCTGTCTGCTCTCCCAGGTGAGACAATCAGCCCTCAACACACTAGGCTTATATTGGCCACACTCTCAGGTGGAAACCTTAACAAGCCTGTTACCAGGCTGCAAGATCCAAAACCTGGAGTGGCCGTGGGTGGAGCCCTCCCTCTCCTCTCACCCACAACCCCCAGGTCCCAAACCGGCTTTTCAAAAAGCCGAAACTCAAGCCTGCTACACTGCTGACTTTCTCCTGGGGGTTTAAAACACATAAGACAGGAATCTGGGACAAATGTACCTGCCACAGACCACTTTACCAATGATCCTATCACAATATATATATATTAGGTTTTGTATAGCGCCAGTGTTTGTGATATACCAATAAAAAAAAAGGTGAGAATATATGTAAATCTCTGGGCACCCCTACCCCCACATCAACAGGGTGTCAGCTCAATCTGATATGGATTAAGTGGTGGTTAGCAATTTAAAGTGAAATTTGTAAACCATAGAATCAGATCAGAGCGCTCTAAAATGCCATACAAGATAAAGTGATTATGTGCTAACAGTGCAAACAATGCATATATGATTTAAAAACATATCAACCGCAAAAGATACTGTAAAATGTATTTTCAGGGCCTAAGAAAGAATAATATAGATGGAGCAAATATATGTAAAAAATGTATACATTTATTTAAGACATAAAATAAACATATAAAACTAAATATAAATAATAAAAGGTAAAATTTCAGTATTTATGGATGAGATAAATGAAGTACATGAAAATAGGTTTTATGCTTATTTTATTTCGTGTTTCGTCACCAACGGACTTCTTCAAGGGGTGTGAACACACACCTCTAAAGAAATCCCCAAGTCACAGAAAAGATGGTTGGTACACTGATTCAGGTGCAACAAGGCATTTCAACTGCAGTGAGAAATGGTTTACCAAGTTAGTCGCATGTGATCCTATCACCATCAAAGGAATTTGCAATCAAGTGTGTACAGCTATGGAAGTTGGAACAATTAATGCTCGCTTGAGAGTTGGAATAAGAACAAAAGTCAAAGAAATCCAAGACGTGCTTTATATACCAGAGATGGGAACAAATCCTATAGCCACCAGTGTCCTTTATGTGCGCTGATATCTCTTCTCCCCCATGGATTAATGTGGGGTTGGGTGTTAAATTACTTATCACAGTTGCTGCGGACATCTCCACTTCTAAAAACCCAAACTTTAGTAAATATACCCCCTAGTCTCCTTCCTCCCCAACTCTCCTCCTACTTATGCTCCATGAACCATCTCCAGTTCATTAGGATCAAGGTCTCTCCATCTTAAATTGCCTGGATCGTAATCCCTCGCACTGTCTGACTATTCTGAGTGCTGGAGGAATGTTGCTGCCGGGGATTGGCTCTGCCTCCTGAGAGAAGTCAGTGTTCGGCTCTCAGCTGCATGGGCTGTCAGTCTGGAGCTGTAAATGATCACTGTCGAGCCAGAGGCACCATGTGTAGCCACCCCCCTTCCTACAGTGACATAAGTGGAAGTCGCCGGGAAGTGAAGACTGGCCTACTACTTTGTGAATCTTGCCAGCAGCAGAATCCAACACTACCTGTGTGGCAGGTGGCTGCTTCTGCCTGCCTGTTACAATTGCCTCATTGGCCAAATGCTGTCCCAAATCATTCAATTGTGCACCGGCCAGGGGGGCACATGCCCCCCGGCTCAGCCCACCCTTGTGTGAAACAGAAAAGGGACCATCATAGCTATAGACACAAGGTGTCAACAGTTGTGCATCCTTGACTCTCAGCACTGTTACTCAATGATGACAACTGAGTCACAGTCAATGGAGCTCTGGCACAGAAGATTTGATCACTGTGGATACGACGGGGTTCAGAAGCTACAGAATGGGATAGTCACATATATGTCAGTGATTTACACAGAGTACCCCATAGGAAGACTGCAGACAACAAGAGACTTGTAGAGAATGACAACAGTTACAGACTCAAGACTCAGATATCTGATAGGATAATACCTTAACAGGCAGGTGGAATAATTCTTGAGAAATATGGAATAGACATCAATAACCATTAACTATACTCCTGAGCAAAATGGTGTACGTGAACAATCAAACCATACACTAGTGGAGAAAGCAAGATGTATGCTGAAGGACGCAGACCTTGACAAACAGTTTTAGGTGGAAGCCGTGCCCACAGCAGGGTATTTAAGGAGCTGTTCTCCTACAGTTACCATGAAGGACAAAACACAAATTGAAGCATGGTCAAAGAGAAAACCAAGTGTAAAACATCTCTGAACTTTTGGAAGTATTGCTTAAGTACATGCACCAAAGGAGAGAAGATGCAAGCTGAATTTAAAATCAAAAAGTGCCTTATGCTAGGCTATTGCCATGAAAGCAAAGGCTACAAATTATGGAATCCAAGTACCAAAAGGGTTATCAAGTCTAAATATGTCATATTCAAAGAATAAACACAAATTGTAGAATATAAAATAAATATATATGCCAAATATAATGTTTTAAGGTTTATAGACTTTATATATTTAGTTTGATAGTATTTATATGAACCTTACTATTGCAGTCATAATATATATGAAGGAGTGGTGGGAGTTAGAACAGCAAAGAGAGGGGCGGAATCTGACAGAGTGAATGACGGGACAGGGCAGAATGAGGGGCAGAGATTGAAGTGACCCTGCATATTCTAGGTCCAATAACCTAGCATATATACAGAATATACATTAACTGCTATCTTTAAATAACAACATTTATCAAAATTATTTATTTATTTTTTATTTATGTGTATATGTATATATTCCTTATATTAAATACTGATTATTTTTATATTTTTACGCGCTCCTTGTTATTTAAAGATAGCAGTTAATGTGTATGTGTCTTGAGTATATCAGAATTACTCTGAAGGAGCAGCAGAAAATTCAATATACAAAAGAGCTGTTTAACATCTATACATTTAAAAAAAATTGCATTATATATGTGCCTGAATTTTATTTGTTTGTTTTTATATAAAGAATATATCTATAGTATATATATAATATATATATATATATATATATATACTGTGTATATATATATATATACTGTATATATATATATATTTATATATAATATATAGGCCCCCAACATCACTAGTCACACCATGCGGCAATAGTCACACGACGGCACACAGTAGGTCCTTAATACATTTCAGATCTAGGCCCATGTGGACTTTAATCTAGCGCTGACTCCATTCACCATACCCCAGAGTGGCAGTGTTTGTCATTATACCACCAAAGGTTTGACCTAAGGTTTGCAAAGCACTGGGAGTTTGGAGGTTAAAGATGGCATGGTTGTGCATCGATATGCGGTGTGTTTGAACTCTCCTGTAAAATGTTCATTAAATCCCTCCCCCCCATCCAATACGTTTCCATGAACCGCCATGACTTGTCAGGGCGAAATGTCACGTTAATGATTGCTACACCTGTATTTACACACTATGTCACAGGAGGCCAAGCATCACTACAATCAGACAAAGGCAGAAGTACAAAACAAAACTGCCTGTACACTGCTACCAAGCACATGCTGTATACAATTATTGCCCATGTCAATAAGCTGTAGTGTGCAATAAACTAGAAGATGGACAATGCACAGGAGAATCAGAAAGTATGTACATTCTTAACTATTGAGAGGAATTCTGTACCTCCCACAAAAACAATAATCTATTGCCTCACTCACTGAAATGATCTATTATTATAAAATTGGTCCCTGATCTAAGTTAGGTCATCACGCACGTATTCGGCATGTGCACATCACATGCCATCACGTGCATGATGCATGCCCCAGCTCCCACTGCACACTCCATGTATTTTAGGGGGACATTCAATTATTTTTGCCCACGCTAGCACACATTTCTGCTTACAGCCCACCAGGCAGGCAAGCAGAAATGTGCGATAAGTCGGCACTTTGGGGAGTTTGGGCGCCCAAGGCAGGACTTTAGACAGGTTTAGCTGTTTTACGCAGTGTGATATGCATGAATTATTGAATTAGTGAATATCGCACCCTGATCTCCCATAACTTTAGACGGGCGGTAGGGTGTAATAAAACAATTAAACTCCCTCTAGGAGTGATAGGCACGCGTTATGCCACACCGACGAAAGAGAAGAGAATTGGAACTCGGCTGGTAATTATAACAGGTTGGGAGGGAGCGGTGTGGGGAGGGAGCGGGTGAGGAGACTGGGTAGTGGGCGGGAAGAGAGGGGGCAAGGACAGCGGGAGCTATTGAGGGGGTGGGGCAAGTGAGGTGACCCTGCAGATGCCAGGTCTATTTATTTATTAGTAGTTAATTAATAACAATAGGCAACAGGCTGACAAAGATGTCTTATAAATACATGCCTTTTGATCATGCTAAATTTTGTGAATAAAGAGGAAGCACTCATAGAAATATTGTCAATTTACATGCACAACCAGTAAATGAGCAAGTGGTTGACTTGTATGTAATTATCATAAGAATATGAATTAGCTTTGATGAAGGTATTATGAGTGGCAGGTAAACTACATTAGATTTCCCTGGCAATTAACTGGAAGTTGGAATTTCCAATTGTGTCTGTGCTTCGTGGACCTGCATAAACACAACTGCAATATCTCTCTGTTTCCCAGCACGCAGTCTCTTATTTTAATATATTTTTTAGTTTTTATTTCTGTGCTACAGATAAGAAAGATCAAAGAGTCACGTATATGAAATTGCAGGAAAATGGCGCAGAGCCAAGGAGGGAATAATAGGAGCTGCTTTTATAGGCTGCATTCAGTTTTTCCAGCTGAAAAAAAAACAGGTACATTAGTATAGCAAATAATGGAAGTACTTTGTATTTCAAAGGGCGATGCATCACATTGTGAATTTGAGGCGCTTTTCCCAGATCCTGATTGTTTTGAGTACAAGGTGAAACAATGCTTCTGACACATATGAAACTGAACTAATGTGTACACGCACAGCTAAGAGCTTAGCAGTCTGAGGGCGCAAATCCACTTGCAGACATCAAAATGACTGCACGATTACTACATTGTAAAGGTGCAGTAGTTTGTCAGTCTACTCTGTGCCTACACTGAATGAGCAGTCGTTCAGTGTAGGCACATCAATCAACCACTACCATGCTCAACGTGACATTATCGTCAGGTTGTACATCATTTTCGTGCGATGATTGATGTCGGAAACGACAAGCGGGAGCGCGCATCGCTGGTCGTTTCCGACATAAAAGTGCACGATTTGTGCACGATTACTGAGCGATTGCACGATTACGATATCGTAATCGTGCAATCGCTCAGTATTATCGCTAAGTGGATGTGTGCCTTTAGCTCTCTGCACAGTTAATGGTAAGGAAGTATTGTATTGGATGCCATCAGTTTGACAAGAGCGCTATTGAAGACCCTGCTCCTAACCTTCTAACTTTCAGTCTGCGGCTTCCTGTTTGCCTCCTCACATCAGACAAATGGGACAGATAACTATTTCCTATAATATCAGCACAATAATCTCCTAAAATGTTTTGTGGACATTCTGGTAATCTGATTGCTACAGTTATTCTATTCCAGCTCACTTAGTGGTCTATTCATGATCACCAATGGGCCCAAATAACAGGCCCAATCATTCATTCTGGCCAACTACTATTCAGAAAACCAAAAATGTTCAGAGTTTGCTTGTGGGAACCAACACCATCTTCAGATGGTGTTGGTTCTTGGAGCCCCTCTCCTTCCTATAGGAAGGAAGACTGGGGTTGCTAAGAGGCATCCAAGGGTATCGCTCCGCATGCGCAGAAAGCTGGCACTCCCTGGTAAGTGACACTGCTACTTCAGTAGCAGTGTTAGGGGATCGGTGGGACAGCTGCTTTTCAGAGCAGCTGCCCTCGCACCAGGGCAATAATGAATTGCTCCGGTAATTAAGTATCCACAGCCGCAACTCACAGCGAGTAAAGGGGGCCACCCATAAACCTGGGAATGTCAGGAAGAGTAGGGGATGATGGTTCATGTGGGTTATTACAAATTCTTTTGTACCTGGGAAGTCAATACAGGTTGAGTCTCCCATATCCAAATAATCCGAAAATACGGAATATTCCGAAATTCAGAATATTTTTAGCATGACTGAGATAATGAAACCTTTGCTTTTTGATGGTTCAATGTACACAAACGTTGTTTAAGGCATAAATTATTAAAAATAAAGTATAAAATTGCCTTCAGGCTTTGTGTATAAGGTGTATATGAAACATAAATGAATTTCATGTATGTACACAAACTTTGTTTGAGCCACAAAATTATTGAAAATATAGTATAAAATTTCCTGCAGGCTGTGTGTATATGGTGTATATGAATCATAAATACATTCTGTGTTTAGATTTAGGTCCCATTCCCTAGATTTTTCATTATGGTATACAAATATTCCAAAATACGGAATATTCCGATATCCAGAATACCCCCGGTCCCAAACATTTTGGATATGGGAGACTCAACCTGTACTCTAATCGAATCATCTGATATGTAAATCTTTATAAAAACATCTAAAGAGGGCAAGTTGAGATGTTGGCCATAGCAATCAATCAGATTATAGCTGTTATATACACTACAAACAAGGGAATCGGTATGAAATACTGCCAGCCGCATGCTCGGCTGTACGACTCCCGGCATCGGCAGGCCAACAGAAGCAGAGTTCCCGGCAATGCAAGCCCGACAGCGCTGGAAATCCTGATCGTCCCTAAGGTAAGTATAAACTAACCTAACCCTCCTTAGGGGTGCCTAACACTAACCTCCCTCCCCAAGTGCCTAACCCTAATCCCCCCTCTAAGTGCCTAACCCTAACCCCCCTCTTCCCCGCTACCTAAACCTAAGTCCCCCGGGGGGTGCCTAACCCTAAATCCCCCCGAGGGTGCCTAACCCTATCCCTCCCTCCCCCTAGCCTAACCCTCCCGGGGGGTGCCTAACCCTAAGCCCCCCCTGGGTGCCCTAAAACTAACCCTCCCCCCTGCGGCTGTCCGCTTGCGGCGCCCGGCATCCCTTCGATCGGGATGCCGGGCGCCTGTCTCCCGGCTTCAGGAAAATGTCAGGCGTCTAGACGCCCAGCATTTCACCCTCGCCGGGATATGACAGTCGGGAAGCCGGCTGTCGGTATTAAGGCAGCCGGTTTCCCGATTGCATCCCCAAACAAGTATTAATTGTTCTATGTTTCACTAAAATATTTTTAAAAACCTCTATCATCATAAAACCACTGCTGCATCAGCTTCCACAAAGATGTAATGTTTACATTCTCATACTGCAGGCACTGTCCCGCTGTCCCAGTCAGGAGGTTGGGGACACTCAGGCACCGCCGCAGTTCTGCTCTGCTAAGCAGAGAGGAGCGGTGCCGTGCAGCATGTGTGCGGAATCCATTTAGTCCAGAGAGAGGGCTGGCGGCAGCTCAACAGCTGATTGAGTGCTGGGCTCGCCCCCAGCTTGACTTAAAACCAGGGTGTGACTTGCGGACATGCCCCCCAAAAGGCATTACCCAGGGTCGTGGCCAAGTAGGAACGAGGCCAGGCTCCCCTTTCAGGTGCAAGCACCTTCGGCATGCACAGGGGTCCCGAATACAGGTTTACAAATTTGGGAGGTATGCATTCTTATTATATGATGTATGATAAATTCATACATGTCGTAGCTTACTCTACATGGGCGTTACATTCTTATTATATGGTGTATGATATATCATACATGTCATAGCTTACTCGAGACGGATGTTACATTCTTAGTGCAGTTACAAAGTGCATAACTGTAGGGGATCGGTATGAATGACCACTGGACCTATGTCTCCCTCCCCTAACCCTCCCTTAGGGGTGCCTAACCCAAACCCCCCCATAAGTGCCTAAACCTAACCCCCCGTCCCCGCAGCCTAAACCTAACCCTCCCCTGGGGGTGCCTAATCCTAACCTCCCCCGGGGGTGCCTATCCCAAACCCTCCCTACCCCTAGCCTAACCCTCCCAGGGGGGTGCTTAACCCTAAGTCCCCCCCAGGAGCCCCTAACCTAACCCCCCCCCCACGACTGAAAGCACCCGCCACCCAGCTTACCTTTGTTCGGTTTGCCGGGCGTCGGGCTCCCATCGTAGGGATAATGATAGGCGTCGGGATTTCGACACCTATCATTAGTCCATTGTCGGGATTGCACAGTCGGGAAGCCGGCGTTCAGCATTTCAACCGTCGGTTTCCTGACTGCATTCCAACTGTAGCGTTATACCTGCGTTATTAGTTATATCCTGATATAGTTCTCCTGATGTTCAATGAATTAACCCCTCATCTCTTCCGTCTTCAACAGGTAACCAGAATATTGTATACTGAACTATACTGCAGAGTATTCCACCTCTTGTGCCTGGTTGATTTAATTATCTTAATAGGTAACCAGATTTTTATATACTTTTGCCAAAGGTATAAGACATCTGCTATTGTTTCTAATGCCTTATGATGTGTAAGTGTAGTTAATATGTTATAAGGATTCTCTCCAGTCTATAGACTGAGTTAAGAAATGTTTTTTTTCAGTCCTAGATGCTTGGTATGTGTTGCCTGTTTACTTAACCCATTTTATTGCTAGCTTTATTTTGGATGGTCAGTGTTTTTTTTTTTCATTAATTAGTGTCTACACTTGCCTGCATATCTCTATAAGTATCATTACCTAGGTTGTAGGCCTGGCTGGAGGGTGCAGTTTCCGAAGTGCAGTTACAAAGTGCATAACTGTAGCATTATACTTGCGGTAAACCGAAAATACACCGAAGGAGACCACTCGGACTTGCTTTCCACAATGACATCAATATAAGGACAAATTTAGGACCAAACATTGTGAGTTCCAAACCTATCACTACAAACATCTGCTGTCTGTATATCCAGGATTGTCACAACTGGATTCCCTGTTTGATCAAGACAAGATCTCAATACTTCAATTGCTATTATTTCTGCTGACTTTCTGAATTTCACAAAATCTCAGTTAATATTGTATCTGCGCCTATGTCAGTTTGCCTCTTTCCACTTTGAAATGCTGTCTTTTTAACATTACTCTCTTGCCTAGCCTTATCCGCTATCTTATAACACAGTCTACATTCATTTTCAAATTCCGCATACATTAAATATCCACTTTTTTCCACTGAATAATAAACTTTTGTTGTTGTGCATGTACCTTTCCCAACACTTTTCTTTCACTTGCATTGCTGCAAATCTCTGTACTTTTTCTCGCATTTATATTTCATTCCAACTTAGTTTTCTTCCCCTCAGTTACCTCATTCACACCATGACCATGATTTCTTCAACTCCCCCCTTCACTCAGTCTCTACCTAATCCTCTGTTCTGCCCCCTGCTTCGATCTTTATCCTTCCCCCTTTTCTCCTCCACCTCCTCCCCTGCTCCCCCCTCTTCTGTCTGTCTGTCTCCCCTCCCCTCCTCTCCCATTACTCCTCTTTTAACTGGTTCTACCACACCTTGGTCCTACTACACCACTGCTAATCCCTCCTCTTACACTCCTCTCCATGTCACTTTACCCTACCACCATCCACATCTTAAACTTCCTCCCTGCCCACCTCCTACAGCTTCCATCCCTAGCTTAGGTGCTCGCACCATTGCTACACTCTATTCATATCGGTCCCCCAAATGAATCTCGCCTCCACGCTACAGAAACCCTGATAATCTCATTCACATCTCTCCCATAAATGCTGTCCCTCTATCCTGTGCTCTTTGGAATGCCAGATCAGTCTGTAATAAACTGGTTCCCACCTATGACCTTTTCATCTCCAACTCCCTACATGTAATAGCCATCACTGAAACCTGGATTTCACTCAGAGACGCCACTTCTCCAGCTGCTCTCTCCTCCTGGGGCCTCAACTTCTCTCACACCCCTTGGCCTGGGGGTCGCCATAGTGGTGGTTTTGAGGTCATGCTAGCCCCCAGTTACTCCTACCAGCTAATATCCTATGAACCATCCCTTACATTCTCCACATTTGAGGTTCATGCTATACGCCTTTTCCAACCAGTGCACCTTTGAGTAGCTGTCATGTACCGTCCCCCTGGCCCTACTTCCAAATTCCTTGACAACTTCGCTTCCTGGCTGGCTCACTTATTCTCTCCTCAGATCTTCCCTCCATTATCTTAAGTGACATTAAAATTGATATCCTTACCCTCAAATTTTTATTTGGTCTATCCCAATAGACCTCCTCACTCTTCCATTTGAGTGGGCACTCACTTGATCTGGTCTTCACTCAATGCTGTGATATTCCTGATTACTCTAATTCTTCATTCCCCCTCTCTGACCATCATCTTCTATCTTTTAACTTATCCCTCTCTCCTTCCCCTCCTCTACCTCCTAAGGCTACCATTACTAAGCATAAAGTTTAGGCTATCAACACTGTTTCATTTTTCTCCCTGCTGGACTCTCTTCTTTTCCCTATCTTCTCTCCTGTCCTGAACAAGCCACTTCTCTGTACAATACCTCACTTACTTCTGCTCTGGACTCTGTTGGTCCAGCAATCACTACTCACCCTCACAGACCCACACCTCATCTCTGGCATTCCAAATGCACCAGATACCTGCAAAAGTGTTCACGAATTGCGAAGCAACAGTGAAGGTTATCACACTCTAAGGCAGACTTCCTCCATTTCAAATTCATGCTCTCATCCTACAGTGCTGCCCTGTCCCTCTCCAAACAAGCATATTTCAAGAAACTCATCTCCTCCCAGTCCTCAAACCCCCAGCGTCTCTTTGCTCCTAACACACTCTCCAACTTTCGACCCATCTCTCTCCTCCCTTTTGCTTCCAAACTCCTTGAGCGTATTGTTTACAACCACCTTACCACCTCTCTTTCCTCCCACTTCCTCCTTGAATCATTTCAATCTGGCTTCCATTCTCTCCACTCCACTGAAACTGCCCTCATGAAAGTCACCATTGACCTCGTTGCTGCCAAATCCAAGGGCCACTACTCTCTGCTCATTCTCATTGACCTCTTTGCTATTTTTGACACTATAGACCACCTACTCCTCCTGCAAATCCTTCACTCCCTTGGTCTATGTGACACTGCCCTGTCTTCTGGCTGTCCTCCTACCTATCTGACCATTCCTTCCTGTCTCCTCTCATGGCTCCTCTCCCGCCCCACTTCCACAAACAGTAGGCGTTCCCCAAGGTGCTGTTCTTGGACCTCTCCTGCAGTATATACATCCTCTTTAGGTGAACTCATCAACTCTTTTGACCTTCAATATCATCTCTATGCTGATGATACTCAGATCTACCTTTCCTCCCCTGACCTCTCCCCATCTCTCCTCACTCGCATCTCCAACTGTCTCTCTGCTATCTCTTCCTGATGTCCCAGCGCTTTCTTAAACTTAACATGTCTAAGACTGAGCTAATCATCTTCCCACACTCCCACATAACCTCACTTCCCCCAATTTGATTATCAATTGATGGCACAACTATCTCCTCTAGCCTCAAAGTGCACTGTCTTGGAGTTATCCTGGACTCCTCCCTCTCTTTCAAACCACACATTCAGCACCTCTCGCAGTCCTGCTGTTTCCATCTCAAAAATAGTTCTAGGATTAGAGTCTTTCTGACCTTGTGTCAGGTTCTGTTTTTGTTGTGGGCCCAGGGTGGTGATAGGAGCAGACACATAAGCAGATTTAAATGAAAATGTGGAACTTTTAATGAATGGCTTAGTAGACATGAAAATGGCAAAAGAAAAAGTCCAGGTATAGCACTGAAGTGCACTTGAGAACTGTAGTGAAGCTAATGGGAGAATGTCCAGATAGTGATAGGCAAAAACAGTCCAGTATGCAGGTTTTGTGAGGCTGAACTGAATTACAGGCTGAAGTGAATTTGCAGGCTGAAGAAATAATGTCCAGAGGAAATGCAAGTGGAGGCAGGGTGCAGGGTAACAGCTGACACAGGTACTCAGGCAATGGGAGAGGTAATTGGAGGAGGCAGGGGAATGCAGCAGGGTAAGGAGCAGGTTAGATGATGCAGGCTTAAGCAGAGATCCAACAGGCAGGTGAATGAGCTCAGGAACTCTCTCTCAGCTCGCGCTGAGAAACACATTGCACTGGCAATGTAAGGGAGCTCTGAACTCCCTTAAATCCCCAGTGCTCAGCCATGACTGGTCAAAGAGGAGCATGTGACACACCAGGATAGGGCGACTAGGTCACATGACCGGAGGCAAGATGGCGGCGCCCATGCCAGAGCGGAATGGAAGCACCACCAGGCCTAACCAGACCAGAGTGACAGTATGCCCGCACAGGGCTACGCACAGCCAATGCACCCTGCCAGGCACCCCTTCCCATAGCGTCCTCACAGGTATCTCCCGCCGACTGCCATGCCGAGAAACCCTGGTCGTGACACCTTGGATGCTACTAAAACCCTCATCCACTCACTAGTCATCTCCAGATTGAACTACAGTAACCTCCTCCTATCTGGCCTCCCAGACTCCCACCTCTCTCCACTCCAATCAACAAATACATGCCGTCTCTCCTGCCAACTAACTACTTCCTCCTCCAAGATTTTGCCCATGCTGCTCCCTACCTAACTCTTCCTCCTCCAAGATTTTGCCCATGCTGCTCCCTACCTAACTCTCTCCCTCTCCCTATCTTCACCTCTCTACAAATCTTCAAACACGCTCACAAGACCCATTACTTCATCAAGGCCTATCCACTCTCCTCCTAACCCACTACTACATGCTCTTTCCTCCCTGTCTACAACATCTGTGTCATGCCTGTTTGTCTGCTCTCCCCCTTTAGATTGTAAGCTTTTCTCTCATGTGCTTCTCCTTATACTTTATTCCACTCCTTACTCCCCCCAAGGGCATCTAACACTTGATTGCTGACTCCCTGCAGCTTAATATGGGTGTTATAATTGCTAATGCAGCATATCCTTGTCCTGTATTGTACTGCAAGTCACTGGTTTCTTGTTCAGTTATGCTCATGTACTTTGTAAGGTGCTGCAGAACACTTGTGGCACCATATAAGTAAAGGATAATAATAATAATAATGTATGATATATTTTTTGCAAAGACCCCCATGGATGCTACGGAGACCATCACGATGGAGGACGTGAGTATAGGATCTTTATTGCAGGTACTCCTTATGGGTTTCTACATTGGACAAGGGGACGTGATCATCTGGCAGCAGGTAAGTATGTGTGAGTGAGTAGGTGTGTAATAAACTTTTACTTGTCACGGTGGGTGTGTTGTCACGGTGGGTGTGTTTATTTAACTATTTATTTTACAGGGGAGGTACGGGTGCCGGCCACTTGCTGGCACTTGTAGTGCCACAAGTGCCAAAGGGCAGGCATGCAGGCATCTGTAGTTCCAATGTAAAATACAATAGTTTACTATGATTTAACCCTTTATTACCCCCGTACCCACAGCCCCGGGGTGCGGGGAAGAGCCCCGGGCTTCAGACTAAGCCTGGGGTTTCAGGAGAAGGGGACCCCTTTTTGGGGGGCTCCCCAACTCCCCTGAGATCCCTGGTTTGGCCTGACCGGCTTGGGGCGAGAATGCTTTGGCCCTGGAGACCCGTTAATAGGGTCCCCTGGCTGTGGTCTTACATCCCAGTTGGATTGGGTCCGGTGCTGGTTTTAATTATAAGGGGACCCCTGCTTATTTTTTTCCCCTATAATTAAATCCAGGAGAAGGGGACCCCTTTTTGGGGGGCTCCCCAACTCCCCTGAGATCCCTGGTTTGGCCTGACCGGCTTGGGGCGAGAATGCTTTGGCCCTGGAGACCCGTTAATAGGGTCCCCTGGCTGTGGCCTTACATCCCAGTTGGATTGGGTCCGGTGCTGGTTTTAATTATAAGGGGACCCCTGCTTATTTTTTTCCCCTATAATTAAATCCAGGACTGGCCTTGCAGCCTGGTGCTGGTTCCTAAATTACGGTGGAACCCTACTCATTTTGTTGCCCATAATTTTAGGAACCAGGACTGGTTGGCAAGTCGGGGGCTGGTTAAACTTTTTTTGGGGGGTCCTATGTCTTTTTTTAAAAAAACAACAACATTATATTAGGTATTCAGCCAGGAACATACACAAATCACACTGATCTGTGTATGTTTCTGGCAAACTTGCAGCTCAGGAGGTGGTCTATTTGAAGCTTTTCAGTGAGTTTGCTACAATCTCGCAATCTTACTACAATCTTAGTAAATTTGCGAGTTGCATCTGTTTCATGAAGTACTTCCTAGTTTGGGTGAGTTTAGTCAAATTTGGAAACTCACATGACTTTTAGCAGTGAAAACAGAGAACATAGGGGGAGATGTACTAAGCTCTGGAAAGTGATAAACTGGAGAGTGATAAACCACCAGCCACTCAGCTTCCAACTGTCATGTTACAGGCTGTGTTTGAAAAATGACAGTTGAGAGCCGATTGGCTGGTGGTGTATCACTCTTCAGTGTATCACTTTTCAGAGCTTAGTACATCTGGACCTCACTTCCAAACCCACTCGAGTTCGTCTTTAGTAAATTTGTGAGACGAAAAACATGCCTAAACTCACTTGAGTTTGCAAACTCGCCCAAACTCACCCAAACTCGATTTTTAGTAAATTTACCCGTTTTTGATTTGAATAATCTTATATGTTTATTTTTACTATTATAGTTGCTGTTAAAATTATGTACATAGGTTTTGATGTATTGTATAATGTGTATCTGAAGTGAAATAAAAACTTCTTTACAAATCCAATCTCATTTTAGAAAAGGAGCTGGCTTGGAAAAGGCCAGGCTAGCATTTATCCCTACTTTACTGTAATTCTTCATGACAAGCACTTTTTCCATTGTTAGCACAATCCAAAAGGAAGAGAAAACCTTACAAACGTATTTATTTATTAACATGTATTTATGTTTATATTTATGGCATATTCCACCATACAGTAAGTAAAACTCTGATATCAGTTATGTCACTTAAACATAAAGGAATTCATTTTTTCTTAAGAAAACAATTGGTACATCCCCCTCTTGGATGAGCGTAGAGTCTGGTGGTGAAGGAGTGCCTTGCATGTAACACAAGCATAGGCAGAAGCGGATGCTGCAGTGTTCTGTAATCAGAATGATTGATGGGATAGCTGTTCTATCAGCTAGCACTGTCTATGTCAGCAGCTGTGTGTATTAAACACATTTCCTTTGAGACAGACCTTGATGTCACCTCCAACTTCGTTCTTGTTTTTGTCAATGCAGAATGGTCTGAGCTCTCCATGTTACGCTGACAAAGTGACTCAGAGCCCTGAGGATGAAAATTCTTGTCACTTCATTCTTAGAACACCCAGCAGCAATTAGTTTGATGGCTGTAATAAGCAAAAAACATTGGAGTAAAGAGCATATTGTGGAATATTGTCTCCACTCTACAGAAAACTGCTAATGTGAATCTTGTGTGAAATGTACTGTAACTGACTCATGAGACCTACAGTATATAGTATTTTGCACCCTATTACCAAACTCCAGGCACAACTTACTAAGCTGTTACTGTATATGCAAATTACATCTCCACAATACAGTATATAGTATTTTGCACCCTATTACCAAACTCCAGGCACAACTTACTAAGCTGTTACTGTAGATGCAAATTACATCTCCACAATACATGATGCCATTTATCAAGAAAATTGGAGAAAAAAGACATAGAAAGAGCAATGTCATCATAAGAAATCCTTATAAATAATTAGTATTAGTATATCTGTCAGTCATATAGGAATTTTTTTTAGAAAGAATGCAACTTTTAGTTCTCCTATTTTTTAAAGTTGTTTATGTATTTTTTACATCCTACTGTTGTTTTATTGAGGTATCCCTGGCAATGGACTGCACCTGCAGTACTTTAAATCAGTGGCGTCCCTCCCCGCAGTGACACCCAGTGTGGGGAGAGCTGTAGTGTGTGCGGCTGCCGGGAAAAGTGGTGTGACCTCACAGGCAGGGTCGTGGCCTAAACCCTTGTTTTAGTCACTAGGGGGTCCAGGAGGCGGGGACCACTCTGTGTGCAGTGCTGGCTTACTCACTGTGTCAGGAGCCAAGTGCTGCACGTAATGCTACAGTGCAGCACCTGGCTTCTGCCACTGAGGAAGGGCCGGCATTTTGGTGTCACCCGGATGTCACCATTCGGCGGGTGACACCCGGGTGCGTCCCGCATCCCCCTTGTGATGACGTTGCTTCAAATACCCAGAATTGGATCATCTGGAAGTACTACTAAATAAGAACTATTGAGAGGCTGCACTGGGGAGGAGTGTTTCCAGGATCAAGGGGAGCCACATGTGGATGCACCACTTCCATGTCCAGTTGAAGTGCCCCACATGCAGCAAGGTTGATTCTGAGCATGACATGACTTCCGGCGTTTGGACCGGAAGTTGGAAGAACATCGTGGTGCAAAATACAGAAGCGGCAGGAATGTGGTTTGACAACCAGCTGGTGTATGAGACTATCGACTTATGTGGTATACGTTACGGGGATGGACTTTTAATTGGCAATTATTGCATGATTATTGGGTGTATTTATTG
This sequence comes from Taudactylus pleione, assembly GCA_031769625.1. NCBI lineage: Eukaryota > Metazoa > Chordata > Amphibia > Anura > Myobatrachidae > Taudactylus > Taudactylus pleione. The sequence continues at coordinate 5,245,349 of JAUIMM010000183.1, forward strand.
TTGCTCTGGTGTGCTGATCCCATACACCTTGACAAAGATCTAGTGGTTAGATCGAAATGCGTTGGTGACAGGACATTGATACTTGATGGATTGACCTATTACAGAAGGGCTGACTGAGGTTGTGGTCTGTGAAAATCCAGAACCTACTGCACTTCAGGTTTATTACCATCTCCTACACTCTGCTTGTAGTAGTGATATACTTAGCTGTTTTCATTTTAAACAAATGTTTTATTCTGATAAACCCATTGTTCCCTTTGTTTATGTTACCCACTGCATACACTGGGGCGGAGGTTTGGGGATCAGCATAAGGAAGAAGTGTATTATCCAAAGAAACCTTTATGTGTATAGTGAAGATGAGGCACATGTGAGTAGGGTACGCCCTTCTATCACTTGGATTGTTTATTCTTGGGGGGAACATACCTGAAGAACAAAGAAACCCCTATGAGCATTATTATGACTCGCTTTCTAGTGAGTGGGGTACGCCTTGCTATCTATTACGGAGGATTAATACAGTGATATTTTCTGTTTTAGACTATCTATACAGATCTCATACTCCATTGACTTCCTTATATGTATCCGGATGTCATTTAAGTCTGAGTATCAATCTGTATTGTATTTTTATGTTTTACACCAGTGCCATCTCATATTCAGCATCTTTTTATAACATTTGGGAGTGGGGTGATACCCATTTGTCTGAATAGTGAGGTAGCAGGTCTTTGTGCAACTATAAGGTTATCCATTTATTCTATATATCTGTCAGTCAGTCTGTCTGGCACAACATAATACAACATTCAGGACCATTTGAACAAATTAAGTTTTCATGTCACTACGAAACTAAACCAAAATGAAAATTAATTCAAATAAACCTCTGTGCCACATATTTTCCTGTTCAGTTTTTTGTCAATCATAGTGTGTTGTGTTATGTACACACACTGCATGGGGCTATTGGTACTATTTACTACAATACGCATTTGTAATGCACATTGTAGTGTGATATTACTGACTGAATTCGCATTGCAAATTCAGGCAATATCATAGGGATTTACTACAAATCCCTTGCAGGGACCGAGCTTGCGAGAAAGCTCTGTCCCTGCGAATCCCCTCCGCACACTAGTCACGGTATTTTCGCAAAAAAATACCGTCAGTAGTGCCCCACGCATGCGCCGACCAGCCGCCGCTGCTACCCCCGCCCCCGTCGTTAAGCCCCACCCTTGTGATCGCAGACCCCCCCGCGACACTGCGGACAGCAACGCAGAGCAGGAACCGGGGAGATAGCCTGAATAGATGACCTGTGCAAGCCAGTGCACCAGAACTGTAGCGCAGTAAAGCAATTCCTGCAGCTTTGGGGGCACGGCGTGCAATGACGCAGAATCTATTGTGCACATGAACAGAATGGGTCCTGCATATGTGTAGTTCTCCCACCTTCGTGTTTGCATACAACTGAATCGGACCCTACCGCATATTAGACTACTGCATTATTTGATGCACTTCTTTATTACACATTTGTAAAAGCACGTACTGGTGAGGTAAGTATTCTGCATTCAAAAAGTTTAGTGAAATAATAGTCCGGATCAGGGACCTGGGAACCTCCAAGTTTCTAGTTCTGGGGATCTGTTTACAATCCTAATGTGCAGTGGTTGGTTCAGCAATTATTTAAGCACAGTGGTTTCCAAAAGTTTGAGGGCCTGATTCAGACCCGGTCGCTAAGCTGCGCTCACTCGCTGCAAAAGGAGCCAGGTATGCAAATTCCGCAATCGCACTGTGTGGCTTAAGGACGCCCTCTATGTCTTAGAGAGCGACGGCAGTGAGCATGCGCAGGTGTATAAAGCCGCCCACCTTTCTCTCAGCACACGTCATCTCCAGGAAGTGTCTGATTAATCGGTAACATCGAGACCCATCGGAGCTGCTCGCAGCCCTTGAGGTAGCCCCTACCCCACCGCAAGCAGTGCGATCAGTTCAGGCTCAAATACAACCAAGTGACGTGTACAATGACACTACTTTGCTAATTATGCACACCCATTAAACTCCGTTTTGACGCTCAGACATGCCTGCATTCGCACATCCACTCCCCCGTTCACAAGCACCTTACCCTGTCACCACCCACAAACGGCCCTGAATGTTTGCTACAAACTTAGGGACTGATTCAGGTTTGGGAATAGAGGCCCTGGTTCAGCAAGAAACGCTATTACAAAGCTGCACGCAGGCAGCTTGACAGTTGAGTCCATGCAATAGTGCAAATGCTATATACTCAAGGAAAAGGGAAAAGGAAAGATCGTCGCACTGACCATAAGTAAATTTAAACACAAATATATGAATTATTATAACAAACCGCTATTCCTATTATATATTCTACTAATAGTAAATATTTTTCTTGGTAGCGGTGGTGCTCACTAGAGTTATGATGTATAGGTATAAAAAAAAAGGGGGATAGGAAGGAACTCTGGCCCTGATTCAGAGCCGGACGCTCTGACAGAGCTCTCGCTCTGAATCAGGGCCGTCCTTCTCTTTTTATAAAGAATTAATAATCTCGAAAATGTATTGAAGTCTAATGATCTTTATTTATGATGTTGGAATTTATAAAATTTACTGGGTAATACCTCGCCATTACCACAAGGCAAGGGGAATTCTTTTTGTATGCGTCTCTATTATTTGTCTATGAATTAGGGGTGTGCACCGGCCACTTTTCGTGTTTTATGTTTTGGTTTTGGATCTGAATCTTTCTTCGTGTTTTGGATCTGGATTGGTTTTGCCAAAACCACCCTTCGGTGTTTTGGGTTCTGGGTTTTGTGTTTTGGATCTGTATTTTTTTTTAAAAAAAGCATAAAAACTGCTAAAATCACAGAATTTGTAGGTTTTTCTGCTCCTATGCTATTATTAACCTCAAAAACATTAATTTCCACTCATTTCCAGTCTATTCTGAACACCTCACACCTCACAATAGTGTTTTATGTCCAAAAGGTTGCACCGAGGTAGATGGATGACTATGCTAAGCGACACGAGTGGGCGGCACAAACACGTGGCCCATCTAGGAGTGACACTGCAGTGGCAGACAGGATGGCAGTTTGAAAAACTAGGCCCCAAACAGTACATAATGCAAAGAAAAAAAAGAGGTGCAAAATGGAATTGTCCTTGGGCCCTCCCACCCACCCTTATGTTGTATAAACAGGACATGCACACTTTAACAAACCAATCATTTCAGCGCCAGGGTCTGCCACACGACTGTGGCTGAAATGATTGCTTCGTTTGGGCCCCCACAAAACAAGCTGGCAATTAATCTGGCCCTGCACAAACTGGCTCTACGGAGGCAAGATGTCGTCCTCATCCTCCTCATTCACCGATTCCTCACCCTCTTCAGTGTTGTGTACATCCTCATCCTCACAGAGTATTAATTCGTCCCCACTGGAATCCACCACCACAGGTACCTCTGCACGTTCAGGAGGCTGGTCTCACTGGAAGAGTTGATAATTCATTTTTATGAACATCATCTCCACATTTTGTGGAAACAACCTCCTACGCCTTTTGCTGACAAGGTTCCCGGCTGCCCTAAACACTCTTTCGGAGTACACACTGGAGGGGGGGCAACTCAGGTAAAATAGAGCCAGTTTGTACAGGGGCCTCCAAATTGCCACTTTTTCCTGGGAGTACATGTACGGACTGTCTGACATGCCTACTTGGATGCTGCCACCGATGTAATCCTTTAACAGACAGACGCACGCTTGTCGCTGCTGCTTTGAGGATGTAGGTGTGGCTACAGCCCACACAATTCACAAAGACAGGAAATAAAAGAATTTAAAAATTTTTGTGGAGCGCACTTTGAGGGTTACACCACCCTTTAACAGACAGATGCACGCTTGTCGCTGCTGCTTTGAGGATGCAGGTGCGGCTACTGCGCATACATTTCACACACAAACACAGAAAAAAAGATTATTTTATTTTTTGTGGAGTGCACTTTGGGGGTTACTCCACCCTTTGACAGACAGACGCACGCTTGTCGCTGCTACTTTGAGGATGCAGTTGCGGCTACAGCCCACACAATTCACAAAGACAGAAAAAAAAGGAAGAATTTTTTTATTGTTTGTGGAGCGCACTTTGAGGGTTACACCACCCTTTAACAGACAGACGCACGCTTGTCGCTGCTGCTTTGAGGACAGTATCATATGCAGTGACAGTAGACTTGTCAGAAATTGTTGGCACGTCCTTCAGTCCGGACCAGATGTCCAAACTGGCCCTTGACTTATGACACAGGCGCACGCTTGGCGCTGCTACTGTGTTGATGCACGTGCGGCTACATCGCACACAAGTCACAAACATACAAAAAATAGTTTTTTACTTTTTGGCGCACTTTGAGGGTTACACCACCCTTTATCAGACAGACGCACGCTTGTCGCTGCTGCTTTGAGGATGCAGGTGCGGCTACAGACCACACAATTCACAAAGACAGAAAAAAAAGGAAGAATTTTTTTATTGTTTGTGGAGCGCACTTTGAGGGTTACACCACCCTTTAACAACAGACGCATGCTTGTCGCTGCTGCTTTGAGGATGCAGGTGGAATCTAGACGGGATTTGGAACCGGGGACACACTACCTCCATCAATTGTCTAAATCCCACTGCACTAATGGCGGATACCGGACGCACGTCTAACACCAACATAGCAGTCAAGGCCTCAGTTATACGTTTTGCTTCAGGATGACTGCTGTCGTACTTCATCCTCCTCGCTAGGGACTGTTGGAGGGTCAATTGTTTAGTAAAAGTAGTGGTGTTCCTACTTCCTCTCTGGGATGATGAACAACTCCCAGCAGCAGCAACAGCACTAGGAGGAAGTGGTTCTTGATCTTTCCTTATTTTATTTTTATCGGAGAAAGTTTGGTCCTCCATTTATGTTATATTGATATATACGTGCGGCTAAGGCGCACACAAACACAGAAAATATTTTTTTATTTTTGCTGGAGAGTAGTGCACTTTGTGGGTTACACCACCCACGCCAGCCGGCTCTTTACTTATGGGACACAGGTGCACCTTTGGCGCTGCTCCTTTGTTGATGCACGTGCAGCCACAGTGCACACAATTCACAAACACAGAAAATATTTTTTTATTTTGTTTGGAGTGTACTTTGGGGGTTACAGCACCCTTTAACGGACAAGCCAGCTGGCCCTTTACTTACGGGACACAGGCGCACGCTTGGCGCTGCTCCTTTGTTGATGCATGTGCAGCCACAGTGCACATAATTCACAAACACAGAAAATATTTTTTTATTTTGTTTGGAGTGTACTTTGGGGGTTACAGCACCCTTTAACAGACAAGCCAGCTGGCCCTTTACTTATGACACAGGCGCACGCTTGGCACTACTTTGTTGATGCACGTGCGGCTACTGCGCACACAATTCACAAACACAGAAAATATTTTTTTATTTTGTTTGGAGTGTACTTTGGGGGTTACAGTACCCTTTAACGGCCAAGCCAGCTGACCCTTTACTTATGGGACATAGGCGCACGCTTGGCGCTGCGCCTTTGTTGATGCACGTGCGGCTACTGCGCACACAATTCACAAACACAGAAAATATATATTTTTTTGGTTTGGAGTGTACTTTGGGGGTTACAGCACCCTTTAACGATTAAGCCAGCCGGCCCTTTACTTATGACACAGGCGCACGCTTGGCACTACTTTGTTGATGCACGTGCGGCTTCTGCGCACACAATTCACAAACACAGAAAATATTTTTTTTTTTGGTTTGGACTGGAGTGTACTTTGGGGGTTACAGCACCCTTTAACGGTCAAGCCAGCCGGCCCTTTACTTATGACACAGGCGCACGCTTGGCACTACTTTGTTGATGCACGTGCGGCTACTGCGCACACAATTCACAAACACAGAAAATATTTTTTTTTTTGGTTTGGACTGGAGTGTACTTTGGGGGTTACAGCACCCTTTAACGGTCAAGCCAGCCGGCCCTTTACTTATGACACAGGCGCACGCTTGGCACTACTTTGTTGATGCACGTGCGGCTTCTGCGCACACAATTCACAAACACACAAAAAATATTATTTTTTTACCACTTGGGGGGAGCACCCCTGATGGACAGAGCACCCCCTGGACAACACTACAGCACCCCTTTAGGACTGGGACACTGCACAGGGCTTTGGAGTGGACACAGCCTCTATGGAGAACTGACTGCACAACACAGTCCAGCCAGCCCCTATGGACTTTGAAGTAGTGGACAACAGCAGCACAGCGCAGCACAGCACAGCACAACACTTCTCTGCACTACACTACACTACACTACACTACACAGCCCAGCCAGCCCTAACTCCCACCCTCCCTCTTCACTGTCCACAGCCGAGTGAGAAAATGGCGCCGACGCGGGTACCTTATATAGGTTCCAAAACCCGCAAGACTCGGAAGGCGGGATGATGACGTTTTGCCTCGATTTCAGATCCGAGTCAGGCCGGAAAAGTCGAGCCTGACTCGGATCTGCCTCGGATCGGGGGGGCTCGGGGGGGTTCGGATTTCAGAAATCCGAACCCGCTCACCCCTAGTGCAAATACACATTTTTTGCATGTAGGATACAGGCTGCTTTTGCATGTAGCCCACAAATACTGCACAGCTTTATTTTTACACTGCAATTTAGATGTCAGTTTAGACACCTCCCTCCGAAATCTAAATCCATTCTCTGCACATTTTAAATCTGCTCCACCTGCAGTGCAAATTGGTTTTACCAAGATGAGTAATTACTTGCTATCTAAAGGCCCCCAAACATCAGCAATTGATTGCAGCAATCATGCAATCTGCAATCGATTGTGTATAAAAATCTTTCACTTTTTTCAATCGATTGCCGATTGCAGAATTACCACAATCGATTGAAAAAGGGAAAGATTTTGATACACAATCGATTGCAAATTGCACGATTGCTGCAATCAATTGCGGATGTATGGGGGCCTTTACTGTATTCCCAAAGCAGAATCAGGCCATCAGTGTCCTTCTGTAATAGTGGAACCGTTCTACTAATCTGTAAACATGCCAGAATCTGAGAGAAAGTGCTCCAATACAGCAACATAATCACCTAGTAAGAGCATTCTGTAAATATATTGTCGGACATTTATATGATTTATGCAAATTTTACTGATGTTAATTACAAGGGCTTAATTCAGACCAGTTCACTAGGATGGATTTGCTCGTAGCGAGCCGATGTTTGCAATCTGCGCATATAAGTCGCATTGAGCGTGCGTGAACCAGTCCATGTGATCGTGAAATGATCACCGCTTGTACATTGACGCCTCGCTGTCATTGACGCCCCGCTGTCATTCTAATCTGATGCCGGCCGTGAGCCAATCAGCATGACGTGTGGTTTTCAGCGGAACAGGCGCTGGCACTGCTGTAGCTCAGAGATGAGCCCGGGGTGAAGTGGAGGAAGAACAAGCGGGGCAGAGGCGGCAGCAGCTGCAGTGCATCTGGAGAGGTGAAGGCGGTGGCGCCGGCGGCACTGCGGGGACAGCACGATGCAGTGAGCGGAGAAGGCAAAGCAGGATCTGGGAGTGGAGGAGGTCTTCTGTCCAGCACCCCCTGCAGCTTCACTCCCACCCTGCCAGGGGTTGAGGTAAGCTGCCACCCCAACGAGCAGGTGCCTGCAGGGAAATTAGACTCTGGGCCGTATTCAATTTGAGGCGAAAACCCGTTATCGTCATTTTCGCCTATTGTCATTATCCCGGTATTCAATTACGCCTGTGCGAGAGAAGTGAATGTAAAAAAACGGGGATAATTTTTCGCCAGCTTTTAACAGGTGAAAAAAAATGCAGAATTGGGGTTTTAAAAAAAATAGCCTGCACCCCTGGGAATGGCCCCTAAAAATGATCTGTGTCAAAAAAAGTTCAAAAAAAATTAGGGGCACCCCAAAAAAATAAGTAAAATTTTGGGGTAAAAAAATATCAGTTATGGGGAACAAAGTTTTTACCTAACGAAATTAATTCAGGGGAGCTCCCAAGTATGCGGCAGGTGTTTTAAAGAATGCGGGCGCTAGCGGCAGGTGTATTTTTGAAGAATTTTAAAAATGCACTTTAGGGACTTACATTTCCACGTACCCAAAATTTGATGCACCTAGTTTTTTTTGTAAAAAAAAAACCTAAGTGCTCTTCTTCACCCCTTCTTCCCAGGCGGAAAAGAACACCTCTCGCGCTATTTAAAAACACTACTTACCTTTTGCAGGTTAAACGGGGGTATCCATAGTGATCCCCCATGTCAGGACATCATTAGGGAGGGTCCCTGGGTGATTTCCCGAAAATTACCTATTTTCTCCCAATATATACCTTTTCGCTCCTTTCTAATTGAATGCGGGGATAAAGCAGGCGCACGTCCGATACTTTATCCCTGCAAAACCTCCGATGTGGAGCAAAAAGTCCAGCACAGACTTTTCGCTCCAATATTGAATACGGGCCTCTGTGTCTGCACAGGAAGCTCTTGGAGGGACTCTCATGCATGCTGGGTCTAGGGGGGAGGGCTCTCCTGGGTGCTGGGTCTAGGAGAGGGTGCCCTCTTGGGTGCTGGGTCTAGTGGGTGGGGTAGGGGTGCTGCCAGGATGACACAAGCCCACTCCTGTTATGCTGTGACATGCAGTACCCAGTGTTAGATGGGCCCTTAATGTATGCATAATGGTGTACATGGGTGTAGTCCAGTGCATGTCATGGCCTCTAATATTTTAGTACGGACATCCTATGAAACCTTTAACCCTATTACCTTAACACTAACCCCTAACTCTAATACCCAAACAACCTTAACCCTCGACTATAAAAAACCCTAACCCTAATTTACTGGCACTGACCCCTAACTCTAATAGCACTAATATCCAAACACTAGAGTTAATTTTTTGCTGGGAGCCAATTAACCTACCAGTATATTTTTGCAGTGTGGGAGGAAACCCACACAAGCACAGGGAGAATATACAAACTCCACACAGTTAGGGCCGTGGTGGGAATCGAACCCACGACCTCAGTGCTCTGAGGCAGTATCACTAACCATTACACCGTCTGTGCTGCTATAATATTAAAATCAGTTGACACTTGTTGCTGCTAAAACACAGATATAATTTAGAGACTTTTTTTCTGTTGCAATTTTAATACCAATAGATATACAGTACATCGCTGCCATCATCTGCTATTACACCAAAACAAGCTGCTGGATAACCAATGCAGCTATAATATCAGCTTGCTAATTGTCTCTGGGCCCGATTCATTATGAATCGCTATTGCGATCGCAGCTGCGATTCTGTACGCAGCCCCATGGCGAAAATATGCTAATGAATGCTATCACAATGCCGTCGCACAGCCTGCATAGCGATGTCCACTGCCACCCACTAGCGCTATCTCACATCCGTAATACCTTGAAGTCCTCCATATACATTGGGAACATGGAGTAACATCAGACCCTAACACACAATTACAGCAGGTCTGGCCTTACACAGATATTGCTAACCTCGTCGCACGCAGTGAGTACACAAGCTGGGTATGCCGTGACAGTGGCTAATTTATGCACGCCCATGCAAAGGCGTTCAAACGGACTGGCACATCTGCATTTCTCCGACCACTCCCTCCTCACCCCCCCCCCCCCCAAACGCTCACAGTCTGGCACTCACTCTGCGATGCGTAGGTGACCGCAGTGCTAACTTGCACACGCGCTGTGCATACGCATTGCGCAGTACACACAATCGGCCAATCTGCATGTGCTGTTGCAATTGCAGTCCATAATGAATCAGGCCCTATGTCTCCATAGGAAAGAAGGGCTCATATTCATTATTATAAATTCATGCTATGAATGGGAGATTGTTGCTTTGATATATATTTTGATTCCGGATGGTGTTTTCACATTGTATTTTTTTTTATATTACATATTGTTATATTATGTGGATATTTTAAATTAAACATTTATGACTGTCAGCGCTTTTCATTTGTATTTTATCAAGTTTCTTCCTAATGTGGATTGAGTAATCTTTCTAATTGAAATGCAGAAATCAGGTGAATGCACTAAGTATTTGATTGGTGCCAGGTTTATTGTGTGTTTTTACTCTTTCATAAAAAGAAGCCTGCCTGCCTGGTGATAGTGCAATGTGCCCAGGCTGACAGAGGCAGGGCCAGCTCCAGGCACTCTGCCGGGGTCAGGCTGATCCCTTCACTCCACCCACCTACTGTCATTATTAGTTTATGCCATACTTGCCTACTTTTGAAAACGCATTTCAAGGAGATTGTGAAAGTAAAGGTGCATACACACACAACGATTTTTTTTGAACGATTATCGTTAGCAATATCGTTTATCGTTCAATCGTTGTAAAAATCGTTCACTTTCTGAGTTAAAACGATGAACAATTATCGTTCATGCGCGTTCACATTTGTAGTTTGTAGTTCAGTCAGACTGACCAACTGAACGATTTTCAGTAAGGGAATATGCAAAAATCGTTTGTAGTTCAAAAAAAATCGCTCATTACACTTTTAAAAAATCTGACAGATAATCTGACAGAAAATCGTTCATAAAATCGTTGGTAACAAAATCGTTGTGTGTGTATGCACCTTTACACCTATGAGCGCGCCAATAAAGTGGGTGTGTACTGCCACATCTGAGAGGCATGTCATAAATTGCTATACATCCATATGTAAATGAGCCTCAAAGCAGTTAGTAAGATTTACTTCTTGATGAAAACACACTGATACTTTTCAGAAAATGCATGTAGCCATAGGGACCATTATGCCTTATAACCAATGCAGGGAAATTATACTAATGATCCCATTTGAATGTATATATCTCTGTTTTTTTATTTTTATATAACAGCTTCATATTGGGGGTACGGTGCAATCAGGAAGATTACTATACTCTTCAGGGAGACAGGGAGATTGCTGATATTTCAGGGAATCTCCCTGACAATGAGGGAGAGTTGGCAAGTATGGTTTATGCTCTGGGAGAGGGGGCAGTGAGGGAAGGGGCGGGGAGAGCACGTGACGCCACCGGGTGCCAAAACAAGGATGGCTGCCAAGTAGCATGAAAAAAATAGTAGGTAAACTTGGTAAAATGGCTGCCTTGCAAATCAAGACAGAAATGAGGATGGATATTAATTTACAATTAAATAGCATCAATGTTTACCCCTAGAAAGATCCTTTAAAAATGAGTGCCAGATGGGCTGTAAGACTAAATACATGTAATCTAGTATGGTCTATGCATTGTTACATTCTATGTATTGCCATTTGTTAAATTTTGAAGTGGGTGTTGTGAGAGTCTATAATAATTTATAGTGTTTATTTAAAACATACTGTATGATTTATCAGAAAAAGCCATTTTCCTTTACACAAATATCATGAGATGGAAGCACATTACGGTATACTGAACGAGCAGTTACAAGACAACAGCAGCTGAAGGATCCCAGAATAGGATACCAAGTCTGGACACTGTGAAAAAACGACTAACTGAAAGATGCATTGACACATACTATGTACTTATTAAAATCAATCATATGTATTCTATTCTGTCAAACCATTTTTGGCAAATGTCTGTGACAGCAGTTTTCTGAACTTATAAAAGTCAGCTCAAAGAGGATGTACCTCTGAGAGCTAAGTGCAATTCACCACAGTGTGTGTTGAGTTTCCTTATCTTCCCAGCCGGCTGTAAGGAGAATTGGTAGAGAACAGGAGTAGTGTTTTGCATACCGTGATCCAGGGGTAGGAAGCCTCGTCACCCCAACAGTGTAAAAGTATAATTTAGTGAAATTCAGCTGCATTTCAGAACTGTCTGAATCGATGTGCTCTTCTCTATCCACGTCCAGGTAATAAAAGCCCTGCTTCCACCCACTTCTAAAGGAATTGATTCCCGGCAGCGCCTGGCCGACAAAAGCAGAGTTCCCGGCAGCGGAAGCACAACAGCGCTGGAAATCCCAATCGTCGATAGGTAAATGCTTACTAACCTAACCCACTAACCCTAACCCTCCTTAGGGGTGCCTAACCCTAACCTCCCCCCCAAGTGCCTAACCCTAATCCCCCCTCTAAGTGCCTATACCTAACCCCCCCTTCCCCGCTGCCTAAACCTAAGTCCCCTGTGGGGGTGCCTAACCCTAAGACCCTCCCGGGGGTGCCTAACCCTAACCTTCCCTCCCCCTAGCCTAACCCTAACCCTCCCGAGGGGGTGCCTAACCCTGTCCCCTCCGGGTGCCCTAATCCTAACCCTCCCCCCCGCGGCTTTCCGCTCGCGGCGCCCGGCATCCCTTTGATCGGGATGCCGGGCGCCTGTCTCCCGGCGTCGGGAAAATGTCAGGCGTCTACATCTACACGCCCGGCATTTCACCCTCGACGGGATATGACAGTCGGGAAGCCGGCTGACGGTATTAAGGCAGCCAGCTTCCCGATTGTATACCCTTCTAAAGACCGCTGTATCCTACCAAATATCTTGTACCTAGAACAGTTTCTTAAAAATCCATGCATAAAAATATCCATTGATGAGCTTTTCGCCTTTGTAAATATTTAATCTTTTCTAAAGTAAAACTTGTTCTGAATTCCAAGCATCAAATTATAGGTCTTTTATACATTGCTAGGAAAAATCATTGTACATTAATATTCCTAGCTTGACAAATCCTGGGGGCTAGGTCGCCATGGCGACCAGATTTTGCTGCCTGGCTACCAGATTTGGCAGGGAGGGCGGAAGCAGACCCTCGTCAGCCCCAGTGCAGATTAGTGTCTAGTATTGCAGTGGTCATTTCATGCACAGGAGTGCATGTGCTGAGAGTCGCCTGCGGTGACTGCTGTGTCTGTCTGTCCTAGCCTGTGCTGGCTTCTCCTGTACGTCCCATCATGCACTGACTCCTCACTCCGTCCCGGGCCTTCACTAACTCATCTTCTCCATCCCGGGCCTGCTGTGACCCCTGCTGTCTGTCCCAGTCTGTGCTTATCCTCTTGTACGTCCCGGCTGTCTGCTGTATCCTAACTCCGGCTGCATAGAGCTCTCTGGTAAGAGGGTCAGGTATTGCAGAGCGGCTTCAGAGGGATAGTGATGTGACCACGAGGGGGCGGCATGGCTGTGGAGGAGTGGTTTGCCGGTGAGTACCTCCCTAGTTGTGTGCCTATTGGGGGGGGCTAACTGCTCAGTAATGTGACAGCGGGGGTGGTTTGTTTGCCCGGGGGGAAGCTGCACAGCAATGTACCTGCAGAGTGGTGGTTTGCCTGAGGGTACCCCCTCAGCAGTGTGGGTGTGAGGGATGGTTGCCTGGGGGGTAGGTGCTAAGGAATGTGGCCCCGGGGGAGCTGTGCAGAACAGTGAGGGGGCCTCCATTTGACTATATCCATTCAACTGCGTACATTTAGTGGACTAGTATAGTGTGTATAACAATTGCATAACACACAGACCTGTGCTCCTCACTCACTCCTGTCATTTTTTGGGGGGGACGGTGGTCTGGCTCCTACACTTTCATCCTGGCTCCTAGATTTCAGAAAAAATTGTCAAGCCCTGGAGTATACAATATAGGACTGCAATATAAAGTTATTCTATCACATGGCAAAGTGCTAAATCCTAATTATCTGAAGTAAGCACATTTTAATTATTACCCATTTACTGTTTTACAGAGATATCCTTTGACATGCATTGCCCAAATTGAATTAACAACATTTAGCCGCTTCAGCTATTGCTTAAAATACAATATAAATTACATTTAAAAGCAAATGGTTATGACTCTGTGATGTCATCGCTCTCTTTTCTTCAATAGTCCTTACAACTAGAGATGTGCTCGGTCCAGAGGCGTATTTATACTGGGTGCAGGGTGTGCGGTGCACACAGGCCCCTGGGTCCAGGGGGGCCCACACCACACACCCTGCACACACACTTTTTAATACATACCACTCTGAAGTCCCACGTCAGCTGGAGCAGCGCTACACAATATGCCTGAAAAATGGCTGCAGCTGCCATTTTCCTGGTGACCTGCTCATGCGCAGTAGTCTGTGCCCGGAGTCTACTGCTGTTGTCAGTGCGCTGGCGGCCACCAGGGAGAGAGGAGGGGGCTACGGATGGGGAATATACATAGGCCCCCACCTCTTTTATTATGCCCCTGTTGCAGACCCCCGTGTTTTGGTTTTGGTTCTAAATATTCGCTGTGTTTTGGTTTTGGAAAAACCACTCTCAAATGTGTCTAAACCCGAAATGACCGGTCACTCCTATTAAAATGAATGGAGGAAGCGCTGATTGGCTGAGAGTTTAGGAGCGCTAATATTTTACTATTACACGTACCCAAAACCCAGGGCTACTACTGTAGTTCCTCTGGACTGGGCTTGTAAAAGTCCAAAGGTTTGGACGAAATGCGTTGCTGCCCTAATAATTATATTGAAAGAGACCTTGTATTTCCGACAGCAACGTTTGTGAGTACTGGGACATTTATGGAACGTCACCGAACTCAATCAACTGGCCGGCTCTTATCTCAGTGTGGAGAATGTACAGTAATTCTAAAGTGGTACTCCACATAACACCACCCACCACCGCCGTATGAACAGAGGCGGCAGGACTAAGCAACAGCAGTGAGTCGGGAGGGGACGAACATCGGAGCTGTTAAAATCCTGACAGTTACTCAGAGTCTCAAGCACATGGAACCTCCCCTCTGGCATACAGCAGCGGGTGAGAGACACTAATGGTGCATACACACGGTCAGACTTGCTAGATCAACGATGAACGATTTGAACGATTTTACCAACGATCTCATTAACGATGAACAATGAATGATTTCTGACAGTATTGGAGGGTACTCACGGTCAGATTTTCTGGAAAATATGAACGATAACAATTGTAAAAAATCGTTACATCGTTCATATCGTTGACAAGTTTGACATGCTTTGACGAATGATGCGCGTGCCCGCATGTCAGATAATGATATCTGAAATCGACTGTGTTTGCAGTCAGATTTGGACGATTTCATTCATTTAAATACTGTCAGAAATCATTAATTGTGTATCATTAATGAGATCATTGATAAAATCATTCAAATCATTCAAATCGTTCATTGTTGATTTAGCAAGTCTGATTGTGTGTATGCACCATATTTAAATTTTTACAATTGTTATCGTTCATATCGTCCATAAAATCTGACCGTGTGTACTGTCCATTAGGGATTGAGTATTAGAATGGGCAAACACCTGACAACCACGTAAAGGGCCTGATTCAGAGCCGCTCGCAAGTGGCTCGATGTTTGTGATCTGTGCATGCGCTACAAGACAGGGCGGCTGTCGATGGGGAGTGACAGCTCGCCCCACTTTGTAGGCGGGTAGGGGGGTGGTTGGCCAAATGCAGGCGTTCCCCCTAGGAATGCCTGGCATTTGAGGGAGGACCTACTGACATCACAACTGATGTCAGTAGTGGACTTCCTGCTCTACCACAGGGTCTCATCTCAAGGCCGATGGTCGCGATTATCGCAACGGGTTCCTGGCCGCTCGCACAAGCTGTGGGTGGTCACCCACAGCTTTGCGAATGGGCGGAGAAAAAAAATAAAACACAGACCCAGCGAGCGGGTCTGAATCAGAGCCAAAGTCCCAAGTATAATAGAATTCCTTCTGGCTCACAGCAGTTGGTGTCAGCCGCAAAGAAACTGACCTCAATAGCGGGTGGAAAAGTAACAACTGCTGGGTGTATTATCACCAGAAAGCCACCTTGGTTTAACGCTGATGGGATCACAGGAAAGTCCTTTATAAATAACCTGCAGGATATATGAAAAGCAGCTAATTTATGCATATGGTTACATTTCTAACCAGTTAGAACTGATTAGATGGAATATTATTCCTATTTCTATCAATGTGAGACATTTTCATTTCTGTCATAATCCACAGTTGGATACTTTGATTCAACCATTGCTCTTTTATGAAGATACAATTTATTATTTTTTTATATTTTATATATATACATTGTTTTATGTTTGCTTTAAACTTGCATGGCATTGGCTCTGTATTTATATATTGCCATAATGATGTTTTAGATACTTGAGTATTGATTGCTAGTGTATTATACATTATTATGTATATGTCATTACGCTTTTCTTATATATATATATATATATAGATATATATCTATATATATAGATATATAAAAAGCAATACATTTTATACAGATTGTTATGATTGATAGTCCAAGTTTATCCAGCGCAGTTCTTGTTTATACTGTATATTACTTCCTCTGGGGAAGGGGGCGCATTTTATTCCTTAGGATTCCCAGTTTGGCGCTGATTGATGGTATGGCAAGGGGATCCCACACTATGTGTCTCTCTGCTATAGTGTCAAACCTCCCCCCTCCCCCCCCCTCCCCCTCCCCAGCTGGTTCAGCCTGGTGCTGGTTATAGGAGAATAGGAGGAACCCCATGTTGTTCTTTCATCCTATTTTCCAATACCAGACCAGGATCAGGGGCTGGTTATTGATTTTTTTTTTTTTTGGGGGGGGGGGGTGAATGCACTATTATTTTATTTTTAATTAACTATTCTACTTTTTTACACAGAACTAAGGAGCTGATTCAGCATTGCACGCAAGTGCAAAGCTGAACACAGATTCCTGATTTTCGTGAATCTGTGCTTCTGCAGGACCCATTCTGCGAGTGTGCGCAATCACACACACCTTCTGATTGACAGGCAGAGGCATTGAAGGGACGGTGCAGGGGCGGCCGGCGTTCCCGGAAATGGGGCTTGTCCACCCTATTTTCCATGAGTGGCATGGCCAGGGACTGCGTTGACGGACACAGTTTCCTGGCCTCGCAAGCCAGCCAGCTTAAGTAAACTGAGACATAATCAGCTGTCCGGAAGTCCGGCACCATCCACCATCGCGGCCATCGCTCACCGATGGTCGCGATGGTGATCCGAGCCTGCGACCTCAGTCATAGTGCTAGAATCGCAAATGCAGCAGGGGCAGGGGCAGACTGGAGCAAGAAGGGCCCACTGGGGGAATACAGTAGTAGGGCCTCATGCTTTAGGGTGTGGTCAGTTACCACAGGGGATGAGACCAGCCTCCACAGAGACTTGGACAGACACCTGAGACCATGTAACTGACCCTCTAACAGAGTAACAATGTAACATTAAAGTGCACAGTCTGCAACCTGACATTAGAGCAAGTGGTGGGGCCCTCAGGCAGTGGGGCCCACCAGGGAATTCCCCTGCACCCCTGTGGGCCAGTCCAACTCTGAGCAGGGGCTGTTATGCACCTCCTTGTGCATTAGCAAAAACGGAATTGCAAAGCCACATGCGTACAGTAGGGTAAGGTAGGGATAGTCTCCTGAGTCATTGCACTACAGCAGCAGGAATCTCACCACCCCGCAAAAAGAGCTATAACATTATATACCTATTGTACATTTCCTTGGAATCAAATTGACAGTTTTACTTCACTCATTTTTATACTTTTAGAAGTAGGTTTTATGAGCCTTCTCCTTTGTCGAGTCCCACTTGTAATCTGCACTACAGTGCCATAAAAAAATAATACGTTCTCTCCATCAGTAATAAGTACCATTTATTATTTAAAAGGCTAAATAAATACTCATACAGTGCTTTGAATAAGGGACCTTCTGCTGTTTTGTGTTGTTCTAATAAAGGGCCTGATTCAGAAATGGACAGAACTGCACAACCAAACACAAGCGGCTGTGCAATACCATCCATTTAAAATGCCAATGCAGAAGGAGGTGTCAGACACCTCTTACTGCATCTGTGTGATCGCAGTGCTCAACTGAGGTCGCAGCCTGGGATCACCATTGGAACATTCGCGACCATCGATCACAATTGTTGTGCCTTCGACTGGGTGCTGTCAGCTTGCAAAGCCAGGCAGTCTGCGTGCAACCACGCAGACCCAGGTCTCATCACTCTCAGAAAACAGGGGTGTCACGCCCCCCATTTCTGGGAACGCTGCTCAGGAACACCCCCGCTCAGCCTCCTAAACGCCGCAGCCTGTCATTCAGTGAACTTCAAGTGAACTTGAAGATGGAAGGTTGCACATGCGCGGTACACCTCCTGAGCATGCGCAGTCCTCCCACAATCCAAGATGTGCGCTAACAGTTGGGTTATCGTACATCTCTGAATCAGGACCAAAGCACTGAGCACTGCAACTGGGACACTGGAGGTAAACGAGACAAGGAGCACAGAGAATAGCACACAGACTAGCTGTGTAAGACGTTGCACTGGCAACCTGAGAACTCCCAGGAAGCCCTTAAGTAACCAAGGCTGGAGCTGGATTGGCTATCAGAGCCCATGTGAATCATTCAGATTGGAATGGCTCCTTCCTGACATGTGACCAAATCCAAGATGGCGATACCCAGCACCTGGCACCTGGCAGTGTTTGCACAGACTCCCAGCCACAGCAGCCATAACATGCCAGAGACCCAGCGCTGCTTCTCAGGTACATGCCAGCACACCTCACTAACCTCCATCAGCCTGCACTCCAGCCAGACGGACCCCGCCAGAGTGCCAAGACTGGTAAGTCCCGGTCCCCCTGCGGTCCTCCAGAGCGGCCCGTAGCACATAGATTCAGCTGGCATTCTTATAGTATAAAATAAAACCCTTTAATCATAGGCTTGGAGAATGGTATAATCATGAATAAAAACTTCCTTTCTGTTTTCCATAGTCAGTCAAGCAGAATAATATGATCACTAGACAATAAATACTAAAGTGCCTGATTATTTGAAAGAGTGGACTCTCATCCGAATTAATGGAAGACAGCATGGGGTGAGATTGTCCCCATGTCTGGACTTCCTTAGACTTCTGCAGTGTAGGGGATTATTGTTTGGTGGTCACAATAACTTATTTGGGGGTGTATAGTTTGAAAGTGTGCACTCCTCTCTTTCAAAGGAAAGTGCCCCTGTCTCTAGATGTTGAAGTATCCCCTTCATTAGAGTAGAAAAAATTTCCTCAATGCAGTGAAGCGCCATCACACACAGTGACCTCACTGTTCAGCTCCTTCCTCACTGGCTGTCCACTGCTACTGATTACTGATGGAGAGAACGTATTTATTTTTCTATGGCACTGTAGTGCAGATTACAAGTGGGACTCAACATTTGCAATTTTGAAGTATATGTAATTGCAATAAAAGAGATGAGGAGTAAAGGAACATCGGAATTACAGTTACTACAAGTGTCATTTTTGTGTGATTAAATATTTTATTATTATTATCCTTTATTTATATGGCGCCACAAAGGTTCCGCAGCGCCTTACACAGTACATAAATGAGCACACAAGAAAAACAGTTAATAGTAATACAAAACAATGCAGGACAAGGACATGGTTATAAACATAGCTGCATAACACAAGCAGCAGGACATGAGCAACCAGGTGTTAGGTGCCGTTGTGGGGAGTTTATATTATAAGTAGGGGGAGGAGAAGCACATGAGGGATGAGGGCCCTGCTCGTGAGAGCTTACATTCTAAGGGGGAAGGGCAGACAGACAGGGGTGACACAGATGGGGTAGATCGTGAGGAAGTAGCATGGAGCAGTGGGTTAGGATATGTGCTGTGGAATGTGTGTGTATAAGATGACCTGATGTTATGTAAAAATTACGTCCTTCATACATCTATCTCTATGACAGAAAATAGATTGTCTATGTTAATTAAATGAGATGTACAAAATAAAGTAGTAGCACTTTAATTGTTGTGTGTTACATTTTAGCATCTATATACAGCCTGACAAAAAATGCAGCTATTATGGGACTGTCCCGCCATCCTAATACAGTAGTGACTACTTTAGTCCCAGCTGCTGGGTGCTATGCCATGCTCCTGTGAGTGGGTGCATCTCACATGCTAGACCCACTCACAAATGGGTGCAGCCATACATGTTGTGGTCCCACAGGATGTTGCAGTACCCGGGCCCAGAATTTCTCTTGGCAGCCCTGGAGGTGACAGACAGAACCAGGAGGGAATGCGGCTTAGTGGTGGGGTAACAAGGCCATGGAGGGAGGTGGTTGAGAGTGGAGGGATAGGAAAATTGGGGGAAAGAAGCAGAGGGTTGGAAGCAGACTGATGAGAGAAAAAAAGGAGGAACAGCAAGTGGAGGAGACAGAAGGGGGAGGAGAGGGATGGATAAAGTAGAGGATTATGTGGACATAGAATATGGGGGTTCATGCTGTGGACAAGGTAATAATTGAGATGTAAACTGGAGTTGAGGCTGTGAGATATAGAGACAGTGTGGATTAAAGTTGTTAAATGTTCAAAAATACATGTAAAGAACAGTGCTGCTAATGTATGAGCGCAGCTCCAAAAGTGATATATAAAGGAGAGGTGTGTGAGTAGTGGGTGCAGGAATTAGTTATTAAACAAATGATTAAAGTGGATAGATGTGACACAATTGGAAAAGGCAATACAAATTGAATGAGGATAAAATTACAATGTACCCGAGCTGATCCAGTCCAAAGTGTTCTGATCCACAAAGATCAATCAACAAGAGCAGTACACAGATAGGGAAGTATTTGCAGTGTCCAAGCAGTGAGTGCAGTAAGGAGTTGCCTGGATATGCATACAGCAGAAGATGTTGATTTTGTTCATTCACATAAGTATGTTGCTTGTTGTTGTTCAGAAAGTGGTCTGGTTTTGAGTTTCTTTTCCCTCAGTTTTCCTCCAGCGTAACTCCGACTTAGTTATCAAATTGTATTTACACTTATAATCTGAACACTTTGAATCTTAACACAGACTATGGCAGCCACCGGCTATGCAGCCTGTGGGAGCAGTAAAATCTGAAGTTACAAACATGTGTCTCTGTGCTCACTGATTGGGACCCCACCCCAAAAGCTCAACACACACTAAATTGGGATGCAATAAAGTCTAAGATAAACAATTTGTGAGAAGGGGGGAGGCCAACACAGATTCACAATACATTCCTAACTTCCTTTAGATAAATTGCTCTTAGTATAGCAGAAGTTGTAAATTACCCAGTATAAATTTTACGAAACTGTGCTGAGGCAATCACTAAAACAGCATCTGATGGGAGCAGTAGTTGTAAATTACCCAGTATAAATATGTCATTATTAATAAAGTACAAAAGGTATTCTAATGAAAATATAGGACATCTGAATACTGAGACCTCCTAGATGCTTTAACAGGGAGAACAATGCTGGGTGCCTCCTGAAAACAGGAGAGTACCCTCTTAATTGCATTTTCTCCATCCCTTTATTTCATTTATATAATCCCATCCTGTAATATGTAATCTCATTTTTACATGCATGAATCTTATCCACAGACTTGTTCAGGTTCTCCTGTGCAGTATTATGTACCCCTGCAGATGACGCCATTGAGGCATGCAAATAGGGCCATATTTACTATTAACCCATGTCTGGGCCCCTAGGCTTTCAGTTACTTTAGGGACCCTCTAGCATTTCAAACTTTCACCCCACTACATGCTTGAGCAGAAAATGAGCAGCAGTATATGGTCTAATACAGCGTCACCAAAAGATGAAATCAAATAAAGTGTATGGTATCTAAGGCAATAATGGAGTGACTTGATTCAGTATGGAGTGAGTTTCTGTTTATTAGATTGCTAAAAATGGAGACACAGTGCTCCAGACAATCCCAATAAAATGCACATTAAATTATCAATAATGTCCAGTGCAGGAAGACTGTTGTCAGAGAGTTTGTTGGTGAGATAAGCTCAGACGATGTCTAATGTGCATGACCTAGTCAGCGACTGGACCCGGCATCGGCAAGTGCAATACACCAAGTGCATTCGGCAGCATGATCCTCGTTAACGATATCTCCCGTCGGACCTGCATGCAGGGCCGCTGGAGGATGTCGCTGACATAGAAACATAGACTTTGACAGCAGATAAGAACCACTTGGCCCATCTAGTCTGCCCCTTTTCATGTATCCTTTAGGCAACTTCAACCCTATTTGCTCCTTACGTCTCTCTTAAGGATATTCTTATGCCTATCCCAAGCGTGTTTAATTTGTTCCACCGTCTTAGCTTCAACCACATCTGATGGGAGGCTATTCCACTTATCCACTACCCTTTCTGTGAAGTTGTAGGTCACATAAGCTGCACACCATCCCGCCCACACAGTGCACTGTGCAGTACTAGAGTCACTGAGGAGGGAGAGGGAGGGGCTGGAAGCTCCTCTCTTCCACCGTCTGCTTCTCTGCTAATTGAAGTGAAGTGGCTGCAGCCTGCAAGTTTTGCTATGAGACACAGTGAGAGTCGGGTGGGGGGTTGAGGAAATGAACGTGTGTTTTATTGTTTTCCTGTGAGGGCCAATGCGTGTGTTTTTTTCCTGTGGGGACCAATGTGTGTGTTTTCAATTTAATCCCGGGAATCTCAGGATTGAGATTTTTTTTCAATCCCAAAATTACAAAAATGGGGCGGGACTGGCTTCCCTAGCGCTGACCCTTGTAGGGTGAAATCAGCCAATTAGTATACTGAAAGGGAGCGCACCTATATGAATTGCAATAAAATAGCCACTGGACTGCCGCTCTTTCACACACAAAACAGGTTGTCAGACAACACAGGGAAAATGAGGGAGGGAGCTGAAAGACCAAAGCAGTAGAAACCTGTTCGGCACCAGACTAAAAGAAATCGCTTTCTCATTAGCATAATCAGGGGTAGACAATTTTTTTTGTAAAATCTAGGAGCCATCTAAATGTTTAGGTGCCAAACATCATTCACATATAAATGATATGAATTGTCTTGACCACCACACATGCCCCATTCAATACCCCTTAGACCTCCGCACATGTAATTAGACCACCACATATGCGTCTTCAATGCCCATTAGACCAACCCTCATGCAATCAGGCCACCATTCATGCCCCTTCACTGTCCATGAAATCCTACCACAATCCCCACACTGGCTCCCAATTCATAGTAGTGCCCCCAAATTCATAGTATGCCACATAGTAGGGCTCTCAATTCAGTCATTACACACAGTAGTTCCTCCAATTTAGAGTGTGCCAAACAGTAGGGCCTGCAATTAATAATAATATAGGGGAGCATGGCTTGGCTGCCAAATGTGCAAAATGAAATATCTCAACGCTCTGGTCCACACGGTGTATAACCAATGCACATTGCTGCTAAAGCAAATCTTGGCATAGAACTAACACCATCAGGTTCCCAACACTGCAGGCTTTCAGTTGTGCCATTTGATTGGGCTAAAAAACGTTTTCTTCTCCTGGGAGCAGACATCTGTTGGTCATCTGCCCACGCCACGGCCAGCACAATGCCCTCCATATTTGTCAAATGGTACCGTACTTGTCAGGCTAGGAACACGCACTATTGGAAGGCATCCCATTCCATCTCAGAACCTCTTCAGTAGTATTGCAAACCAATAGCACATGTGGTCCAGCTACATAATTTGGCCAGGACCCATAGCTATACCCTCCCCAACACAGGTAAAGTACCTAGCCACACAGAGTGCATCCATATCCCATGCATTGTGCATCTCCTGGTGGCTCACCAGCTGCTTACTGTGATAGCCTTGCTGCTGCAGTGTCATCGTCAGACCAGGCAACATGATTTCCTTATCTCGCAGCCTCTTCAGTGACAACTGGCATCTGGCAGCCATGGTACCTTAGCCGCAGTGAAAAAGACACTTGTGTTGAAACATGTTGGGGGAGTGTTAAGGGGATGCCTATTTCATCATTTGACCAGTTGATCCAGGACCTCTGTAGCTGCTTCTTGTTTCTGTTGATCTGAATACATCATCTGGTATGAGGCCAACCCTTTTAAATTTTTATATTTTATTGTTTTAATAAAACTTCTTTTGTGATTATATTGCACCATGAGGAGTTTTTTTATGTTTAGTTACATGATTCACCTGTGAGCTGGAATATAACCCAGGTCTCAAAGAAACCTTGATGAGAGTGCAATTAGCCCTATTGATGTAAGAATCAGTGTGAGCATCCATTCTGCTATTAATTATATCCATTATGTATGAAATAGTCTTTTCCATCTATTAAGAATTTAAAGTTACCTTTATATGAGGACTACTACACTCACTGATGTAAGATACTGTGTAAGCATTGTGGTTCAAGTTTGGTCACATGTTTAAAAGTTTCGTCACACCATTCCTATGAGATAAAGATACCTTTACAGGAGGATTATTACATATGCATATGTAAGAATATGTGAGCAGAATTTCTTCTTTTAGTGCATGAGAACACTGGGTGTGGTATACGGTGTTTCCATCTAAAGACACTGGTGGCATATATACAGCCAAGTTTTTGGTTGGGTTTCGGTGTGGCCCTATACAACCTTTTTTTGTCCATTTTCTTGTATTACACCATTGAGAAAATTTCCTATGTGAAGGAAGACGTTTAAAAGACAGTCAATCACATTATTGGACGAGATTGGCGCAAAAGAATACTACCTTCATTTGTTTTTTGTTATATTGTTGCAAGATTAGATGACTTGTATAAGGTATTTCTTTTGCTGACAATTTGATAGCGCCTAGGAACCATATCTTGTTTGATATTTTTTTGTCCTCTGATTGAATGCTGGCACAGAAGGGGGTGAAGAGATCAGAAAGACAGCAGTGAGATGGCCAATGGATTTTTCTAAGGAAACAGAAAGTTATCTATGCTTCTATCATAGTTTCTATTAATTGATCTCCCCATAATAGCTGCATTAACCAGGGGAACCGCTGGAGAAATTCTCCATGGTAACCCCTTCTATGAATAGGAGAAAGCAATGAATAGCCCTATTATAACTGCTAAAGGGCTTTTCACTGCTACATGAATAAAACCAAGGGTCTTAAGACTTTCAGACACTTTGGAGCAAACTGTTGAGCAGACCACAGAAAAATGTATTTGCCCGGACTAATATCTTAGGGTGCCATTTATGAACGAGTTTTACTTTGGGCGCAATACAGTGAGTTAAGTGGATTAGTGTGGGCTTCAGAGAGCAGGAGGGAGGGGGCGGAGAGTGGGAGGAATGGTGGAGAGTGGGAGGGAAGGGACAGACAAGGAATTGCTTGCAGTGCATTGTGGGTAAGGACACAGATGGCGCAGCCTCCCTGTCAGGACATTAGCGCTTGGCAGCGATAGATAAAAGCAGCAAAACTTGGAGAATTTCAAGAAAGAGCGGAAAGTTAAAAAAAAAAACAGTTGTTAAATACCAAATCAATACATTTTGTATGGATGGACAGAAGAAAACTGACTAGCGCATTTTAACATAACTTATGAGTGAAAATACCATCATCACTCGTTCATAAATGGGGCACTAAGTCGCCATGGCAACATGATGATCAGTATTTCTTGAGTTCTGGATTAAACTCACCTGATGGTGGATAACGACTTAAGAATCTTTAAATAGAGAAGTGAGGAATTGGGGGGGGATGGACATCTTGGAAAGTAAGAAACATTTTCTTTGTGAAACTGTAACAAGTATAGGTCACGTTGCTAGTAGTGTTTCTGTAAATTTATATTATTGAACTTTTTCATATGTAATGGCAAAATACATGACAGTGATTACAATTGTAGTTAGAAGTTGTGTTTAAATTCTGGTAAAGCAGAGTGATCTCCAAATATAATTGTGTCATTGTTACAGATGTTCTTTATATACCGGCAATTTGAATTTTTGCAGTAATGATTTTGTAAAGTCTCATTTGTCAAATGTGTTTTAATGTTGGTCTCTACTGTCTTGTTATTCCTTTCCATAAGAACAGAAAAGTGATTTGTCAGTCAGATAATACTGAGTTATTGCTCCCATTATCAACATACAGTAGATGTTATCAGATAGCGCAAACAGAAAGCAAAGCTTCCCAAGATATCTGGTTTTCTTGACAGCAATTAATGACAATGACAGCTCTGTAATCCTTCCTAAATACAATACATAGTCTCATTTTTCTCCAAATATCTACAAATTATTACCAGTCTATGGCGCACACAGTTTTCATTAAACCACGGTGATGCATTTTAGCTGTTTAATGGACTGAGGGCTATTATTACTGTCATTTCTTAATTTGTTTTTCAACAATTGCTTTTCTAGTGTACACTATTAATGTTCAGAACACACTTGGGAGAAAATGTATCCAGAGACACTATGTAAGAACAACATGGGCTACTATTTTTATTCTTTGTTAAGCTGGGAACACAGGGCCTGATTCCGCAGTGATCGCTAATACAGTCACAGCTACAATTTCGCATGGAATGCAGCTATGAAAATATTCAAAAAAGAAAAATGGGTACTGCGCTTATAAAAAGATTCTACTATGGCAGAAAATACCGACACCAAGACACTGGTATGTATATAAATAAGGGAACTATTTTATTCCATCTAAAGATATATTATATAAATCGAATATATATAAAAAAGATTGCACATGATTTTTTTCTAATAATCAATTTCTATATTCAAAAAAGACAGTACAATACACATTTGAATATTCCACTGGGGAATATATTAAAAAAAAAATAGGGAGAATCCTTTAGTATCAACATTCCATAAGCTGTGATAAATGGATTTCAATATATAAATTCTCTTTTTAATGTGGTAAAAAAGGTGCTCCTGGGACAAACAATATGATATCCACAGTCCACCATCTATGGAGCCGCAGGGATGTGATCATAAATAGGAACTGTCCCAGCATTTAGAGGGCTTTATTTGAGTGATGTCAGCCCTGCCGTAGTGTGCAGGTATTGAGTAGTAAAATCTTTAGCGTGTCTGTAGAAATATAGCCGGGGTCCTTTAAATCAGTCCATACAATAAAAGCAATGAAGTCCTATTCCTCTGACATGTTTCGCTCCTATTTTGGTAGTTTTATCAAAGAGTGAGAGACTTCCAAACTAGTGCGGTTTTTATACCAGCATTTCTTTTGTTATTGAGTAATTATTGCTAGCACCTGTCACTCCAGGTGTACCCAGTTGGATCATTAGCTGCTCTGGACAAACTGCATTAAAACCTGGACATAGTAATAAAAAACACATACTATAACATCAATTTTTGTATATGCTATAAAATGTTTCAGTAGACAACTATTTGTAATATCACTGTGACTTGGGTATTATTATAATAAAAAGACAGAAATGCAGAAAGGAAAAAAATAAATAAACAAAATGAATATAGAGAAATTCAAAATAAATATAATTCAACCTGACCTATATTCAACCTATGTTGCATACATTCAAGTTCAATGAACTACCTCTATATTATCAGAGCTGGGTGTGTATTAATTAGAGAAAATCCCATATAGCAGTTCCCAAACGTTTTTGAATCACGGCACCCTAGTGCATCAGCATTATTTTCACTACACTCCAAGCCAAAAGTTTGTTATTGAGAAATTCATAAAAAAAAATTAAAGTATTAAAGTGAAGTATATTGTGCTGACCTGTCATCCTTAGGCTCAGTTATGTGATGGTGGACAGGTTTGCGCTTCTGCTTATCCACATATTTACATTACATTGACCATAAAGAATTTTAAATGGGGCTAGACAACCAACCTGAGGCACCCCTGCAAGTGTCCCGAGGCACCCCAGGGTGCCATGGTGCACAGTTTGGGAACCACTGTCATATAGTAAGAGATAGCCAATATAAATAAAACAAAAAAACATAATAATATTTTAGCCCCTTACTGGGAATAGAACTCTCGGATTTTAAACACCTCTTTTGTAACATGCGAAGTGATCTCATGTATATTGTGCCCCATATGCTCACATTTAATACATGTATTTTTGCCACATTTATAAAGTAACTACCTTCGGGGAATGCAGATAACCATGCTGGCCTTATACTGTTATTCTGAATTTTTTTAAGGACACTTGGTACCAAGATATTTTTATGATTTTTATATTTCTTAAATACAACTTTTATCTTAGAATCTATTGCCCCGTTCAATATTGGATCCTCCTTCAGTATATTGAACTTTTTTGTTAACGCTTTCTTAATTTGATTAGATTTATTATATTTTGAAATGAACAGTAGTTCTGAACCAATCTGTTTGTAGGGTGCCCCTTGATCACCACCATTAACCATATGTTTTTTGTTTGAAATTAGTAGAGTCTCTATCTATTTTCAATGGTTTATCGTAAGCTTTTTTTAATAAGATTATGAGGATAACCTCTTGAGATAAAATCCTGGGACATAATATCTGCTTGTATTAGAAAGGATTCAATTGCAGTTCCAATGTAATTTGTTAAACTGACTTTGCGGTATGATTTTTAACCAAGGTTTGTAGTGCCCACTAGAAAAATGGAGGACGTTATTGGTGTCCACTGATTTTCTATAATTAATACAAGTAAGTTTGTCTTCCTCAGTGGAAATTGTGAGATCTAAATAATTAACCTCTGAGTAATCAAAAGAATGTGTGAATTTTAAATCCCCAGGGGGTTGAGAATATTTAAAACTCTTTCTATTCAAGAGGACCCTACACTAACTGAAAGATGGAATAAAAGCCTTAATGATTGCTCATTTAAATATATATATATATATATATATATATATATATATATATATATATAATATAACTCATTGAATATAGAGACAAAAAGTGAAAGAGACCATCAGTAAGCTAGAAGACACTAAAATTTAATTGACTAAATATAAGGATTCATCACTGTTTGTTGAACATGATGAAATCACTAATAAAATAGTACAATCATTTGAGAAGGAACTGGTTGATACAAAAAATAAAAAGATAAGTAGGGATAACGATTATAATGATAACAAAGTACGTTCATATAGGAGAAAAGACACACAAACTAATGAGGTATCTTATGATGATAGACTTCCAAATAAAAGCTTTAGAACACAGAGCCCTAAAATCACCTATCCCAGGGATAGAACAGAATTATAGTCATCACCAAAATGGTTTGAAGTGCAAAATAGGAAACACAAAAATACTAGGTATAGAAATGTGTCCATATAAAAAATAAAATCGCCATCCACAACCAGACAATATTTTTTTTAGGAGAAGATCATTACAACAAATATGCTCCACTGTCCATAAGAAAACTTAAATGAAATCGAGATTTAGAGGAACAAGAGGCGGGAGAAAATCAAACAAGAAAACAGAGACTCCTTTAAAATCTACCAGGATTTTCAATTTAACTAATAAAACTTAGTGAACACCAAATTGTGCTACTTAAAAAAGGTTTGAATTATGCCCCCATTCAAGAACCAAATATTTTTGAATTATTCATTGAATTAAACTACTTCATTAGAAATGTATTCAGAAAGAGGTATTTCACAAACAAATGCATTTACACAATTGAAGAGTCACCAGTTATTCTAGACAATGGTGATTCAAATTTATTAGAGGTATTAGAAGAATTATGGGAAGATAATCATGTTGAAACATCACCAAAAATGAAACCAATATACAATCATAACAGTATCACTCGGGAAAAGTTTAAAATTAAATCTTTTTATATAGTTAGTCATAAATCCAGTTCAATAATGTAGTTCTATAAAAAAAACACTACATGTTTTTCAAAATATTTGTTCTAAGAAATGCAAGTGGTCAAATTTGTCATATCATGAAAAATTTGCTATGAAGAAACTAGAAAAGGACAACTCAATAGTTATCCGCAGTGCCAACAAAGGAGGGGGAGTAGTGCTCATGACTAAAGAATATTATCTGGAGGAAGCATTCAAACAAAATTCACATATCACTCACTTCACCTCCTGGGCGTCCAATTATTTCAGGTATTGGGTCCCTCACTTCTAATTTGTCACAATTTAGAGGTTTTTTTCCTTCAAAAATATGTAATTACTCTCAGATCCCAAATTTGAGATACTATGCACCTTCTGAATTCAATTATGGATATAAAATGGCAACATAATAATTATTTTTTATTATTGGATATACAATCACTATACACACATATCCCACATGAATTGGGAGAAAATGCAATGGCTTATTTTCTTACTAATGATATTGATATCGCCAGGGATCTTAGTAAGTTCATATTAGAATCCATCACTTTTATTTTGAAACACAACCACTTCATTGTTGAAAACAATCTCTATTTACAGGTGGTGGGGATGGCCATGGGACCAAGTTTTGCGAATTTGTAAATTTGAAGAATTGCGCAAGCCAGTCTCAGCGGTGGGGAATCGTGCGCTTGTAGCACACAGACTGCCCGCTACTTTGAGTGACAGTGCCGTTTGTGGGTGGTAACAGGGGAAGGTGCTTGTAAATGGGGGAGTGGTGTTGCGAACGCAGGCGTGTCAGGCCAACAAAACGCTGTTTAAATAGTGTGCATAATTAGCAAAGTACAGTCATTCTACACGTCACCTGAATGTATTTCAGCCAGCACTAATCGCAGTGCTTGCAGTGGAGTAAGGCTACGAGCAGCTCCGATGCTTCTCGATGTTACCGATTAATCAAACAATTCCAGGAGATGACGTGTGTTGCGAGGGGAAAGGGGGCGTCTTAATACACTTGCGAGCGCTCAGTGCCGTAGCTCACTAAGACATAGAGGGCATCCTTACGCCACGCAGTGCGAGCATTTGATTTAAATATCCCGCCCCTTTTTGCCAGTGAGCGTACGTATATAGCGAGCGGGTCTTAATGAGCTCCCTAGTGTACTATGGCCATTATATAGATGATTTATTTATAATTTGGGATGGAGGTGAGCACTTAGCACTGGATTTTGTTTCTTTTTTGAACAATAATAATTGGAATTTAAAATTCACACATTGTTTTAATTACTCACAGGTTAATTATTTAGATCTCACAATTTCCACTGAGGGAGACAAACTTACTTCTATTAATTATAGAAAACCAGTGGACACCATTAACTTCCCCCATTTTTCTAGTGGGTACTACAAACCTTGGTTAAAAAACATACCACAAAGTCACAGATTACGTCAGAACTGCACATCGATTGAATCCTTTCAAATACAGGCAGATATTATGTCCCAGGATTTTATCTCAAGAGGTTATCCTCATAATCTTATAAAAAAAAAGCTTACGATAAGTCATTGAAAATAGATAGACTCTAAAGAACACATGGTTAATGGTGGTGATCAAGGGGCACCCTACAAACAGACTGGTTCAGAACTGCTGTTCATTTCAAAATATAATAATAAATCTAATCAAGTTAAAAAAGCGTTAACAAAAAAGTTCAATATACTGAAGGAGGATCCAATATTGAACGGGGCAATAGATTCTAAGATAAAAGTTGTATGTAAGAAAAATAAAAATCTTAACAATATCTTAGCACCAAGTGTCCTTAAAAAAGAAAAAATCAGTATAAGGCCAGCATGGTTACTTGCATTCCCCAAAGGTAGTTATAAATATGGCAAAAATAGATGTATTACATGTGAGCATATGGGGAACAAGATACATGAGATCACTTCGCATGTTACAAAAGAGGTGTTTAAAATCCGAGAGTTCATTAACTGTGATACATCATATTGCAGTGCCCTTGTGGCCTGCAATATGTGGGTAGAACTACTAGATCATTAAAAACTAGATTTAGAGAACATAGATTTAATATCTTGAAGAAATTTGACCTTAATAGTGTATCAAAGCATTTCTCTTTATGCCATAATGGCAATCTGCTAGGTCTGACTACCCCTGGCCCCCACTGACTCCATTGTACCATCTGTTAGTCTCACCTTCCATTTGTGTCTGTTTCCCTTTGCTCCCCCATTCCTTCTTTATCTCTATCTCCACAAACATTGTCTGGGGATGTAGTCAGCATCCTGGCGGTCAGGATGCTGGTGAACAGAATCCCGGCGCCAAAATCCTTTCAGCAGCCAGAATAACGTCTCCAGAATCCAAAAATCATCTGTCTCCCGAAT
Organism: Taudactylus pleione; assembly: GCA_031769625.1. Classification (NCBI taxonomy): domain Eukaryota; kingdom Metazoa; phylum Chordata; class Amphibia; order Anura; family Myobatrachidae; genus Taudactylus; species Taudactylus pleione. Next base: position 5,277,020 of record JAUIMM010000183.1, read on the forward strand.
GTTTTTACTGCAGTAAAACTAGTGCGCCTGTGTGACATACGGTTCATGTATGCGCACAAAAGCCGCGGCGTCTGGTGGAAGGAGCCGTACAGGTGCGGAGAGATCCGAAAGGATCCCTCTTTGTAACCTGGGACTCCTTCCGACATGGAAGGAGCAGGTTATGTGAGCAAACTCCATCTGAAGATGGTGAATTGTATTTTTGGAGCTTGATGAATTCTGTCCCCATACTAGTGTATAGGGGCAGCGAGCCATTCCGGGAGAGAACGGTAAGAAGAGATATCTGTGATACTAGTGTATAGAGACAGCGGGCCATTCCGGGAGAGGAAGGTAAGAAGAGATATCTGTGATACTAGTGTATAGGGACAGCGGGCCATTCCGGGAGAGGAAGGTAAGAAGAGATATCTGTGATACTAGTGTATAGGGGCAGCGGGCCATTCCGGGAGAGGAAGGTAAGAAGAGATATCTGTGATACTAGTGTATAGGGGCAGCGAGCCATTCCGGGAGAGGAAGGTAAGAAGAGATATCTGTGATACTAGTGTATAGGGGCAGCGAGCCATTCCGGGAGAGGAAGGTAAGAAGAGATATCTGTGATACTAGTGTATAGGGACAGCGAGCCATTCCGGGAGAGGAAGGTAAGAAGAGATATCTGTGATACTAGTGTATAGGGACAGCGAGCCATTCCGGGAGAGGAAGGTAAGAAGAGATATCTGTGATATCTCCTGCATTAATTAACTTTTTGATGAATGACCCGAAAACTTAATTTCTACAAAAGCAGGTGAAAATTTACATTTTTCATCTGCTTTTGTAGAAATTAAGTGATGATGAATAGACCCCACAGTATGAAAGTCCATGTGTAATTCAGCCCAATTATATATTGCTGTATTTTCCCACTAAATATTGGTATTATGCAGCAGCTTCATACATATTTATGTTGCAGTGTTGCTCACTTTAACAAAGCCTATTGCAGACTATTGCAGTGTGATTCATCATTCTACAGTTATAAGCAAATTTGTAAATAATTTTTATTCTACTGTATAATCCAACAGGTGTCACTGTTGGATATATGGATAAGTATTTAACAATTGGCTTAAAGCTTTCTATAGACAGTTATTCTAATAGTGACATCTGGAGGCTAAAAGAAGATACTGCTCCCACATATAAAGTCCTATCCATAAGGAGCAATAACATTCAATGGAGCCAAAAAATACAGTTCTATTACATTTTATTTTGCATAAAACATTTTTATTGGACGCTTCTGTCTTGGCAAGCAAATGTAAAGCTACAATGCATATATTTAGAGCAAAATGCAACAAGGAAAGTAATAATATAAAATATTCGGAACAAAAACTGTCTATTGCCTGTTTAGCCAACCTGATATAAACAAACACTCATGATTCAACTGTTGTCCCAACCAAATTTGTTCTGACACTTATTGACACTTTAATTTATCAGAAAAGCTAGATCAAACTTGTTTAATGATGTCACTGACAAATATGTAAGGGGGATTACTGGCTGCAAGACTATATTTCAAAATGATTCCATAATGTAAAATGAAAAGCTTTCATAAGGCATAACTTAATATTTGTAGGTAGCTTTTTTATATATTGCGACTAGTTTTAAAATTTCTATTTTCAATGTTTTGTTATTGCTTGTTTTATCTAGTCCATAGTTGTGATTGATCATCATACCTTTTCTAGGAATATCTAACAGGATCCCCAGGGAGAAACTGGTTGTATTTATTTATTGATTTATCCTGACTCATTTCTCCTGTGTGGATAATGCATATTGCATAGTCACATGCCAGTGTTAGTGATACTTTATTATATGGCAGACTATCATGTTAAAGTGAATAATACATCATGAGTGTATAGAGAGTACTGATCTTTGGAGGCTTGATAACATGAGTTCTGAGAATGAGGTCACAAAACTGGTAGTAAAAAATTTTAAGGGCCCTGCTACACCCAATCATAATTGGCCCCAGGAGAATGTGGTCATGTTCAGTAGTAATGCATCAGTAGAAAGCACAAAAATTCAATAACATATATCACAAACAAATGGCAAATTTTCCTGTTACCTAAAAGCTGGTTCTGTACTTTTCGCAGGAAATTTGTTATTATTTGCATGGGTTTAAAAATGTCAAAATTGTGAATGATTGTTTTAATGCCTAATGGAGCCAAACCATTGATGATGTGCATTTATAATAGAAGCAGCCATCTAGTTGTGATATAGTTTCAGACCAGAAGTCCTTCCTCAGGATGATGGTGGTGGATCTGGTATTATCTGTTTGACTCTCCAGCTGTTTTTCATACCTATGTCTTTTAAATCTAGATGAGGATTGTAGCTTCACTTACTGGGTTATGTGAGGTTGCATCCGTTGGCTGTTACACTGGATTGATATTCACCTATTTTATGTATTATTTTACGTGGATTGTATCAATAAATTTTTTTATGGAGACTATAATGCCTGTCTGAGGACTGAGGATTTCGGGGAATGTTTGTCCAGGACCAAAAGAAACCTTTTAGTGAACGAACCAAGAGGTGCTCTGGTGAGTACATGTCCATCTACTTGCAAGAGGTGGAGAGAAGTAATTTTGCTGGAGTATAAGAATATTAAGATAGAACATCAAAGAAATCTTTCAGTGAACCTTAACCTCTGATTTATGGTGAGTGCCATCCATAATATAGCTAAATGGTCAGAAAGCAAGAGGGAAGATCACTGACTGGAGAAAGGAGCTTGTGGACTATCCCAAAAAATGTGTGTATAGCATTTTATTGGAGCCTGAGGGCAACACACTACTTGGGGTATATTTACTAAGAATCGTGTTGGTCCAGGATTGCATTCACAGATGTGTTTGACCATTTTAACAAACATGAAAATTTACTAAAGGCAAACACGGATATAAAATCATGATTCTCTATGCAAAACACAGGAGAAAACACAAATAGAAATAAATACACAATCGGCCAAACTCGCAAGTATTTTCCATAGACACAAATACAACATGGGAAATTAGCAAGAATCGTGATTGCAATAACAGGTATTAAATTAGGCAAACCATCCAAAATATAAGTATAAAATAGACCCCCTCCTGAGCAGTGTGTTCAGCAGAACCATACACAGATCAGTGTGATCTGTGATTGTTAATCACTGTAATAAAGCAAATAAAGGGTTAAATTACAAAAAAAATAAAAATCTGTGTAGGGTCCCCCTACAATGCATAATCAGCCCCGGGCTACTGCTACTGGAGAAGAGGACAGACCTGCACCAAGGGTTAGGTGAGTATTTATTTATTTTTATCCAAACAGCGGGATTCTACCGGACAAGAGGACCGAACATCTGAAACAAGGCGAGTATAGAACGAGTGTATGCATTAAATTTGTACTTTCAACGGTGTGTGAGTACTTTACACCAAAACTTCTTAATTTTCCTATAATTCCAGAAACAGTGCAAAACATCAGCTGAGGCAATATGACATTTCACTCAACCTCCAGTCTCTGTGGGAACCATGTATCCACTGAGCAGATGATATATATGCTCTGAGCAGTTCGAATATGAACCAAACTGGCTTTTTAATTTATTTTAGTATTCATTCAATGTATTATGTATTTTTCTTGCTTTGTTGTGTATGTTGCTTTTTTTTAGGGGTGTGCACCGGCCACTTTTCATGTTTTGGTTTTGGATCTGGATCTTTCTTCGTGTTTTGGATCTGGATTGGTTTTGCCAAAACCACCCTTCGGTGTTTTGGGTTCTGGGTTTTATGTTTTGGATCTGTATTTTTTTTTTAAAAAGCATAAAAACAGCTAAAATCACAGAATGTGTTGATTTTTCTGCTCCTATGCTATTATTAACCTCAAAAACCTTAATTTCCACTTATTTCCAGTCTATTCTGAACACCTCACACCTCACAATAGTGTTTTTATGTCCAAAAGGTTGCACCGAGGTAGATGGATGACTATGCTAAGCGACACGAGTGGGCGGCACAAACACGTGGCCCATCTAGGAGTGACACTGCAGTGGCAGACAGGATGGCAGTTTGAAAAACTAGGCCCCAAACAGTACATAATGCAAAGAAAAAAAAGAGGTGCAAGATAGAATTGTCCTTGGGCCCTCCCTCCCACCCTTATGTTGTATAAACAGGACATGCACACTTTAACAAACCAATCATTTCAGCGCCAGGGTCTGCCACACGACTGTGGCTGAAATGATTGGTTTGTTTGGGCCCCCACAAAACAAGCTGGCAATTAATCTGGCCCTGCACAAACTGGCTCTACGGAGGCAAGATGTCGTCCTCATCCTCCTCATTCACCGATTCCTCACCCTCTTCAGTGTTGTGTACATACTCATCCTCACAGAGTATTAATTCGTCCCCACTGGAATCCAGCACCACAGGTCCCTCTGTACGTTCTGGAGGCTGGTCTCCCTGGAAGAGTTGATAATTCATTTTTATGAACATCATCTTCTCCACATTTTGTGGAAGCAACCTCCTACACCTTTTGCTGACAAGGTTCCCGGCTGCACTAAACACTCTTTCGGAGTGCACACTGGAGGGGGGGCAACTCAGGTAAAATAGAGCCAGTTTGTACAGGGGCCTCCAAATTGCCTCTTTTTCCTGCCAGTACATGTACGGACTGTCTGACATGCCTACTTGGATGCTGTCACCGATGTAATCCTTTAACAGACAGACGCACGCTTGTCGCTGCTGCTTTGAGGATGCAGGTGCGGCTACAGCCCACACAATTCACAAGGACAGGAAAAAAAATATTTTTTTATTTTTTGTGGAGCTCACTTTGAGGGTTACACCACCCTTTAACAGACAGACGCACGCTTGTCGCTGCTGCTTTGAGGATGCAGGTGGAATCTAGACGGGATTTGGAACCGGGGACACACTACCTCCATCAATTGTCTAAATCCCACTGCACTAATGGCGGATACCGGATGCACATCTAACACCAACATAGCAGTCAAGGCCTCAGTTATAAGTTTTGCTTCAGGATGACTGCTGTCGTACTTCATCCTCCTTGCTAGGGACTGTTGGAGGGTCAATTGTTTAGTAAAAGTAGTGGTGTTCCTACTTCCTCTCTGGGATGATGAACAACTCCCAGCAGCAGCAACAGCACTAGGAGGAAGTGGTTCTTGATATTTCCCTATTTTATTTTTATCGGAGAAAGTTTGGTCCTCCATTTATGTTATATTGATATATACGTGCGGCTAAGGCGCACACAAACACAGAAAATATTTTTTTATTTTTGCTGGAGAGTAGTGCACTTTGTGGGTTACACCACCGTTTAAGAAATGAGCCAGCCGGCCCTTTACTTATGGGACACAGGCGCACGCTTGGCGCTGCTCCTTTGTTGATGCACGTGCGGCTACTGTGCACACAATTCACAAACACAGAAAATATATATATTTTTTGTTTGGAGTGTACTTTGGGGGTTACAGCACCCTTTAACGGACAAGCCAGCCGGCCCTTTACTTATGGGACACAGACGCACGCTTGGCGCTGCTCCTTTGTTGATGCACGTGCAGCCACAGTGCACACAATTCACAAACACAGAAAAAATATATATTTTTTTGAACTTGGTGGGAGCACCCCTGATGGACAGAGCACCCCCTGGACAACACTACAGCACCCCTTTAGGACTGGGACACTGCACAGGACTTTGGAGTGGACACAGCCCCTATGGACAACTGACTGCATAACACAGTCCAGCCAGCCCCTATGGACTTTGAAGGAGTGGACACAGCCCCTTTGGACAACAGCAGCACAGCACAACACTACACTGCACTGCACTACACTACAGTACACAGCCCAGCCAGCCCTAACTCCCACCCTCCCTCTTCACTGTCCACAGCCGAGTGAGAAAATGGCGCCGACGCGGGTACCTTAAATAGGATCCAAAACCCGCGAGACCCAGAAGGCGGAATGATGACTTTTTGCCTCGATTTCAGATCCGAGTCAGGCGGGAAAAGTCGAGCCTGACTCGGATCGGCCTCGGATTGGGGGGGTTCGGATTTCAGAAATACGAACTCACTCACCCCTACTTTTTGTATGATTATTTTTATTAAAAGTTCTGCGCGAATCGTGCCATCGGCCTGCCCACTTCGGCACTTACAAGCCGGAGTGGATGCCGGAGGAGGGGGGGGGGGGAATGGGGGACGTGGCGCCGACTGGGAGATTTGCCCCGTCTTTCCAGGGTGGCAGGAGCGCAACCCGATTTTCGGGAGGCTCCCGACCTTCCCGGGAGAGTAGGCAAGTATGTATTACACTGGGGTCAGTCAATCTGTTGCCAGGTATTTAAGAGTCGATTATGATTAATTTTGTGCTCCTGATCATGAATATGCAATGCTTATTTTTCAGTTGGCTCTAGTTTTTGAGATATGCATATGTCTAATATTTATGTAAAATTAAATTAAACAATGTTAAAAAGATTTTTTTTTATTCTGAGTAAATTTGATACATAAAATGTTCTAAAAAAACACAGGATAATTATATACAAAAGTGTTAGGAAGCTATGAGAACCGTCTTTTGTAGGATTTTCTTTTGTATCCTTGTTGCGGGCAGTTCCTCTGTAGACTTCAACAGTAATCAGCCATCATGTGACGATCCCACCTTCCGTGATATCTTTCTTCCAGTACCTGAATATCCTGGTGTAACCGTTCACCCTATTCTTCGCTTAAATCTCCTAGATTGGACTGGAAGTGATCTAAATGGCTGTACAAAAAATGTACTTTAATACTCATGTTGCCACCTACTTTCTTGAAATATTTTAGCATGTTGTGGACTAATTTATAATAGCTGTCTGCCTTGTGATTGCCTAAAATTTTTTGAATGACAGACATAACTCAGGCTTGCTTCAGATTCGGTTGCAGTCATAGATGTGGTAAAATTTGGATCCTTAGCCTGACTTGTCCAATGCTTTTACAAATTGTTTTATTAAACCCAGTTTGATATGGAGAGGCGGCAGTATGATTTTTTTCCTGTCAATTAAGGGCTCATGAATGATGTTGGCTTCTCCTACAGTTATAACTTCTCTAGGAGGCCATACGGTTTGCTGCCAGTGCTTTTGTTTGCACGACTATCCCATAAGCATATGTGACAAGGATACTTAGTATATCCACTTTGCTGCCCAAGAAGGTTATCATTTTTAAATCGACACAAACAGACCACTGATGCTGAGAATAATAATTTTTTTCTAAGACTAACTTGATATTTTCATACTGTTCAAGTTTTCAAGTTTTGTTGAGTGACAGATATGAATTGACGCAAATTTTTTCCCATTGTGCAGTAATACGCATTTTAAGCTCCTTTTAGAACTATGCAAAAAGAGCCGCCAGTCTGCTGCTCGATTTTCTGGTAAGCCCATCATCTGGAGAAGTTCTGGAATATTGTTGCAATACACAAGATTGTTATCTTGGCTAAAGAACTGCAGTATGGCTTGCTCTCTATTTCGATACGACGTAGTAACATCCGGCTCAAGACAGTGCTTTTCTTAAAGTCTGGATGCTAAAAGCTCAGCTCCTTTTTTCGATAAATTTAATTCACAAATGAAATCATTTAGATCCTTTGAGAAAATGTGGTTGGAGTAGAGGAACTTTGGGCCTGATTCAGACCCACTCGCGAGCGGCTGTCCGCTCGCAAGTGGGTCGATGGTCTGCACTGAGCATGCGCACGACAGAGGGAGCTCCGTCGTGCGCATGCGCCAGATGCGACGAGCGAAGGACTTTCCTTCGCTCGTTGTGTCTGATCAAAGGGGGCTTGCTGTCGATGTTGATTGACAGCACGCCCCCTTTGGTGGGCGTGCCGGGGGCGTGCCTCCCTGACGGGGGCGTTCCCAAGGGAACGCCTACCGTCAGAAGCCGGCCCACTGACATCACTATCAAAATCAAAATCACTGACATCAAAATCACTCCGGGCCTTGCGGTTGAAAACCTCAACCACAGGCTCCGGCTCGCAGTGGCGATGGTCGTGATGGTCACGACCATCACGGCCATCAAACTGCACGCTCGTATAGGATGTGGGTGGTGACCCACAGCTATACGAGCGTCCAGGAGGACGCTCCATAATTATGGAGGGCGGCCCTCATTCAGAGCGTGCGCTCTGCTCAGAGCGTACGGCTCTGAATGAGGGCCTTTGTTCAAACTCACTTTCATCTGTGTTGTCAACTTCGCACAAAGAACTGAATGATGGTACAAGTAAATCTTCGCTATATGGTATTGGTTGTTTTGCAGAATTCATATTTGGGTATTCCCATTTGCGTTTCGTAAATTGATTCATAGCCTTCACATTTACAGCACAAAAATAGCAGTCACTCAAGTGATCTTTTGGCTCACACTATATCATAGGTATGCCGAAATTAAGTCCTTTTAGATCACCTTTAGTCCAATTGCGGAGTGATTCCACGCAGGTTTTTCAATCTTTGTGAGGCACCCAAATTGTGTCTGCTAGCTTAAGTGACATCCAAAATAAGCCCGATACGCTTGTTTTATGACTACAGTTAGATTTTTTCTATTTTTTGCAACACTATATTTGCCACAAATATAACAAAAAAAATCAGGGTTGTTTGTACAACATCTCTGAGAAGAACTCATTTATACGGCGAAAACGTTTTGTTTCACACATTCACTGCTAACTCCCAAAAAAAAAGTCGAGGATGTTCTGAACAAAAGAAGCCCAAACAGCGGGAATTGGTTGTGGTGGGACAGAGATACGGCCGAACAAAGGAACAGGAGGTGTGCTAACTGCGTCACTCGGTCCTCTCCATTGCTCCTCTCTGTATGCTGTGAGAAGGCGCGGCTGTGGTCTGAGGATGTCCCAGCAGGCTCAGCAGTGCACTGCAATGCCTCCTCCCAGCGTTAGGGGTCTATTTACTAAGCAGTGTTAGGAGACAGAGTGAAAAGTGATAAGGTGCCAGCCAATCAGCTCCCAACTGTCATTTTTCAAACACAGCCTGTGAGATGGCAGTTAGGAGCTGATTGGCTGGTACCTTATCACTGTTCACTCTCTCCTAACACTGCTTAGTAAATAGACCCTGCATGTGTTATGTGTCTCAAACATGACTACCAGCTACGTTATCACAAATAAAGGAAATTCTTGTTATTGTTGTAAGAGGGTTGTTGTTAAAAAGCAAAACAAAGTCGAATCAGTTAAGTAAAGCAAGCCTAGACTGGTAAGGTATTTCAAATGGAGAAAATTGAATTTCATAATTTTTCCATTAACTTGAAAACTGGAGCCAATTCAGCTATAGCGAAGATCTAATGCGAAAATAGGACCTGCAAGTACTCTCAAACCGATCTTAAATCCTTGGCAAGAAAAAAACATATTTTTTTGTTCCCCAGTGTTATATAAATCTAATGCTGGGCATACACTATACAATTATCTGTCAGTTATCTGTCTAATCTGGCTGGTTGGAATGAAAACCTGATAATGTATGGGAGCAAATGACAGTTGATCATATGGTTTTAAACACTGGAAAACAGACAAAAAACAATTGTACAAATTGGTTAAATTCCTGTGTTTTAACCAATTTGTCTGAACGACCATTTTTGTCTGTTTCCCAGTGTTTGTCACCAAATGGTCGATTGTCATTTGCTCCCATACATTATCAGGTTTTCATTCCAACCAGCCAGATTGGACAGACAATTATGTAGTGTATGCCCAGCATTATGCATATATGAGATTGCTCATGAATTTTTCTAATAATCAATTTCTATATTCAAAAAAGACAAAACAATACACATTTTAATATTCCAACAGGGAATTAATAAAAAAAAAAAAACAGTTCCATAAAAATTAATTATCCAGAAAAAAGATGTATAATAGGGAGAATCCTTTATGTATCAACATTCCATAAGCTGTGATAAATGGATTTCAATATATAAATTCTCTCTTTAATGTGGTAAAAAAAGGTGCTCCTGGGACAAACAATATGATATCCACAGTCCACGAGCTATGGAGCCACAATGATGTGAACATAAATAGGAACTGTCCCAGCGTACAGAGGGCTCAGCTGTTACTAAGTAAATGGCATTCACTAACAGGCTGGCCGCGGATCGGCACACACTGTTACCTGGCTCTCCGGAGCTAATGGCAATGTTCAGCTGAGGTCTCCAGTCGCCTGTAGTTTATGGGCTTCATCAGAGTGATGTCAGCCCTGCCGTAGTGTGCAGGTATTGAGTAGTAAAATCTTTAGCGTGTCTGTAGAAATATAGCCGGGGTCCTTTAAATCAGTCCACACAATAAATGCAATGAAGTCCTATTCCTCTGACATGTTTCGCTCCTATTTTGGGAGCTTTATCAAAGAGTGAGAGACTTCCAAACTAGTGCTGTTTTTATACCAGCATTTCTTTTGTTATTGAGTAATTATTGCTAGCACCTGTCACTCCAGGTGTACCCAGTTGGATCATTAGCTGCTCTGGACAAACTGCATTAAAACCTGGACATAGTAATAAAAAACACATATACTATAACATCAATTTTTGTATATGCTATAAAATGTTTCAGTAGACAACTATTTGTAATATCACTGTGACTTGGGTATTATTATAATAAAAAGACAGAAATGTAGAAAGGAAAAAAATAAAATAAACAAAATTAATATAGAGACATTCAAATTAAATATAATTCAACCTGACCTATATTCTCAAACCTATGTTGCATACATTCAAGTTCAACGCACTACCTCTATTCCATCAGAACTGGGTTTGTATTAATTAGAGAAAATCCCATATAGTAAAAGATAGCCAATATAAATAAAACAAAAAACATGACAATTCTTATCCCCTTACTATGGATAGAACTAGAGTTTCACACATGTGTAGATGAAACCTTACCTCTAACTAACAGAGCCCTTTCAGTTAACAACACAGCTTAGTAAATATCTATATGGAATATAACTTTGGACTGGATTATAAAAACTAGATAACAAATAGTAAGTATACTAAAAACATGTAATTATATATACCCAATCCTAACTGTATTCAGTATAATACGAAGAATGCAATATAAATAAGACAAAAAATTAACATGATAATACCTTAGCCCCTTACTGGGACTAGAACTCAGGTCTGTAGTTGAAACCTTACCTTTTCACAAACAGAGCCCCTTCAGTAAACAAATCAACTTGGTAGGTAATTATAAGAAATAGAATGTTGGAATGCAAAGTAGAAACTAGATAGCAAATTGTAAGTATAGTAAAAACATAGGGCCTGATTCAGACCCACTCGCGAGCGGCTGTCCGCTCGCAAGTGGGTCGATGGTGTGCACTGAGCATGCGCACGACGGAGGGAGCTCCGTCGTGCGCATGCGCGAGACGCGACGAGCGAAGGACTTTCCTTCGCTCGTTGTGTCTGATCAAAGGGGGCGTGCTGTCGATGTTGGTGGGCGTGCCGGGGGCGTGCCTCCCAGACGGGGGCGTTCCCAAGGGAACGCCTACCGTCAGAAGCCGGCCCACTGACATCACTAGTGATGTCAGTGGGAGTGATTTTGGCTCTGATAGAGCCAAAATCACTCCGGGCCTTGCGGTTGAGAAACTCAACCGCAGGCTCCGGCTCGCAGTGGCGATGGTCGCGATGGTCAAGACCATCGTGACCATCACCCTGCACTCTCGTATAGGCTGTGGGTGGTGACCCACAGCTATACGAGCGTCCAGGAGGACGCTCCATAATTATGGAGGCCGGCCCTCATTCAGAGCGTGCGCTCTGCTCAGAGCTTCCGGCTCTGAATGAGGGCCATAAACCTATATATACCCAATCCTATCTCTATTTACTCCATATTGGATGTTTAAAGCTAATGACATCATAATCATATAGTGTGTTATTTCTAATTATCCTAATATACAACTCATAATCGACTAATAGAGATGAGCGGGTTCGGTTCCCTGAGAACCGAACCCACCCGAATTTAACAGATATGAGGCAAATCCGAGTCAGTTCGGGTTATCCCGCCTGACTCGGATCAATTATGCTGCGCTGCTGTTGCATAATTGTGACTCGTGAGGTTGTGCTGAGAGCTGTGCTGCGCTACTGTTGTGCATAATAATTGTGGGGCTGGCTGGCTGTTGTCCATAGGCGCTGGCTGGCTGTTGTCCAATCCATACCATATAGGGACTGGCTGTTGTCCTGTCCATAGGGGCTGGCTGTTGTCCATAGGGGCTGGCTGTTGTCCTGTCCATAGGGGCTGGCTGACTGTTGTCCATAGGGGCTGGCTGACTGTTGTCCATATTAATCCATATAGGGGTTGGCTGGCTGTTGTCCTGTCCATAGAGGCTGGCTGGCTGTAGTCCATAGGGGCTTGCTGGCTGTTCTGCTGTGTTGTCCAGGGGGTGCTCTGTCCATCAGGAGTGCTCTTCTTCACCCACAGTGTAAAAAAAATGAAAACAATTTTTTGTGTGTGCGTGTTAGCCTGCCACACCACCAGTGTGAAAATATATATATATTTTTTTGTGTGCGTGTTAGCCTGCCACACCACCAGTGTGAAAATAAAGAAAAACATTTGTGTGTGGTGTTAGCCTGCCACACCACCAGTGTGAAAATAAAAAAAACATTTTTTTGTGTGTGTGGTTGGTTCTGTGCGATAGCCACAACTTAGCTGCGCTATAATTGCTTGGTGACACTGCTGTAAGACCGCAGTGAGTACGGAGGACAGTCACATTACAGGAGAGCAGGATCCACATACCAGTCTTGTAGCTGTCGGCAGTAGTCATGATGACGATATAAGGCCGTCAACGTCATCTATGAAGGCCGATGCACCAGGGCTTAAGTTAAGCTATGTAAAAAAATTAACTTTTACCCTGTTAAAGAAAAAAAAATGTAAAGCTAAGTTATCTTTAGAGAAACAAAAAATTGGCAATATGCCATTCACTACACGAAGTGGGAAGGAAAGGATAAGGCCTTGGCCTTTATTTATGACTGGTAGTTCTAGTGATGATTTAAGCCCTTCTGCTTGTAGGAGAGGTACAAAAAAGAAAATTGTTAAGACAAGTAAGACACCGGAACCAACTGTGTGCTCTGAAAAATCACAAATAACCGAGGAGAGTCCAAGTGTGTCTGCGGTTGCCATGTGTGAGCCTGGCCTTTCTAATACTGTACTTGAAGAGGATCCTCCCACCATTTGTGTGCCCTCTGCAACTGTGGGGATGAGCAGCACAAGTCAACATGCTGACATAGAAATCGAGGATGCTTCTGTGGAATTGCACCAGGAGAACAAGGAGGATATTTACGTAGTTGGTGATAACAACAAGGATGATTAGAATGTTGCTGCTGAGGATGTGTGTGTAAAAACTGTAAATCAGGCAACAGTTGTTGCCCATGGTGGGGAAAATCTTATTGTTAGCATACCTGGGCAAAGGACCAAAAAAATCCACTTCTCATGTGTAGAATTATTTCCACCAAAATCCGGACAACCTTTGCCAAGCCATTTGTAACCATAACAAGTAACAGTGAGTAGAGGTAAGGACCTTAACCATCTTGGAACCTTCTCCCTGTTATGTCACTTGCAGCGCATTCATCAAATTGCATAGCGTATTTCAAATTCTAAAACTTTGGGGACAAAAAAATGAACAACAATTTGTCCAGTGTCACCTAGCTGCTCCCTACTATCTGGATCCAAGTGCCTGCAGTCTCCACCACCAACACCTGCATAATCATCAACATCCTCATTCATGATCGGAATTCGTCCTGCATCCAATTTCATAAGCATGACTGACTCCTCTCCTATCCGTGATTCCTCAGAAGGATCCTTAAGTGCTATGCCTGTTGCTGCTGCTGGGGGTGGATCTTCATCCCAGAAAAGGACCAAGAAGCCTACTAGTAGTAATTTAAAAAAACAAATGAATATTAAACAGTCCTTTGATAGAGGAAGTAAGTATAACAGCTGTCACCCGGTTTCACAGAGGATCACTGACGCCTTGACGGCTGTGCTAGTATTAGGTGGTGAAATAATAAAAATGAGGATGATAGTGTGGAGGAAGTGCAAAAGGAGGATGAGGGGGAAATTTGTGTCCTGTCCGACGGTAATGAGGATGTTGATGATGAGGATTTTGTTTGCGTAAATCAGCCACCAGTGGCAGCAGGTCTTGCTCATGATAAAAAGAAAGCCAGAAAAGCTATGTCTTGGGTGTGGAATTATTTGAATCTAAAATTTGTTGTGAAGGCATATGTTCCATTTGTAAAGCCAAAGTTAGCAGAGGAAGGGACGTTAACCATCTAGGCACCTTCTCCCTGTTACGTCATTTGCAGCGAGTTCATGCAATTTGTTTAACAAAATGATAATTTGTAAATTAATAACAAGCAGTCCAGTATCAGCTACCAGCAGTTTGGACCATAACATGCAATCTCCACCACCAACACCCTCATCATCAACCTCCTCCTTAATAATTGAAGGTAGTCCTTCCAAAAAATGTTTTGTGGGACCCAAACAAACCAAAGAGTTCAGCCACAATAGTGTCAGTCCTAGTGGCTAAAGTTCTTGGTTTGTTAAACTCTGCATGTCCTTTTTAATATCCCACATAAGAGTGGGTGGGAGGGACAATTCCATCTTGCACCTCTTTCCTTTACATTTGGCACAATTTGGGGCATTGCCGACTGACATTATAGTTTATTAAACTGTCATCCTGTCTGCCCCTGCTGTGTGGCAATGTTTCATAGATGTCTGATATTTTTTAAACTGCAGTGCGTTTGTGCCGCTGCTCTGTTGCTTACTTTAGCCAGCCAGCTCGCTGCAGCCTTTGGCCTATATTGGTGAAAAATAGTGAAATCAATATTGTGAGCTGTGAGGAGGTTAAACATGCCTAGAAATGCCTGAAAATCATTGTTATTAAGGTTAATAATACTATAGGAACAAAAACAGGCCCAAATTATGTGCTTTTAGCTGTTTTTAAGATTTTTTGCAAAAAATCCAGATCCAAAACCGAAACCAAAACACGGAGGAAAAAAATCCAAAACCAGATTCAGATCCAAAACCAGGGGAGATCCAGATCCAAAACCAAAACACGGGGGTCGGCGCACATCTCTAAAAAAAAATAAATATATATATATATTTTTATATATATATATATTAGGGGTGAGCGGGTTCGGATTTCTGAAATCCGAACACCCCCGAGCCCCCCCGATCCGAGGCTGATCCGAGTCAGGCTCGACTTTTCCCGCCTGACTCGGATCTGAAATCGAGGCAAAACGTCATCATCCCGCCTTCCGAGTCTCGAGGGTTTTGGATCCTATATAAGGTACCCGCGTCGGCGCCATTTTCTCACTCGGCTGTGGACAGTGAAGAGGGAGGGTGGGAGTTAGGGCTGGCTGGGCTGTGTAGTGTAGTGTAGTGTAGTGCAGAGTAGTGTGGTGCTGTGCTGTGCTGCGCTGTGCTGCTGTTGTCCACTACTTCAAAGTCCATAGGGGCTGGCTGTGTTGCGCTGTGCTGCTGTTGTTAATAGGGGCTGTGTCCACTACTTCAAAGTCCATAGAGGCTGGCTGGACTGTGTTGTGCAGTCAGTTCTCCATAGGGGCTGTGTCCACTCCAAAGTCCTGTGCAGTGTCCCAGTCCTAAAGGGGTGCTGTAGTGTTGTCCAGGGGGTGCTAAAAAAATAATATTTTTTGTGTGTTTGTGAATTGTGTGCGCAGTAGCCGCACGTGCATCAACAAAGTAGTGCCAAGCGTGCGCCTGTGTCATAAATAAAGGGCCAGCTGGCTTGACCGTTAAAGGGTGCTGTAACCCCCAAAGTACACTCCAGTCCAAACCAAAAAAAAAATTATTCTCTGTGTTTGTGAATTGTGTGCGCAGTAGCCGCACGTGCATCAACAAAGTAGTGCCAAGCGTGCGCCTGTGTCATAAGTAAAGGGCCGGCTGGCTTGACCGTTAAAGGGTGCTGTAACCCCCAAAGTACACTCCAAACCAAAAAAAAAATATTTTCTGTGTTTGTGAATTGTGTGCGCAGTAGCCGCACGTGCATCAACAAAGTAGTGCCAAGCGTGCGCCTGTGTCATAAGTAAAGGGCCGGCTGGCTTGACTGTTAAAGGGTGCTGTAACCCCCAAAGTACACTCCAGTCCAAACCAAAAAAAATAATATTTTCTGTGTTTGTGAATTGTGTGCGCAGTAGCCGCACGTGCATCAACAAAGTAGTGCCAAGCGTGCACCTGTGTCATAAGTAAAGGGCCGGCTGGCTTGACCGTTAAAGGGTGCTGTAACCCCCAAAGTACACTCCAGTCCAAACCAAAAAAAAAATTATTTTCTGTGTTTGTGAATTGTGTGCGCAGTAGCCGCACGTGCATCAACAAAGTAGTGCCAAGCGTGCGCCTGTGTCATAAGTAAAGGGCCGGCTGGCTTGACCGTTAAAGGGTGCTGTAACCCCCAAAGTACACTCCAGTCCAAACCAAAAAAAAAATTATTTTCTGTGTTTATGAATTGTGTGCGCAGTAGCCGCACGTGCATCAACAAAGTAGTGCCAAGCGTGCGCCTGTGTCATAAGTAAAGGGCTGGCTGGCTTGACCATTAAAGGGTGCTGTAACCCCCAAAGTACACTCCAAACCAAAAAAATATATATTTTCTGTGTTTGTGACTTGTGTGCACTGTGGCTGCACGTGCATCAACAAAGGAGCAGCGCCAAGCGTGCGCCTGTGTCCCATAAGTAAAGAGCCGGCTGGCTCATTTCTTAAAGGGTGGTGTAACCCACAAAGTGCACTACTCTCCAGCAAAAATAAAAAAATATTTTCTGTGTTTGTGTGCGCTTTAGCCGCACGTATATATCAATATAACATAAATGGAGGACCAAACTTTCTCCGATAAAAATAAAATAGGGAAAGATCAAGAACCACTTCCTCCTAGTGCTATTGCTGCTGCTGGGAGTTGTTCATCATCCCAGAGAGGAAGTAGGAACATCACTACTTTTACTAAACAATTGACCCTCCAACAGTCCCTAGCGATGAGGATGAAGTACGACAGCAGTCATCCTGAAGCAAAACGTATAACTGAGGCCTTGACTGCTATGTTGGTGTTAGACGTGCGTCCGGTATCCGCCATTGGTGCAGTGGGATTTAGACAATTGATGGAGGTAGTGTGTCCCCGGTTCCAAATCCCATCTAGATTCCACCTGCATCCTCAAAGCAGCAGCGACAAGCGTGCATCTGTCTGTTAAAGGGTGGTGACACCCTCAAAGTGTGCTACACAAACAATAAAAATATTGTTCTTTTTTTTTCGGTCTTTGTGAAATGTGTGGGCTGTAGCCGCACCTGCATCCTTAAAGCAGCAGCGACAAGCGTGCGTCTGTCTGTTAAAGGGTGGTGACACCCTCAAAGTGTGCTACACAAACAATTAAAATATTGTTCTTTTTTTTCGGTCTTTGTGAAATGTGTGGGCTGTAGCCACACCTGCATCTTTAAAGCAGCAGCGACAAGCGTGCGTCTGTCTGTTAAAGGGTGGTGACACCCTCAAAGTGTGCTACACAAACAATACAAATATTGTTCTTTTTTTTTCTGTCTTTGTGAATTGTGTGGGCTGTAGCCGCACTTGCATCCTCAAAGCAGCAGCGACAAGCATGCGTCTGTCTGTTAAAGGGTGGTGTAACCCTCAAAGTGCTCCAAAAAATAAAAAACTATTTTTTTAATGTGTTTGTGACTTGTGTGCGATGTAGCCGCACGTGCATCAACATAGTAGCAGCGCCAAGCGTGCGCCTGTGTCATAAGTCAAGGGCTGGTTTGGACATCTGGTCCGGACTGAAGGACGTGCCAACAATTTCTGACAAGTCTACTGTTACTGCATATGATACTGTCCTCAAAGCAGCAGCGACAAGCGTGCGTCTGTCTGTTAAAGGGTGGTGACACCCTCAAAGTGTGCTACACAAACAATAAAAATATTGTTCTTTTTTTTTCTGTCTTTGTGAATTGTGTAGGCTGTAGCCGCACTTGCATCCTCAAAGCAGCAGCGACAAGCGTGCGTCTGTCTGTTAAAGGGTGGTGTAACTCTCAAAGTGCTCCAAAAAAAAAAAAACTGTTTTTTTAATGTGTTTGTGACTTGTGTGCGATGTAGCCGCACTTGCATCCTCAAAGCAGCAGCGACAAGCGTGCGTCTGTCTGTTAAAGGGTGGTGACACCCTCAAAGTGTGCTACACAAACAATAAAAATATTCTTCTTCTTTTTTCTGTCTTTGTGAATTGTGTGGGCTGTAGCCGCACTTGCATCCTCAAAGCAGCAGCGACAAGCATGCGTCTGTCTGTTAAAGGGTGGTGACACCCTCAAAGTGTGCTACACAAACAATAAAAATATTGTTCTTTTTTTTTCGGTCTTTGTGAAATGTGTGGGCTGTAGCCGCACCTGCATCCTTAAAGCAGCAGCGACAAGCGTGCGTCTGTCTGTTAAAGGGTGGTGACACCCTCAAAGTGTGCTACACAAACAATAAAAATATTGTTCTTTTTTTTTCGGTCTTTGTGAAATGTGTGGGCTGTAGCCGCACCTGCATCCTTAAAGCAGCAGCAACAAGCGTGCGTCTGTCTGTTAAAGGGTGGTGACACCCTCAAAGTGTGCTACACAAACAATAAAAATATTGTTCTTTTTTTTTCTGTCTTTGTGAATTGTGTGGGCTGTAGCCACACTTGCATCCTCAAAGCAGCAGCGACAAGCGTGCGTCTGTCTGTTAAAGGGTGGTGTAACTCTCAAAGTGCTCCAAAAAATAAAAAACTATTTTTTTAATGTGTTTGTGACTTGTGTGCGATGTAGCCGCACTTGCATCCTTAAAGCAGCAGCGACAAGCGTGCATCTGTCTGTTAAAGGGTGGTGACACCCTCAAAGTGTGCTACACAAACAATTAAAATATTGTTCTTTTTTTTCGGTCTTTGTGAAATGTGTGGGCTGTAGCCGCACCTGCATCCTTAAACCAGCAGCAACAAGCGTGCGTCTGTCTGTTAAAGGGTGGTGACACCCTCAAAGTGTGCTACACAAACAATAAAAATATTCTTCTTTTTTCTGTCTTTGTGAATTGTGTGGGCTGTAGCCGCACTTGCATCCTCAAAGCAGCAGCGACAAGCGTGCGTCTGTCTGTTAAAGGGTGGTGTAACCCTCAAAGTGCGCTCCACAAACAATAAAAATATTCTTTTTTTTCTGTCTTTGTGAATTATGTGGGCTGTAGCCGCACTTGCACCCTCAAAGCAGCAGCGACAAGCGTGCGTCTGTCTGTTAAAGGATTACATCGGTGACAGCATCCAAGTAGGCATGTCAGACAGTCCGTACCTGTACTGGCAGGAAAAAGAAGCAATTTGAAGGTCCCTGTACAAACTGGCTCTATTTTACCTGAGTTGCCCCCCCCTCCTGTGTGTACTCCGAAAGAGTGTTTAGTGCAGCCGGGAACCTTGTCAGCGAAAGGCGTAGGAGGTTGCTTCCACAAAATGTGGAGAAGATGATGTTCATAAAATGAATTATCAACTCTTCCAGGGAGACCAGCCTCCAGAACGTACAGAGGGACTTGTGGTTCCAGCGGGGACGAATTAATACTCTGTGAGGATGAGGATGTACACACTGAAGAGGGTGAGGAATCGGTGGATGAGGAGGATGAGGATGACATCTTGCCTCCGTAGAGCCAGTTTGTGCAGGGACAGATTAATTGCCAACTTGTTTTGAGGGGGCCCAAACGAACCAATCATTTCAGCCACAGTTGTGTGGCAGACCCTGGCGCTGAAATGATTGGTTTGTTAAAGTGTGCATGTCCTGTTTATACAACATAAGGGTGGGTGGGAGGGCCCAAGGACAATTCCATCTTGCACCTCTTTTTTTCTTTGCATTATGTACAGTTTGGGGCCTGGTTTTTCAAACTGCCATCCTGTCTGCCACTGCAGTTTCACGCCTAGATGGGTCACGTGTTTGTGCCGCCCACTCGTGTTGCTTAGCATAGTCATCCAGCTACCTCGGTGCAACCTTTTGGACATAAAAACACTATTGTGAGGTGTGAGGTGTTCAGAATAGACTGGAAATGAGTGGAAATTAAGGTTATTGAGGTTAATAATAGCATAGGAGCAGAAAAACCTACAAATTCTGTGATTTTAGCTGTTTTTATGCTTTTTTTCAAAAAAAAACAGATCCAAAACACAAAACCCAGAACCCAAAACACGGAAGGGTGGTTTTAGCAAAACCAATCCAGATCCAAAACACGAAGAAAGATCCAGATCCAAAACCAAAACACAAAACACGAAAAGTGGCCGGTGCACACCCCTAATATATATATATATATATATATATAAAATCATACAAGCTTGGCACTCACCTACTTATATTCCAAACTATAATATATTTAAGTTCAGCGAATTTTAGTTCCAGAATATTCCAATAATTTGTCAAGCTGACCAGCCACATCACCAGTCCCTACACTGAGACTATATATATATAGTGATGATGCAGGAGTTATTAGCTCGGTAGATGGGTGTCAGTGGTGCAGGAAGTAGGTGCTCAATCAGGATCCAATACAGCTTTCTAGTAAATAAATGGGATGGTGCTTTACTTTTTAGCATAAATTGGGTGCAAATTGGGTGCAAAACAAGTGAACACAAAATAATAAATGCCTAGCTCAATTTAGGGCAACTAACTCACTTCTTTGCCCCTAACTATCACTGTGCAGCTAATCTGCAAACACTGGACCTCATTCAGAGTCAGTCGTTGCGGCCGCACGGTCGTACGCCACCAATGTTCGCTAAACTGCGCATGCGTAAAATTCGCAATGCGCGTGCGCAAACTAGCTGTTACGATCGGAAATATCTCTCTCCTTGAACTTGGCCAGGTCGTTAGTTTGAGTGACAGGATGAGGCGTTTGTGGGTGGTAACAGGGGAATGGTGCTTGTGAACAGGGGAGTGGAGATCCGAACGCAGGCGTGCCTGACTATGCAAACGGCGTTTTATGGGAGTGCATAATTAACAAAGTAGTGTCATAGCACACAACTGACATGGGAGGATTTTACACTGACTTGATAGTAGAGCTTAAGAGAGGGTATGGTCAACCTTAAGCTCTACGACCAGCTCCGATGGTTCCCGATGGTCTCGATTAATCCTTATATGCCCGGAGATGACGTGTAATGCGAACGAGAAGGGGGCGTATTTTTAGTCTTACGGCCGCATCCTCCCCTTGATCGTCCAGCTAACGATCCCATCTTAACGACGCAACTTGCGAGTGCATCATTTGCATATCCGGCCCCTTTTCCCTTACGACCATGCGGCCACAATGACCGACTCTGAATGAGGTCCACAGTCTCTCAGGGGTAAATTTACTAAGAATCGAGATAGGTCAAGATGACCATCTGGATGATTTATTGATTTTTTTCCTGCTTGCAAATTTACTACTGGTAAAGTCGGGTGGGTTAGAGAGATATTTCTCTCATCTCACTCGTACAACTCGGGTGAGATAGCAATCTCGAATCAAATCACTATCGGGCCAAATCGGAAGTACTTTTCACCTAAAACATACATCTCTCAAATTTACCAAAAATCGGGATGACAAGTTCGGGTGAGATAGGAGCAAACTCTCGCAACCCCCTGAGCTGCAAGATGGTCAGAAACATACACAAATCATTGTGATTTGTGTATGTTTCTTTCTGTAAATGGTTAAAATAGGGTTAAAATGACGTGAGGTCCCCCCCCAAAAGACTAACCAGCCTCGGGCTTGCCAGCCTGTCCTGGTTCTTAATTTACAGGGAAAAATATGTGTAGGGTTCCACTGTAAATTATGAACCAACAACAGGCAGCAGGGACAGAGCTGGTTTTAAATATACGGAGGAAAAAAATGATGTGAGGTACCCTGTATATTTAAACCCAGACCTGGACCCTTTCTTTTTTTTTTATATATATTTTTATTATTATTATTATTATTATTATTATTATTATTATTATTATTATTAACAGTTTCTTATATAGCGCAGCATATTCCGTTGTGCTTTACAATTGTAAACATTAATAGAACAAAACTGGGTAATAACAGACAGATTTATTGAAGCAATGCACAAAAATCATGAACATAAACTACAATACAAAATTACAGTTGGACCCAATGAAACAGTTATTACATAAGGCATAATAATAGAGTCAGTGATGGTGACAATTAAACAATACGCCATCATTTTGAAAATACATCTTACAACAAGTAGGTTTGTACATATTTATTAAATTATTGATTTCTCAACTAAACAAAATAGACAACAAATAATAAAGACTTAAGTAATCTAAAAAAAAAAGAAAAGAAAATTTGCTCGCTCCTTCCTCTCCCCCCCCTACTCCCATCTCAGGTTAGAAATTGGCAGATCACCCTCGATCTCTCGCAAAAGATACCAGGATGTATACCGTATGGAGTCTCAAATTTGATTTTGAATACTGTTGGAAAGAGTTGCAATAAAGCTTTCCCACATCGCAAAAAAAATTTCAGTTTTAATCTCTTTATCTTGCACCGCCTCTACCCAGGCCATACGAAACAGATAAAATAATTTTGCTTTGAAGAGGGATAAGGTGGGAGGCTCTGGGTGTTTTTTCAATTTGCGCATGCAAAAGCTTCTCTTTTGTTGACTTTTCCTCGAAGTCACTTATCTGGTCACAATAGTGTAAAAGTGTTTCACGCCGAACTTCACTCAGAGAGTAAAATTTTTCTATGCTGATATAGTCCTCTCCTATTGGACCTTGTAGCTTATTACACACACTGACAATTTTAATCTGCTTTGGCAATTTAAATGTCTCTTTCTCTGGGACATTACTCAGAGCCCCAGCATTTTGAATAGAGTCACCACAAATAATTTCAAACAACTTTAAATCACTTCCTTGTAACAGACTTTCTTTACATTCAGACTAGACACTCCAGTCCTGGATTTGCATCTCCACAGCTTGAGACTGAACATTTGTAGCAGGCCTTCTGCCTTTAACACATTTCTTTTTATTTCCCATAATTCTTGGCACAAATATACAGGAACAACTTGTTTTTTTTCACTATATCACACTGTGCCTTCAAAAGTATTTTCAATACAGCAAAACATTTT